>CAWUFW010012557.1:0-533863 GCA_963921515.1 Calotriton arnoldi
TGAAGAGACCTTTCTGCTGGTGTAGCAGGATTGGGAAAGAAAGAGGGAAGAGAAATTGTCTGGTTAACATGGAAGTCAGACACCACTTTTGGTAAGAAAGAAGGGTGAGTCTTCAGAACCACCCGATTGTGATGGAAAACCATGTATGGTTCCTTTGCGCAGAGTGCCTGGATTTCACTTACTCTGCGTGCTGACGTGATAGCTACTAAAAAAGCAACTTTCCATGTTAGGTGCTGTAAAGTGGCCTTATGAATGGGCTCGAAAGGAGGGCCCATTAATTTGGAAAGAACAATATTCAACTCCCAAGGAGGAGAAGGATGTCGGACAGGAGGAAAAACTTTCTTCAACCCCTGAAGGAAATCTTTGACCACCTGGAGCTGAAAAAAGGAGGGTTGGTTAGGTGATTTTCTGTAGGCCGTAATGGCCGCCAAGTGAACTTTTATAGAAGTGTACTTCAAACCAGACTTGGCTAAATAAAGAAGATAAGGCAAGATTACCTCCTCCTGCCCACTAGTTGGACTAAAACCTTTACGCATACACCACAAGAAAAACCTCTTCCATTTAAAGAATAAGAACTCCTTGTGGATGGTCTCCTTGACTCCCTCAAAATGTTCATGCAGTCCTGAGGGAGATTCAAGTGTCCGTATTGTAGGACCTCAGGAGCCAGGCTGCCAAGCTCAGCGATGGAAGGCTGGGGTGCAGAATCTTCCCGCTCATTTTGGTCAGAAGGTCCGGTCTGCACGGAAGCCTCCTGTGTGGACATATTGAGAGTTGTAATAGGTCCGGATACCACCATTGGCGAGGCCAGTCCGGTGCTATGAGGATCATCTTCATCCTGGATCGGATGAGCTTGGTCACCACCTTCGGGATGAGAGGAAGGGGAGGAAAAGCGTATGCAAATGCTCCGGACCAGTCTATCAAAAGAGCATTCCCTCTCGTTCCTGGCCGGTAAAATCTGGACGCGAAGGCGTGGCATTTTTTGTTTAGCTCGTCTGCAAAAAGGTCGATGGATGGTCGACCCCATTGACGGAAGATGTCTGCCACTAAGTCGTCGTTGAGCACCCAGTCTTCTTGTTCTTCGAAGTGCCGACTGAGAGCGTCTGCCTGCACGTTCTGTTCTCCTGGCAGATGCACCGCTGTGATCGAGAGATTCCTGGCCAGAAGCCAGTGCTAGATCGCTTGGGATTCCAGTGATAGCGGGCGAGAATGTGTTCCACCTTGTTTGTTCAAGTAATACATGGTGGTTGTGTTGTCCGTTTGAATTAGTATCGACTCTGACTGAATCGATGGAAGGAATGCCTTGAGGGCTAGATGAACTGCCCGCAGCTCTAACATGTTTATGTGGTAGATCTGCTCCCTGCTCGACCATCTGCCCTGAGTTTGAAGACAACCCAAGTGCGCCCCCCATCCCTGAAGAGATGCATCCGTGATCAGGGATTGTTTTGGGAGGGGTTGGTGGAAAGGCACTCCCACTAGCAGATTTTTCGGTTGAGTCCACCAAATCATGGATGACTTCGCAGCGTGGGAAAGGAGAATCCGATCCTCCCAATGTCCTGAGGATTGGTCCCATTTGACTTCCAGATCTTGCTGCAGCGGTCTCATCCTCAACCTGGAGTTGGGGATGAGAAATATGCAAGAGGCCATCGACCCTAGAAGAGATGCCACTTGTCGTACTGATGGTTGGTGCCCATGAAGTAGAGAGTTGCACTTCTGTTTCATTGATAACAGTCGCTCTTCCGAAGGAAACACTTTTCCTATACCGGAGTCTATGGTGGAGCCCAGATAATGGAGAGTTTGAGTGGGCTGTTGGACAGATTTTTCCATGTTCACGTGAAGGCCTAAACGGTGAAGTAGGTTTAGGCAAACTCGAAAATGATCCTTCACCATCTGTGGGGATGAACCTTTCAACAGCCAATCGTCCAGGTACGGATACACAAATAGACCTTGACGATGTAAAGCTGCGGCCACCACTGCCATGCACTTTGTGAAGACCCTCGGCGCGGATTTTAGGCCGAACGGTAAGACTCAGAACTGGTAATGCTTGGCGCCCACCATGAATCTCAGGAACTTGCGGTGACGTGGAGCAATCGGTATGTGGAAGTACGCATCTTGGAGGTCTATCGAACACATCCAATCCCCCTTTTGCAGGTGCGGATATATTTGATGTAGTGCCAACATGCGAAACTTCTCCTTCTGAATGACCTTGTTCAGAGATCGCAGATCCAGGATAGGTCTGAATTTGTGCACTTGGTCTTTCTTTGGCACCAGAAAGTACCTGGAATAGACTCCTTTTCCTCTTTGAGCAGGAGGAACTTCTTCTATGGCCAACTTCTTGAGGAGGACAGACACCTCCTGACGTAGCAATTTTAGTTGGTGGGGGTGTGACTTTACTGGAGGAATGTTCTTTGGGGGTGCGCTGAAACGAAGTGTATATCCATTGTTCAGTATATTTAGCACCCACTGATCTTTTGTTATTTTGCGCCACTCTGCCACGTGATTGGAAATACTTCCTCCCACTGGAGTGGGCAACAGCGCTAGAGGAAGCAGAAGATCACTGTTTCCCTGAAGTCTTGGCTGCGCCGGAGGATTGTTGCTGTTGTCCTCCTCTGCCTCTGGAGGATCTACGGCCTTGGAACTGAGACCTGGATTGCTGGTTCTGCCTCTGCTGCCATTGAGGGGTTTGAACCCTCTGATGGTAGTTCTTGCGATTGTAAGGCCTGTATCTTCGTCTGAATTCTTTTTTCTTTTCCAGGCCTACCGCCTTCAGCGTATCCAGCTCAGCCTTCATCCTGGCCATTTCTTCATCGGTGTGGGAACCAAAGAGAGAGGTTCCGGAGAATGGGAGATTTAAAATCCGATGCTGAGACTCCGGCTTTAAAGCTGTTAAGCGCAGCCATGAAGACCTTCGTGCACAAATGCCGTGTGCATATGAATGGGCAGCCAGAGAAGCCCCTTCCGCTGCAGTACTAATCACCTGATTCGAAACCAGCGCCCCTTCTTGAAGAATCTCCGCAAAATCTTGTCTGTCCTCTTTCGGCAGCTTTTCCTTAAAACGCTCCAAAAAGTCCCATAAAGACCTGTCGTAATGGCCCAACAGGGCTGCAGCGCTTGATACTTTCAAGGAGGATGCTGCGGATCCGCATACCTTTCTCCCCCAAGAATCCTGAGCTCGACTCTCCTTGTCTGGAGGGACAGAGGACGAAGAAGCGATGGCATGAGTTTTCTTTGCTGCCGCGATGATCACCGAGTCCAGTGGAGGATCTGATTTGAAAAATAAAGGATCCGATGCCGCCGGCTTGTATTTTTTCTGAATTTTCGCTGGGGTTGCTTTAATCGAGGATGGGGTAAGAAAAACGTCCATCACTGGCTGAAGAAGACCAGGAACCAGTGGGAGCAAAGGCCTAGACATAGGCCGTTGATGAAGAGTCTCGAAGATTACTAGAGGTGGAAGCTTGTGGCGCTGACATATCTATGTTCAGCTTCTGTGCTCCTCTAGTGAGGACATCATGAAATGTATTGATGTCATCGATAGGTGACACTCTAGAGGGCGGGCTATCCATAAGGGTAGGCGAATAGTCCCTTTTTGAAGAGTGAGTTGAAGAAGAAGACCAAGACGGTGTTCTCGTTCTCTTCCGATGAGCATGAGTTGGTCTATGCTCTGGAGATTTGTCCTGGCGATCCCTGGTCCGAGTAACAGGTGATCTATCCACCTCTTGCACTAACCGTTCCAACGGGGATCTGTGCAGTGGACTGGAATAGTCCATAGGTCGTCGAGCTTGGCCAGAAGTATCTTTCTGCCAATGGCTGACGGGAAGGAGCCATCTTGGCGACAGATGGACTGAAGGCGACCTCTGCCTTCGTGGAGACGTTGGTCTAGGAGATTGTCGTGCCTCCGGAGACGGAGAAGAAGAGCTTCTCGTTGAAATCACTTGAGGAGAGCTCACAACTGAAACCGATGACTCCATGCGGTCTCTGGAGGCTGAACGGCGTCTGGAGGAGCGATGCGACGTCGATGGTGAGTGCCTCGACGTCGAACGACTATATGTGACCAGCACCGGTGAGTCTTTTGAGAGGGATCTTCTCCTCGACGTCGACCTCTCTTTGTGCTTTGACGTCGAATGTCCTGACGTTGAAGCCATTGACCTCACCGACCTCGTCCTCGACGCGGAGCGTCTAGGAGAACCCAAAGAAGTGTGAACAGACGGAGAACCCCTTCTCGACGTCGTGCTCTTCCTCGACGTTGACGGAGACCGCTGCCTCGACGTCGAACGTCGTCTCGAATACTTTACTTTGGGTCCCGACGACGAATCCTTCTTCGCCGACGATGGAGATTTGGCCCTCGACGTTGAACGCCGTCTGGTCGACGACAACAGAGGAGTCCGCTTGGACGTCGAATGTCTCGCACCTGGAAACGACGAGGCCTGTCTCGACGTTGACCGTCGCCTGGTTGACGGCAACGGAGTTGCCTGTTTCGATGCCGATCGTCGTTCCACTGGCGACGAAGAGGCATGTCTTGACGCTGACCGCCGCCTGGTTGACGGCAACGGAGACGCCCGCTTCGACGCCGATCGCCGCTCTACTGGCGACGGCGGAGCATGTCTCGACATCGAACGCCGTACTGACGGCGACGACGGAGATCCAACTCTCGACGTTGTGCGAGCCCGCACCAAGAGAGAACGACTCCTCGACGACGATCGTTGCCGGGTTGACGACGGCGGAGGACGTGACGTACCTGCAGTCTTCATCGACGACCAGTGTTCTCTCGACGGCGAGCCCGCCGTCGATGGTCTTCTCGTCGACGTTTTAGCTGCCGGTGAAGGTATTTTCAGCGCCGATCCCGACGCTGAAGGAGAGCAAACTGGAACTTTACTTCCTGATGAAGATCTGGCTCTCTCCTTCCTCTTCTTCACCGGAGACCTGCCTCTAGAAGGAGCTTTTCCCTTCTCTGCCAGCCCATAAAGGCGAATCCTTTCTCTTTCTTTCAGAGTACGCCTGGACAGGGACTGACAATGCTGGCAAGTCTTAGGATCATGATCCTCAAGAAGGCAAAGGATACAGACAGAATGGGAGTCTGATCTAGCCTTCTTTTTGCCACAGGAAGGGCAAGAGTCAAAGAGAGATGGCATTTCTGAGAGAAAAATTATGTTTAACTCTCTCAAAAACAGTAGGAATCTACTTTAAAAGCCAAAAGACGTCGAAGTAAGTAGGTTTTGACCAAAAATTTGTAGATATTTTCTGACAGAAATCAGAAAAACCAAGAGTTGAAGTAACCAGGGTCCTGACTGAAGGAGCCGGAAAGAACAACTGACCTAACTGTCACCCCTGAGGCATGATGGGAAGCTAGGGGTCATGGCTGCCTTAAAGGCACGGTGCCAGTTTTTTCCTATGTGTTTCTATGAGGTTAGCGTTTCAGTTTTTTAAACTAAGTGTTTCTGCAATGCAGCCTGTGAGCTGGCAATGCTGTCATTCCTCTTTGCAGGATTATGTTTTCTGCTGCACATTAAAGCAGTTCAAATGCTCTTTGTTTTCTTCACTGCTTCGTGTTGAATGTGTATATGTGTGCAAAGGGAATTCTTGTAGCATTACCCAGCTTTTTTTCTGTATGGAAGGCTGCATTTGTTGTTATATATATATATATATATATATATATATATATTTATATAGAGCTTCATATATGTTTTTCACATATATGTGTATATATTGTTTCCGGGGTCCTCGCGCATGGGCGGGAATAATAATGTGCTTATGACTATTGATGAGGATCCCCTGGAAGAGAATTAAAGGAATTCACCCTAAGAACAACTTGCAGTAGCCTGAAAGTTGAAGGTTGGGCTGGAGCATTTCCAGGTTAGACCAGAAAAATAACAGGATGAGGTTACAGAGAGGTTATAGAAGGGCTCTGCCTGGGGAGACCCGCACACTCCACATGCGGTAGAAATCTGAGTTTTGTGGGACTTTAAAGGGAGTATGAGAGCTAGTGCTTCCACCTTATTGGCTGATATTTGGGTTGCTTCAAATGAGTTGGATGTGCTACTAAACAAACACTGGTGTTGAGGTCTATGACCATTTTCAGACTGTTTACTGTTATTTTAATATTACCAGGGATTCCTAGCCTGACGACGGGGAATGATTCAGCATCTGAATATATGAAAGATCCATTGCTGGAGAGATTATATGCTATGAATCTCTTCTTTGGGGGTGGAGGCCGGTTTTGTATTGAGAGAATCTCCCAAGTGGGTGGTGTGTGATTGCAATCTCAGGAGGGGGTACATGTAAGGAATGTTAAGAAGACACTGCTCTATTTCTCATTGTGCTTGAGTCTTATGGGACAATAGTAGCATCTTATGGAGTTTATGTAGGTAAGGAGGTATGCGTGGCAGGCTATAAACCAGGGAAAAACGGTGAATAGAAAACGAGGTGGAGTGACCTGCCCAGGCATCGGACCATAACACCACCCCATAACGGCTCCAGCAGTATTTTGCCTCCCTGGTGGGAATATTGGGGTGGGGTACCACCAATCTGCTCTCCCCATTGGGGCATAGACCCCATTAGTCACCAGGGGGAAATAACTTACAAAAAGAATGGGTGTAACCTTGCCACCCACCCCATAACTGTCACAGCAGTCTTTATGCCCCCTACCTCCAGAGTCAGATTGGGAAGATTTAGGAGCATTTTTACAAGGAAATGCCGGACCGTGGAGCTGCACCAAATTTGGCAGCACCGCGCCCGACATTTCCAAAGTGCAGGGATGCGCCATATTTACAACAATAAGGGGCACCCCTGTGTTTTCTCTGGTGCTGGTGCTAAAATTAGCTGCCTAGCGCCAATGCCGGCAACCTTGCACCACACTGCAAGGGTGCCTGAATTGCAAGGAATAATTGTTTATGTGCAGGAAGGTGTCCCTTCCTGCACATAAACAATCAATAATGGCGATTTGCTACCTCTATGTGTGATGCATTCTGCAGCACACATAGAAGTAGTAAATTGTTATTATTTAATGATTGTTAATGTGCAGGAAGGGACACCTTTCTGCACATAAACAATCATTAATGGCGTTTTGCTCTTTCTGTGTGTGCTGGAGAATGCAGCCTACATAGAAAAAGCAAAAACGAGGAAAAATAAAAGTATTTCTCCTCTTTGCGCCATTCTAACACCTGCTATTGCATGGCGTTAGTTTTTGGGGCTGCCTTGGATTTACACATCCTTGTAAATTTGGGGCAGCGTCAAAAAGCAATGGGTGTTCCGGTGGAACACCCACAGCATTATCCACTGCAAGCATCTTTCACGGAAAGTGATGCGTGTAAAGGGGCCGTATTTACAAGGTGGCGTTAAGCCACAAAAAGTGGCTTAACGTTGCTTTGTAAATATGGAAAAGGGAATAGCACTACCAGAACATCGCTAAATGTGACGTTCTGGTGGCTCTATCCTCTTGAAAATATACCCCTTACTGTCAGCCTATTAGACACCATGTTAGAAATGGGATTTCTGGTTGGCTAGGGCATGCGCCTAAGCCAGGCAGAAACCACCACTCTAGTCAGGGCAAGGGAGTTACACGCTGAAGATGACCCCTGCTCACCCCCTTGGTAGCTTGGCACGAGCAGTCAGGCTTATCCCAGAGGCAATGTGTAAAGCGTTTGCGCAACACACTGACACAGCAGCGACACACTAGGCACACCCCAAAAGAAACTCCACACAAGGTTATATCAAAAATAGTCTTTGTATTACTCATAAAACACATTAGAACATAATCACATATCTACACTGTGCCACTTGGCACTTAGTATGACTTTACAGGGGATTATATACATTACAGGGCCAATCGGGCCACTGTCATAACTCTCGCAGTTCGCAGTTAGCAAAAGCAACCAGTAACTACTGGCAAGGATTCATTTATCATAAACACATTATGCATAACGGCATTAGCAGCAGTGCACCCTAGTAAACACTGGCCACAGTTCACATATCATGAGCCCCTCTCTGCCAGAAACATAATGGCTCATAGCACAAAGCATTAGGCGTAAATTACCTCAAACGTACCTGCCTATGCCGATTCACCATTACGGTACATAGGGTAGCAAGGGGAGGGGCGCACCACCTCCCTCGGCAGGGTGACCTCACAGGGTCCATCTCGTAGGACCCGAATCACCCTGGTTATCAAGGCAGCTGCCCACTACCACATGGGGCAGCTGCCGTACCTGGCAAAGGGAGCCGTGCCTACTCTGCTACCTGCAAGGCTTCTCGCAGGGTTCACTCGTCCCAGGGGACTCTCGGTCCTGCAGTAGAGCAATCGGCGGCCGCGGTGAAGCTATCCTCACTGCGGGGCCGCCTTCCTTCATGGAGCAGTCCTTGTCCGTTCTTGGATTGGCTCCGTTAACCCAGCTCGTGGCTGCCCGCATATGCCAGGAACGGGGAAGAAGAAAAAAAAGAACGAGCAGCAGTGCATGAAGCAAAGCCTCCTTCGGCCCCGCCCACAACCAGGCATCCTTCGCCTGACTTCCTGCCTCCTCTCTCTGGCTACGGAGCGGAGTCTCCGGCGGCTTCCCCGACACAGCAATCACCAGCAAGGAAAGGGAGAGCACTTCCTTCCCGCAGCTCTCCCCTCCTACTACTCTCGGACCTTCTTTCTGCTACCCGGGAAGGACACGAGGCAGCAGGCTCAACTTCTCCACCGGAATACATGCGGGGCTCTCCTCCTCACGGGAGCCCCGCCCACAGACAGACATCCTCTGCCTGACTTCCGGTATACTGTAAATCATGGAGCGAAATCTCCGTTGCTTTCGCCGCTTTCTGCGCCCGCCGCACCTTGGCAGATGGAGCCCACTCCTTGGGCTCGAACAACAAGGCACACACTACCCTGCACCAGGTAGGCCACCAGCGCTTCCACACACAAGAGCGCTCCTTCATGGGCAAAGTTGGAGCCCCCTCCTCGGGCTCAGGCAATGAAGATGTAGTGCACACGAGGCGCTAAGTCCAAAGTTCCATAAGCAGAACTGGGCACAGGCAGGCCAGCACGTAGGGACCCCCAGGAGACAGCAGTTGGGTCCCACGGCGGTTCCTCCTGGCCGTCCAGCAGTCCTTTCTGCCAGTAAGCACAAAGATCCACCTTTTCATGGGGTCACAGCCCCAATACTTATACCACATCAAGTCTTTGTTCTCCCCCTGGCACAGGGCTCTGTGCCCGGTCCAAACCAGTTCTGGGGGGGTACTTGCATTCACCTTTTCATGTGCCCAAACACCCTCCTTTGTCAGTGTAGGCTCTGGCCCCAGACACACCACAGGGGGGCGGAGCCAGCATTGTGTAAGGCTGGCATAGTCCTATTCAGGCCCAGCTGCTACTCCTCCCACTATTCCAAATGCAGATCGGCCTATGCGGCCTAGTGCTGACTCACCCAGCCCCTCTGGAGCCACTGCACCTCCCCAGCCCCTGTCATCCAGAGCCAGACATGCAATACACAACAGGCAGGCACAAAGACATATAGCACACAGAAATGCCCACTTCTAAAAGTGGCATTTCTAAAATAGTGATAATAAATCTGCGAACACCATTACGCAGCATTTATTACCACTATTCCAAACATACCAAACCTGACCACGCTACTCCTCTCATGTCAGGAATTACCACAGAAACACATATCAGGGAATCCCCAATGCATCCCTATGAGAGGGCAGCCTCACAGTAGTGAGAAACCAAAATGGAGGCTTGTCACTACCAGGACATGCCACACAGTTAAGGCACATGTCCTACCTTTTACCTACAGCGCACGCTGCCCATAGGGCTAGCTAGAGCCAACCTTAGGGGTGACTGATATGTAGTACAAGGGGAGACACAGACGTGGCACCCACTTTATGTGCCACGTCACAGCTGCAGTAAACTGCGCGCGCAGGCCCTGCAATGGCAGAGGCCTGAGACAGGTTTGAAAGGCTACTTTGGTGGGTGGGGCAAGCAGTGCTGCAAGCCCACCAGTTGCATTTAATTTACTGGCCCCGGGTATATGAGATACCACTTTACAGGGGACTGATAGGTAAATTAAATACGCTAAACAGGTGTAGACCAATCTTACCACGTTTACCATAGAGAGTACATGCATTTTAACACTGGACAGCAGTGATAAAGTGCCCAGAGTCCTAAAGCCACCAACACCAGGTCAGAAAAAATACCAGGAGGAAGGCAAAAAGTTCTGGGATGACCCTGCAAAAAGGGCCAAGTCTAACACATCAGTAAAAAAAAGAACTTAAAACAGACTTTCTGCCTAACCAAGGAGCAGATTGGGTGGATGTACCACAAATCTACCCCCTCGGGGTGGACTAGAAATAAAGCCCACTAGACACCAAGGAAAATACCTTAAAAATTACGTGGTGGGAGAAGTTTATCCCAGCATTGAACCATAACCCCACCATCCAGCATCTTACCCCTCTAAACCCTCCTGCCCCTAGGGGCAGACTGGAGAGGTTTATACACCAGATATATATTTATATATATATATATATATTTATTTTTTAAAGAAATATGCTGTGCGGGAAGCCACCTAGGCATCAAGCTTTACCTCCACCCCTAAAACCCAAACAATCTTACTGCCCTCCAGCCTTCTGAAGATCCCTAATACCTGTGGAGTCCTTCAGGGATCCATCTTGTCTCACATCATCTTCAACCTCTACATGGTGCTACTGGGACCCTTCTCATCAACAACTGCATCAAAACTCAACAATACGCAGATGACATCCAACTATGGGGTCTATTACGATGGCGGTCGGATGTCCACCGCCGAGCCGGCGGTGGCGCCCGCCGGACCCGCGGTGGACATCCGCCCGCGATCGCAACCAAGAAAACCGCCGGTCAAAGTAAGATGGCGGTGGTGACCGCGGCGGTGAGAAATTCCGACCGCCGCTTTTCCGCCGGTTGCCATCCGCACTCCTGCCTGGCGGACGGAGCAGGACCGGGATAATGGTGGCGATGCAGAGCAGGCTCCGCCGGCAGGATTATGATGCAGGCGGTAGCCAGCCTTTCCTCAGCGGTCAAACCGCCATGGAAAGGCATGCGGATATTGTCTTCCGGGGGCCCGTTTCGGGCCACCAATGTTTTGGGGGGGGGTGTGGGTGCACTGGGGGGGTACCCATGGTCCCCCCCTACATTTCCCTGTACCAGGTGGCAGGCACTGTGCAGTGCCTGCCACGCAGTGCAGGGAAGTGCAGGACATGCTCCTTTGGACATCGCGGCGGTGCTGCGGGCAGCAGCAACCGCTGCAATGTTAAGGCCCGCGATCCGACCGCCGCGGTCGGATTTTGACCGCGGGTCATCGTAATTCGACCGGCGGTGATGTCGCGGTCCATGCGGGCGGTCTTTTCCCGCTACAATGGCGGTCGGGGAGGTTTTCCGACCGCCATCGTAATAGGCCCCTATATTTTAAAAACTCCTCTGCCTCAGGCATTCAGTGTCTCAAAAACTGTCTGCCCATGTCCAAACCTGTTGTCCAGCACCTGTCTAAACCTTAACACCACCAAAACAGAATTTCTGCTGTTCATCAAGAACATGCAACAAGTCCAACGACATGAACATCAATGGATTTGAATCCCACCTTTCACCCAATGCCAACTTAGTCGGAACACAGCACCAGGAAAACCAAGACACACACCCTAGTACCAGTTCAATCTGATAAAGAAACTGAAGCAATTACTCCCAAAAGCGATTTCAGAACTACAGTTCAAGATCTTGACTTTGTGCATCTAGATAGTGACAAAGCTCTGCTCCACAGTGTCCCAGGCTCCACACTGGCTCCCTCTTAAAACCGCATTACCACTTATTTCTCTCTCTGATAAAATGTCACTGGCTTCCCTCGCCAGACCGCTCCATCTTCAAAATCAGCTGCACCATCTACAAAGTGATCATGACCAGCTACCCCTGTCTGGCTGACTAACAAGCTTACCATCTCTATCTTCTCTTGGTGAACCTGCAGCAAGGACACCATCACACTAGATACAAAGAAGTGCAAAAAGATTTTTAAAATGCGCTAGGGATTCTCTATCAGTGCACCCATGATCTGAAGCGACATTTCAATATCCATTGGGACTGCCTTAACCCTGCTTCAATATAGAAAAGAGCTGAAGACACACCTCTATAAAGAACCTTAAACAACATTCCAGTTTTTAGAAACCTGCTAACCCTCCAACTGCATGTTGACTGTATCTTAGCCTTTGACTCTGTACAATGTTCTGCTGTCTTTCAGCTAGATTGATGCTATACAAATACCATATACATACCATATAAATACCATATACAAATACCATATACTAGGATCAGCTATGAGGAAGACGAAGAACAAACCGGTGTTGGTGAATGGTGCGGATGACTCTTTGAACGATGCCAGGTGCAAGACCATTTACTCATAATAGAGGACTTCTCCTGTGTATGGTCTTTCTTTTGAATTTTGCAGGTGGACCCACCATAGGATTACTGTCAGGAGACTTCAGATTGGGAGCGTTCTTATAGGCCTGTCCCAAAACTGGTTGGCTTCCGGTTCTTTTTCCCTGATCGCTTTCGGATGCATGGAGTTACAGGAGTCACAAGCCAAATTTTTTTGGTCAGTCACAGACACTGCTTGCAGATTTTGTGGGGATCTGACATGAATATCTTCCTTTGACATCACTGAACCCCGAGATAGTAAGTGGCATTTCACTTAATCTGCTGTAGAAGCGTTGTTGAAATGCTTGAGGAATTCAGTAAACACTTAAGAGGCGCTCTGGTCCTGCAATGGAAAGGCATGGAAAAATAGGAAGTTACGCCAGTGTGTCAGGCGTAGTGTAATCACTTTGTGGATGGGCAGAGCCACGAATGGTATCACCTCACAGCCCTCAAGAGCTATTATTTAAGGAAATGATTTCTGTATGGAGTCTGGTGCCTGTGGGCTATTCTTAAGCACACACGCCATCGCCTCCACGGACTACATCCTCCTCGGGGACCTGAACTTCCACCTCGAGAACAACAAGGACACCAACTCCACCACCCTGATCGACAACCTCGCCACCCTCGGACTCAGACAGCTCGTGACTACACCCACCCACGCCGCCGGCCACACGCTAGACTCCATCTTTTCCGCAAGCCCACACGTCTCCTTCAACCACACCTCCGAACCCCACTGGACTGACCACCACTGCATCCACTTCACCTACAGGAAGCCCACCACGCACCACCGCACCGAACAAATGCCTCGCCGCTGCTGGAGCAGAGTCACGGAAGACCAGCTAACCACAACCCTCGCCCTGAGCCCACCCGCCGAACCCTCCGACCCCGACACCGCCGCCCGCAACCTCAGACAGTGGATCGACGACTGCGCCAACACCCTCGCCCCGCTCAAGAATCCGCCGAACAGCCACACCAGCAAGAAAGCCACCTGGTTCACCGAAGACCTCCAGGCCTCCAAACGAACATGCCGAAACTTGAGAAGATCTGGCTCCACGAACGGACAGCGGACAGCTACGCCGCCCACAAGAGCGCCACCCGCAGTCACCATCACCTCATCAGATCCGCCAAAAGGGCCTCACTCAAAGACCGCCTAGACAACAACGCACACAACAGCAAAGAGCTCTTCAACATCGTGAAGGAACTCTCCAACCCCAGCTCCAACACCAACGACATCCAGCCGTCGCGAGACCTGTGCGACTCACTGGCCACCTTCTTCCACCGCAAAATCGCCGACATCCACGACAGCTTCAACACCACGACCGCCCCGGCAACCACCGAGACCACTGCCCCCACAACCACCAACCGCCTGCTCTCCTGGACCAACATCAACGACGAGGACACCAGCGAGATCATGAACACCATCCACTCCGGTTCACCGCTAGACCCGTGCCCTCACCACATCTTCAACAAAGCCAGTACAGCCATCGCGCCCCATCTCCGGAAAATAATCAACATCTCCTTCGAGACAGCAACCTTCCCGGAAAGCTGGAAGCACGCCGAGATCACCGCCTTACTCAAGAAACCCAAGGCAGACCCCAAGGACCTCAAGAACTTCCGACCCATCTCTCTGCTCCCGTTCCCCGCGAAGGTCACCGAGAAAATCGTCAACAAACAACTGACCCGCTACCTCGAGGAGAACAACATCCTGGACCCTTCCCAGTCCGGCTTCCGCAGCAACCACAGCACCGAAACCGCCCTCATCGCCACCACCGATGACATCAGGACCCTGCTAGACAACGGAGAAACAGCAGCCCTCATCCTCCTGGACCTATCAGCCGCCTTCGACACGGTCTGCCACCACACACTACGAACACGCCTTCACGACGCCGGGATCCAAGAGAAGGCCCTGGACTGGACCACATCCTTCCTTTCCGGCAGAACACAAAGCGTCCGCCTCGCCCCCTTCCGATCCAAGGCCACCAAGATCATCTGCGGCGTACCCCAAGGCTCCTCCCTCAGCCCAACGCTGTTCAACATCTACATGGCACCCCTCGCCCACGTCGCCCGACAGCACAACCTCAACATCATCTCCTACGCCGACGACACCCAGCTGATCCTCTCCCTCACCAAAGACCCTCACACCGCCAAAGCCCACCTCCACGAAGGAATGAAGGCCGTCGCCGAATGGATGAGGACCAGCCGCCTGAAGCTGAACTCGGACAAGACGGAGGTCCTCATCCTTGGTTCCAACCCTTCAGCCTGGGATGACTCCTGGTGGCCAACATCACTGGGAACAGCCCCGCCACCCACAGACCACGTACGCAACCTAGGGGTCATCCTCGACCCCACCCTCTCCATGACTAAGCAGGTCAACGCCGTTTCCTCATCCTGCTTCAACATCCTCCGAATGCTCCGCAGGATCTTCAAGTGGATCCCCACCAAAACAAGAAAAACAGTCACCCAGGCCCCCGTCACCAGCAGGCTGGACTACGGAAACGCCCTCTACGCAGGAACGACGGCTAAGCTCCTGAGACGGCTGCAACGCATCCAGAACGCCTCTGCACGTCTTATCCTCGACATCCCCCGACGCAGCCACATCACACCCCACCTGAGAGACCTGCACTGGCTCCCTGTCAACAAGAGGATAACCTTCAAGCTCCTCACCCACGCACACAAAGCACTCCACAACTCCGGACCAGCCTACTTCAACAGACGACTCAGCTTCTACACCCCCACCCGCCAGCTCCGCTCGACCAGCCTCGCCCTCGCCACAGTCCCCCGCATCCGGAAAACGACCGCCGGCGGCAGATCCTTCTCCCACCTCGCCGCCAAGACCTGGAACACCCTCCCCACCAACCTCCGACAGACCCAAGACCTACTGGCCTTCAGAAGACTCCTCAAGACCTGGCTCTTCGATCAGTAGCAGCACCACCCCCCTCTTCCCCCAGCGCCTCGAGACCCTCGCGGGTATGTAGTGCGCTTTATAAGTGACATGATTGATTGATTGATTGATTAAGGTGAGAATCTGCGAGAAAATGTATCCACCAGAAGCCTCTGTTAGATCTGCTCTACAATTACCCACTGAATAATTCTGGGTCGGGAGGCAAAAGATGAATATGCACAAGTATGAATGGGTCAGAACTAATAAATATATCACTAGCATCTAGGGTAAGAGAGTTGGGTCCTGGGAGCTCATTTTCTAGTTCTATTATTTAGTATGTTAAATTTGTTTGTCCCCAAACAAGATCTAGAATGAGGTGATTGGTACGACAGATGCGTCTGGCGTAAAAGTATTGGTATGGAGACATGGGGTGGCTGGCTGTTGTGTGGGTTACACATCTTGGATATTTTATTCATTCATTTATTTATAGAGAGCTCAGTCACTCCAAATAGTTTGTATGTGTGCTAGGAAAAGGGTGAGAAAGAGTTGGATAGGAGATAGAGTTTAACCAAACAATAGAGTTTTGAGACACTTTCTAATGATTAAATGATTTTTCTCTTGATGTAGTGCAAGTGGCAGAGTATTCCATAGTTTTAGGTCCAAGAAGGTAGAGTTAGCGCGCTTCAGCAAACATTGGATTTTTTATTTATTTTAGGGACCCGGAAGTGCACATGTGAGCTAGACCTTAAGGTCTGCGCAGGCTGATATTTCTGAAAGCATTTTATGATATTAGATTTGTCCAGTTCACACATGGTTTTGTGCATATTGTATGAGATATTGAAGAGCATCCTTTGTTTCATTGGTAGCTAGTGTTATTTGCTCCTTGCAGCAGTTACATGATAAAACTCCCTGAGCATAGAGGCTACTGAATAGCAAAAGTCTGGATGCACTGGACCTTGTTATATGTATTGTCTGCAAGGCTTATGTGGAGACCACTACAGTAATCAATCCTAAACTGTAAGCATTCTGACGCTACCTTTGTGTGCTGGACTTGGGAATATATGGTAGTGGTTTCTTTAGAGATTGCATGATAAAGAAACTGGTGAAGGAAATGGCACCAATTTGGTCCTTAAACAAGAGTTTGGCATCTCTCCTTACTAAAAATGTCCTCCCTAACAGACACTGAAGGGCACTCTTCGACAATGGGGCTTGTATGCTCTAGAAATGGGGATTAACCGAATTCAAACATTTGAAAGCCTGTGGCAAAGAACATTACTTCATACTTTGATTTTTCTGTCCTGCCTGTTCTAAATGGTGTTTTCATGTCAAATGCACTTTATGATGTTATTTCTATTATATAAAGGTTTCTTCGAACAGATACACTCCCATTAATTGTATAATCTACCTCCAGAGCCATCTGTGCAGCCAAGCTCAGCAGACTGGTCGAAGTGTCCTCACCCATGTGCAACATCACTTCATGCTCTGCTACATTTGAGGATAGCTTTCCCATGGTCATGATGGCATCTGCAGCTATAAAGTGCAAGATGGATTAAGTGACATAAAATGTGAAAGAAAAAACTCTAAGGAACATAAAATATTGTACTGAAACACACCAACAGTAAAAATATGACTATGCGCATCTCAATCTTACTTTATTAGTCTCTTCTTGATAAACTAACAACACATGTGAAATACAACTTAATGGAAACTAAACATCCTTATGGCCTCAGTTGGAAAATGGTTTATCAGCTTAAACAAATGCACCCTGGCACTCCATAGCACATACAACAAGCTACCACTTGCTTTCACATTCTGCAACCACAAAGTCTGCATGTTTAGCTGCTTCATTCCTAGTCCCTTAATTGACAACCATTAAACTTAAGGCCCCCAGTGAGTTCTTTGATGCTCTTTATTAATGAATGTGAGCATTACAATTGTTGGCATCTTCCCCCTGATGCCTTGTAGGAATCCTAGTTCTAACACATTGATCAGCTTTCTTAGCCAGCTCAATGAGACTAGAAAGTGATGTATCCACTAGATGCTGATGCAACTTATCTGATGTACACTGTGCTAATATGTGCTCTTTCATTATCACATTAAAGAGCACTTCATAGTCCTGCACCTTATTTCCTTTTAACCAGATACCTAGTGTTTTGACTGAGAAGTCAACAAAATCTACCCAGGTCTGACTCAAGGTCTTGTGAGTCGCCCAAACCTAATCCCGTACTCCTCAGTGGTGAGACTAAATACCTCAATCAGGGTATCCTTCATGAGATCATAGGACTCAGCATCTGCCTCATTAAGTGTCAGGAGTCTATCCCTGCCCTTTCCTGAAAACAGCTCCCAAAGTACAGAGCCCCAAAGTTTTTGGCTAAGGTTTTTATTCTACAAGGCCTCTCAAAGGTTGTGTACCACTTGGTGATATCATCACCCTCCACATATTTGGGGACAAGCCCTTTGGGGATTTTAGGGTCAAAGGTTTCCTCTCTGTCCCTAGTTATTAGCTTGCTGCCACCATACATAGGTGCTAGACCTTTCTCTGCCGTTTTCCTTTCGATGGCCAGTATCCTGTCCTCCAGGGTTATTCTTTGGGCTAGTCTTTCAAGAAGAATCTCATCCTCAGTGAGTTCTTCATCGTACCCTGAGTGACCTGATCTATCCTCAGTAGAGGAAGGCACTCTGGGCACAGTTCCTCAGTTGTGGGCACAGGTACCATAACTTCTCTTTCTGGGGAAGGAGGATCAGCCTTACTTTCGCCATCTCCACTCTGACCCTCAGGGGGAGTGGTATCATCCCTTGGATGGGTCAACTCATACTCTTCCAAAAGCTTCTGGAGCGTTGCAGTGGTAGGGTGTGAGCCAGTTCTAATTTTAAAATTCTTACAGAAGGCTCTTAACTGCTGGTAGCTAAGCAGCAGGTAAGGGGCCAGGTTGAGCTCCTGAGCCACGTCCTCTGTAGAGCTCATTGTTTACTAAAGTTGGGACCTTTTAGAAAAACGACAGAAATTCTAAAATAAACTTTTAGGTCTAACTATTAGTTTGCTTTTGAGATTCTAAACGCTTTGCACTGGGGGCTTAACACAAGGCCCTAACAGTTATTTTTAAACAATTTAGAAAAATATTTGAATTTGACATAAAATTATTTCTTAGTTTAAGACTGTTAGACCTGTCAGCCCTAGGGTGGTCTTACCGCGCTTTTTTCTCTTTGCGCCTCATTTTTGCCACTACACTTTTGTTGGACCTAGGTCTCTGGGCGCCTTACCACTGCCAAACAGTGCTGAGGTGCAGGTGCTCTCTCCTATTAAGATGGCTGCCACAGGCCCCTGCTACTGCGGAGTGGCCTTTGCATACACATACTAGTAGTCAGGATCAGGCTGGGACATAATGATACAGTATCCATGCCGTCCCCGCCTCTGGGCCTCATAGCCAGACATGAGGGAAGCTTCTAGAACCTTCCAGCTCGGGGAGGAGTTATGTTTTGCCGCCTTCAGGAGGGTCACCTGACCTAGGGGTATAAGAGGTTTGGAGGGAAACATTTTAGTCAGTTGGGGCACCACTGGACCTGGGGGAACCTCCGTCGGAGTATAGGCTGTCGGGCCTAGGAGGGAGACCTACACTACTGTTACTGACTGGGCTGAGGCACTGCTGAGCTAAGATAGCTGAGGAACACCTTCCACCCACTGACCTTGCCCAGCGTGAGGGGACCCAGGGAACCACCTCCAGTGTGCCTGCAGGGCACCTACCTGCCTCTTGTGCCCACCAACTCAACCCCCTTTCCCCCCAAGTCACTGTAACCACCATCAACTTGCTGCAACAATCAAGAAACTGCAACTAAACTAAACAACCCCAACTACGCTACTGCTGGGGATCACCAGGTAAAGCGCTGTATGCTGTGCCCTGAGGAAGCGCTGGACTGTCACCCCTTTGTGTCCTGCTGCAGAGCGCTGTGCTTCTAAGCGCTGGGCCCCATAACCTGCGTCCTGCCCCCCAGTCCTGTGCGCTACCCTAGCGCTGAATCACCAGCACCTGCTGCCCACGAGGTGCTGGCCGGAGACGGTGACTGTTCCCTTGAGCGCTGTGCAGCGCGCTCCCCTGTGTGCCTGCTGGGCCGGAGAACTCACCGCCGCGGCCCAGGGACCGTGGAAGAAGAAGCGGAGGCCTGCCAAGTTGCCGCCGCGGCCCCGCGCTGTCCTGAAGGGGCGTTGCGCCCAGGATCACCGCCGCCATCCCGCACCGGGAGGGAGGAAGATTGTGTCGCCCGGGGCACCGCCGCGACCCCCCGTAGCAAGGGGAGGGCCGCCGCGGGAACAGTGAAGGCCGCGCTGGGCCTGGAAAGAGGCGGGAGGCGTTGCTAGGCGACGCAAGCACCGGCCGCGTCAGAGGCCGCGCCCCCAAAGAAGCCGCAACGCCATTGGTCCCCGGGTCCGGAGGCCGATGGAGGCCCGGAGCCCAGGGAAGAACCACGCCGGAGGGGCTCCACTGCCAGCGGGAGCCCCCGGGATCCCCACAAGACCGCAAGGAGCACGGAGAGTCCGGGAGCACGGGCCGCCTCCCCCGGTCTGGGCCCCATGTGCAGACAGAAGCGGGCTGACCGGAGGAGAGGCGCCCGGCCCCATCCAGGCCCGACAGCAATACCGGGACAGTCAGGTGAGCCCGGGAGGCCCTGGGGGGGAATCCCTGCTATCGTGAAGGCCTCCGACCAGAGACGCTTCCCCTGTGCACTGTCCTGAGTAGATTGAGCAGGGCAGGAGCCCTCATGTGACTGCGCTGACTGCTCCCCCTTTATCTGGGACCGGCCCTGTACACCAGTTCAGTCCTTACCACCTGGGCCTCACGAACAGGGCCTGAGCTGGGATCCTGTAATTCTACCCCCCCTGCGAGGAACTAGTTCTGATGATGTAAACGTGTTTTCTATGTTCATCACATGCCTGCATTAAGTCTCCTGATGAGGGAAGTGTTTACCCTGTTGAGTGGTTAATCTACAGTAAGGCCCGTAATGAAATGATTGTACCTACATGAATTGGGCCTGGGTGTTTACCTGCCAAGAGTTAAAGTGTTCTTATGTTGTAGGCCTACCTGCTTTGCGATACCCACTGTACTGAATGTGGTTGCGCCTAAGTGGATACGGGTTCCTCCTCATCTACAGCGTAATGTGCATCTAAGTCCTTGCTAATGGGATTTCGCTCAATGCATTGAAGTCTATGTTTTTGACCTACAGTCTATGACCTACAGTGTTACCTGCTTTTCTAGGAGGTTATTGCTACTGCCTTTTTAATGGCGTAACGTTCTACTGTTCTAATGTGCTTGAATGAAATTTACGCACTAGTTTTATGAAGCTAAAATGAATTGAAATGTTGCCTAAGATTATCTGCCTCATCAACTGCTAATTTAAATGAGATAAAGGATCTTGTTTTTACATCAAAGCCTGGTGTGGTGTCCCCCTTTATTGTTGCGCATTATTGAGTCAGTGTGAGTGTGTGCTGCACAAGTGCTTAACACATTGCCTTCGGGTGCCTTCCTGCCTCGCGCCAAGCTACCGCGTCGGAATCGGTGACCCCGGTTCTAACATTGGTGTTCAGCGGTGGGATAAGGACTTGTGCTTGTGCAGCACCCTACAGGGACTCAGTGTGCGCCGCAATTGGACACCTATTTAAATGCAAGTGCTAAAAATTCTTTTGTGATTGCCTGATTGTGTACACTCCTGCGTTAGACCTGCTACCTACATTCTAGAACCCTTTTTCTAAATTGTCTGGGGCCCCACCTAGCAGGATGGAGTTTGAGTTGGCCAACCTAGAAAGGTATACAGTGGCGCAGCTCAAGGAGTTCTGTCTAGAGAAGGGGGTGTCCGTCAAGCGAGGCGCCAGGAGAGAGGAGCTTCAGAAAGCTTTGAGGGCATGGGTAATGGCCCACCCGGGGGGAAGAGGGGACGAGGAGCAGGGGGAGACAGACGACCCAGGAGAACTGGACCTACTGCGCATTGACGTTAGCGAGAATGTGTTGCCAGGAAGACGTTCCAGGGCAGGTAGTAGTGCGTCAGGGGGGAGTTTGTCGGCAGAGGAATTTGAGGACAGGAGGGAGGAGAGGCAATTGAAGTTAGAACTTGCTAGGATGGACAAGGAGCGAGAACAGGCAAGGCTAGCCATGGAAGAAAGGAAGCTTGTACATGAGCTTAGCCTGAAAGAACTAGAGCTCCGAGCATTGCAGATAGGGACGCAGGGCAACTTGAATGGTGGCAGCGTACCCGCTGAGGTTCCACGAGAGCCTAAGTTTTACCTACCTAAGGAGGTGATGGCCAGTTTCAGTGTAGGGGATGACATTGATAAGTGGTTGGCGGCATATGAGGTGTCTTTGGTGGCCCATGGGGTGCCTGAGAAGTACTGGGGGGGAGGCCTGTACAAGTACATACCTCCGTTGGCAAGGGACACACTCTTGACTTTAGACAAAGGTGATCAGACAAATTACCCTGTCATGAAGGAGGCCCTGCTTAAAAAGTTTGGCCTCACCCCAGAAAAGTATCGCCAAAAGTTCCGCAACAGCCACAAGCTTCCCACACAGAACTGGGTGGATTTTTTTGATTATGCCCGTAAGGCATTGGAGGGTTGGGTGCGTGGCAGCAAAGTGAGCGACTATGAAGGGCTGTACAATCTATTTTTAAGAGAGCACCTTCTTGATAAGAGTTTTCCAGAGCTGCGCCAACACCTGGTGGACCGCAAGCTGACCGATCCTCGGGAACTTGCGGAGGAGGCGGATACCTGGGTTAGCACTCGGGTGTCCCACAAGGGATCCGGGGGAGACCCCCCGAAGGGTGGACAGGGTTTTCCCCAGAAGAGAGAGGGGGGAGATAAAAAGAAGGAGTTCTTTAAAGGCCCCCAAAATAGACCGCAAGGGAAGGGGGTAGGTTCCCCATCCCAATCTGGATTCCAGAAACCCACTTACCCTGACAAGAGTCAGCAGCCCAGAACTGTCCGGTGCTACGAGTGCGGGGAGGTTGGACACTACAAGGGGGATCCCCAGTGTCGCAAGAGGACCCCGGCCCCCACGGGAGATAAGAGCCCCGGGGTGGCCAGTGTAGCGCTTGGGGAGGAGTTGTCCCTAGGTAGGGGAGGTGAGTGGACAGGCTTGACCTTAGTTTCCCTGGGGGATAGAGAGATGATCCCACGGGTTCAGGTACCCTCGAACACTGCCAAGTACCGGCAGAGGGTCCTGGTGAACGGGGAGGAGGTGGAGGCTCTGAGGGACACAGGTGCCAGCATGACGATGGTAAGGCGTCAGCTGGTGTCCCCAGAGCAGGTGATTCCTGAGGTATTCCACCCGGTTGTTATGGCTGATATAAGCCTGGGTCATTACCCCGTGGCCCAAGTTCCCTTTGAGTGGGGAGGAGTCTCAGGCCTGTTGAGAGTTGCGGTGAGCCCTGCCATGCCAGTTGATTGTCTGCTCGGAAACGACTTAGAACATACTGCCTGGAAGGAGGTGGAGTTGAACGCCCACGCTGAGATGCTGGGATTACCAGGGTGGACCTGCGTGGTCACGCGGTCCATGGCTGCCCGGCAAGGAACTCAACCCGGGTTGGAGCCTGAAACAAGGGCCCAGCCCACTGCCGGACAAGAAGACATCCTTGAGGATGCACCCTGCGAGATGGATGGGGAGCCCGCGGAGGTGACCCCGGAGTCCGCTGAGGTGGATGTTGTTCCCGTGGGGGACTTGCCGACCCCTGCAGAGTGGCAGGTGGAAGGAGGGCCTACCCGGGAGGAATTCTGTCAGGCGCAGAGAGAGTGCCCAACGCTTGAAGGCATGCGGCAGCAGGCCGAAGCCCAAGCAACTGGTAAAGAGACCAGTAATTACCATGTCTACTGGGAGGATGGTCTTCTCTACATTGAGCCCAAGGCTCCGGTGCATGGGTCATCGAGGGCCTTAGTGGTCCCCCAATGCTACCGAGCCTTCCTGCTGGAATTGGCACATGAGATACCACTGGCAGGACACCTGGGCCAGGACAAGACGTTTGCCCGATTGGTCCCACATTTTTATTGGCCCAGGATGAGAGTTAACTCTGACACCTTCTGTAAGACCTGTGTGACTTGTCAGGCGAGTGGCAAGACTGGGACTAAGTAGAAGGTCCCTCTGGAACCGCTCCCGGTTGTCGGTACCCCTTTTGAGCGGGTAGGAATTGACATTGTCGGGCCAATGGACCCGCCGACTTCTTCGGGACATAGGTTCATCTTGCTGTTGGTGGACCACGCCACCCAGTACCCGGAGGTAATACCTCTGAGGACCATCACTGCACCTGTGGTGGCGCGGGCCTTGATGGGGATTTTTACCCGAGTGGGATTCCCCAAGGTCGTGGTGTCAGATAGGGGCACGAATTTCATGTCGGCCTACATGCAGGCCATGTGGAAGGAGTGTGGAGTGACCTACAGGTTCTCCACACCTTACCACCCCCGGACTAACGGGCTCGTGGAGCGTTTCAATAAGACCCTGAAGGGGATGATCCGGAGCCTACCCGAGGACTTGAGACGGAAGTGGGACGTCCTCTTACCCTGTCTGCTCTTCTCCTACCGAGAGGTGCCGCAGAAGGGGGTCGGTTTCAGCCCCTTTGAGCTGCTCTATGGCCACCCCGTTAGGGGCCCCTCAGTCTCGTGAAGGAGGGGTGGGAGAAGTCTTCTAAGAAGCTCCCTTGTGATGTGGTCAGCTACATGCTGGCGTTCCGCAGCCAGATGGCCAAGCTGTGGAAGGAGGCCTCAGACAATCTTGAGGCTAGTCAAGCCGTCATGAAGGAATGGTACGACCGGAATGCTCGGACGGTGGAGTTGGATGCTGGACAGAAGGTGTGGGTCATGGAGCCCGGAGAGCTTAGTGCCCTCCAGGACCGGTGGACTGGACCGTACGAAATTTTGGAGAAAAGAGGCCAGACCACTTATGTAGTAGACCTCAAGACCCCCCGACAACCCCACAGGGTGTTCCACATCAACCGCCTTAAGCCACACCAGGAGCGGTCAGAACTTACTCTCCTGATGGTGACAGATGGGAGTGAAGAGGAGGAGAGCGAGCCTCTTCCGGACCTTCTGGCGGCCAAAGAGAACGGTGGATCGGTGGAGGGAGTGGTCCTCTCCCCATCCTTGACCTTGGAGCAACAGAGGAACTGCTGCCAGGTATTGGAGAAGTACGCCTCGTTGTTCTCCCTCATGCCTGGAATCACGCACCTGTTTACCCATGATGTGGACACAGGGGACAGCCCGCCAGTGAAAACCAAGTCTTACCGGCTGTCCGACAAAGTAAGAACCAGCATCCAGAGTGAGGTGACCAAGATGTTGGAGCTGGGGGTGATTGAGCCTTCCAGCAGCCCTTGGGCTAGTCCGGTGGTGTTGGTGCCGAAAGCGGCCCCACCGGGCACCACACCAGAACTTCGGTTCTGTGTGGATTACCGTGGTCTGAACTCAGTGACCAAGACCGATGCTCACCCGATCCCTCGGGCGGATGAGCTCATTGACCGACTGGGAGCAGCTCGGTATCTGAGTACCATCGACCTGACGTCAGGATATTGGCAGATTGCCATGGCGGACGGAGCAAAGGAGAAGACTGCATTCTCCACCCCCGAGGGCCACTTTCAATTTCGGGTGATGCCCTTCGGGCTGAAAAATGCTCCGGCCACTTTCCAGCGGTTGGTTAACCAGGTACTGTCTGGCCTAGAGGCCTTCTCTGCTGCCTACCTGGATGACATAGCTGTCTTCAGCAGCAGCTGGGAGGACCATCTGGAGCATCTCCAGGAGGTGCTGCAGGCCCTACAGCGGGCTGGGCTGACCATCAAGGCCAGCAAGTGCCAGATTGGACAGGGATCTGTCGTCTACCTGGGACACCTGGTGGGCGGGGGTAAGGTGCAACCCCTCCAGGCCAAAATCGAGACCATCTTGGCCTGGGAGCCCCCAAAACCCAAACGGAGGTCCGGGCCTTCCTTGGCCTCACGGGTTACTACCGCCGGTTTGTCAAGGGCTATGGGACCATCGTAGCCCCCTGACTGAATTAACCTCAAAGAAGCAGCCACGCAAAGTCATCTGGACGGCTGCCTGTCAAGAAGCGTTTGACACTCTGAAGCACGCGATGTGCACCGCTCTGGTGCTTAGGACTCCAGACTTTGGAAGAGAATTCATCGTGCAGACAGACGCCTCTGAGCATGGCATTGGAGCTGTGCTCTCTCAACTTAACAATGACGGCCAGGACCAGCCAGTGGCCTTTATTTCTCGAAGGCTACTCCCCGGGAACAGCGGTGGAGTACGATAGAGCGAGAAGCCTTCGCTGTGGTTTGGGCTTTGAAGAAGCTGAGGCCATACCTCTTTGGCTCTCACTTCCTTATTCAGACCGACCACCGACCCCTTCGCTGGCTCATGCAGATGAGAGGCGAAAACCCCAAATTGTTGAGGTGGTCCATTTCTCTCCAGGGGATGGACTTTCGGGTGGAACATCGACCCGGAGTAGACCACGCCAACGCTGACTGTCTCTCCCGGTTTTTCCGCCTTAGCGATGAGAACTCCCTAGAGGTTGGGAAGCTCTCCCCACTTTCGGCTGGGGGGGACGCGTGTTAGACCTGTCAGCCCTAGGGTGGTCTTACCCCGCTTTTTTCTCTTTGCGCCTCATTTTTGCCACTACACTTTTGTTGGACCTAGGTCTCTGGGCGCCTTACCACTGCCAAACAGTGCTGAGGTGCAGGTGCTCTCTCCTATTAAGATGGCTGCCACAGGCCCCTGCTACTACGGAATGGCCTTTGCATACACATACTAGTAGTCAGGATCAGGCTGGGACATAATGATACAGTATCCATGCCGACCCCGCCTCTGGGCCTCATAGCCAGACATGAGGGAAGCTTCTAGAACCTTCCAGCTCGGGGAGGAGTTATGTTTTGCCGCCTTCAGGAGGGTCACCTGACCTAGGGGTATAAGAGGTTTGGAGGGAAACCTTTTAGTCAGTTGGGGCACCACTGGACCTGGGGGAACCTCCGTCGGAGTATAGGCTGTCGGGCCTAGGAGGGAGACCTACACTACTGGTACTGACTGGGCTGAGGCACTGCTGAGCTAAGATAGCTGAGGAACACCTTCCACCCACTGACCTTGCCCAGCGTGAGGGGACCCAGGGAACCACCTCCAGTGTGCCTGCAGGGCACCTACCTGCCTCTTGTGCCCACCAACCCAACCCCCCTTTCCCCCCAAGTCACTGTAACCACCATCAACTTGCTGCAACAATCAAGAAACTGCAACTAAACTAAACAACCCCAACTACGCTACTGCTGGGGATCACCAGGTAAAGCGCTGTATGCTGTGCCCTGAGGAAGCGCTGGACTGTCACCCCTTTGTGTCCTGCTGCAGAGCGCTGTGCTTCTAAGCGCTGGGCCCCATAACCTGCGTCCTGCCCACCAGTCCTGTGCGCTACCCTAGCGCTGAATCACCAGCACCTGCTGCCCACGAGGTGCTGGCCGGAGACGGTGACTGTTCCCTTGAGCGCTGTGCAGCGCGCTCCCCTGTGTGCCTGCTGGGCCGGAGAACTCACCGCCGCGGCCCAGGGACCGTGGAAGAAGAAGCGGAGGCCTGCCAAGTTGCCGCCACGGCCCCGCGCTGTCCTGAAGGGGCATTGCGCCCAGGATCACCGCCGCCATCCCGCACCGGGAGGGAGGAAGATTGTGTCGCCCGGGGCACCGCCGCGACCCCCGTAGCAAGGGGAGGGCCGCCGCGGGAACAGTGAAGGCCGCGCTGGGCCTGGAAAGAGGCGGGAGGCGTTGCTAGGCGACGCGAGCACCGGCCGCGTCAGAGGCCGCGCCCCCAAAGAAGCCGCGACGCCATTGGTCCCCGGGTCCGGAGGCCAACGGAGGCCCGGAGCCCAGGGAAGAACCACGCCGGAGGGGCTCCACTGCCAGCGGGAGCCCCCGGGATCCCCACAAGACCGCAAGGAGCACGGAGAGTCCGGGAGCACGGGCCGTCTCCCCCGGTCTGGGCCCCATGTGCAGATAGAAGCGGGCTGACCGGAGGAGAGGCGCCCGGCCCCATCCAGGCCCGACAGCAATACCGGGACAGTCAGGTGAGCCCGGGAGGCCCTGGGGGGGAATCCCTGCTATCGTGAAGACCTCCGACCAGAGACGCTTCCCCTGTGCACTGTCCTGAGTAGATTGAGCAGGGCAGGAGCCCTCATGTGACTGCGCTGACTGCTCCCCCCTTTATCTGGGACCGGCCCTGTACACCAGTTCAGTCCTTACCACCTGGGCCTCACGAACAGGGCCTGAGCTGGGATCCTGTAATTCTACCCCCCCTGCGAGGAACTAGTTCTGATGATGTAAACGTGTTTTCTATGTTCATCACATGCCTGCATTAAGTCTCCTGATGAGAGAAGTGTTTACCCTGTTGAGTGGTTAATCTACAGTAAGGCCCGTAATGAAATGAATGTACCTACATGAATTGGGCCTGGGTGTTTACCTGCCAAGAGTTAAAGTGTTCTTATGTTGTAGGCCTACCTGCTTTGCGATACCCACTGTACTGAATGTGGTTGCGCCTAAGTGGATACGGGTTCCTCCTCATCTACAGCGTAATGTGCATCTAAGTCCTTGCTAATGGGATGTCGCTCAATGCATTGAAGTCTATGTTTTTGACCTACAGTCTATGACCTACAGTGTTACCTGCTTTTCTAGGAGGTTATTGCTACTGCCTTTTTAATGGCGTAACGTTCTACTGTTCTAATGTCCTTGAATGAAATTTACGCACTAGTTTTATGAAGCTAAAATTAATTGAAATGTTGCCTAAGATTATCTGCCTCATCAACTGCTAATTTAAATGAGATAAAGGATCTTGTTTTTACATCAAAGCCTGGTGTGGTGTCCCCCTTTATTGTTGCGCATTATTGAGTCAGTGTGAGTGTGTGCTGCACAAGTGCTTAACACATTGCCTTCGGGTGCCTTCCTGCCTCGCGCCAAGCTACCGCGTCGGAATCGGTGACCCCGGTTCTAACAAAGACAATTTTGGATTCCTTAGTGGAATCACTTATTAACATAGTGGCACAACAAATGTCAAGTCTTGTATCCCACCACTGCCACCAGTGTAGGAAGATGGCTCTATATATAGTATACCAAAAAGAGGTAAGCTGTGTAAAGAGTCCAGGTATCCCTTATGAGTGGACAGGGGCTTGCTCTAGTAATCCCAAGGTGCTCTATCTAGGGTAGTGTGGTTGACACTGGCGTAGCAAGGGGGGGGGCGGAGGGGGCGGTACGAGAATTCGGGGCGGCAGGTAAATTTATCGCCAGCACCCCCCCCCCCCGGCTCTTAGGCGCTCGGCGGCAAAAGGCAGGGACCGCCACGGGCGGCAGAGTGCCTAGCTACGCCACTGGTGGTTGAGCAGCCTTAGGCTTATCAGAGGGGAGTGTTAGATATTTGTTACACACACACAGTCAATACATGATGCACACACTCAAAAAGGAGATTTACACCAATTTAGAAAAATCACACTTCTTTTTATATATATTTTTAACACCATAGAACTTCGTAATTGGGTAAGTACTTTGTTTTGAGATATCACTGTGTTGAATGTATGCAGAAATAGACTTGTCCAAACTGCAAGCGGTGAGGGCCCAACACCTGTGCGCACTGGTGAATAATTCAGATTAATTTACAAAACCTTAATCTCGAGATAGTCACGCTCAACTCTCAGAGGTCCCACCGCCACTCGGACCCACTCATCATAACATCATCAACTTGTTGAAAGGAGCGTCGATATTTATACTATTGTGAACAATCAATTATATTATTCCATAAGAACCAAGTCCATAGGTAAGTTTACTTTGTAGAAATGTTCTGTTTTTATTCCACAAACAAATCTTTTCAAAAACGTCAAATCCAAGAACTCATATCATATAAGTACATCAGCCTACGTGTTTCGTCCACAATTGGACGTCATCAGGGCTCAAAATTAATTCTCTTTCAATTATCTCCTTAAAGTCCTTCTCTAATACGTCACCTCCTCACATTAATCGTGATACTTCTTTTCTCAAAATTAACTTTCTTTCGGTTATCTCCTTTCAGTCCTTCTATAATTTGTCACCTTCTTCCATTAATGGGGAAAATTATTTTCTAACTGATGGAGCGTTTCCAACTCCTAGGTGACTGCCCAGGCTGGCCCGATAATTCCCGCCGTGATGGCAGAAATAGACTTGCATTTGGTGAGTTATCACGGTTTTGCAGTGTACAGAAATACACTGGCACTTGTATCGGTAAAGCAGTAATGTTCTCATATGGGAAAGGAACATATACTGCATAGAGGTACTTAGCAGCGACTTACTGGGCTGTTCTTCTGGATTTTAGGTAGGTATAGGGCAAGGTCCATGGCAGCACCAACAGGTCACCTCGGTCAGCCCTGGGGCGCCCAGGTGCAGAGGTGCATTACAGCGTCGGGTGCCCCGTTTAAATCAATGGGGAACAGACCGGATCAAAAGAGGCTGCAAGTAAGGACTGGGAGGCAGTCTGGGCGAACCCACAGGGGGCAGTCCTTGAAGGTCTCAGGCATGCAGAGACTCCTTTGGCCTACTGGAACTCGGGTTGGGGGGCTCATATGCAGTGGTGCTTTCTCCAGCGGGGTCGCACTGCGGGAGGCACTCACAGTTTTTTGTTGCCTGCAAAAACAGGCTGCAGGCAGGGACTGGGGGACCAGTCCAGCAAAACCCAAGATGGGGCTCAGCTTCTGAGGGTCTCTGTGCTTCAGGGGCACTGTCGGTTCACCGCCACTCGGGCCGGGGGGCTCGTGTGCAGTGCAGCTTTGTCCGACGGGGTCACGCTGCAGAGGCTATCGTGTCGGTCCTTTTGGTGTCTACAAAAGTGCAGGGAAGAAGCTCCTCTGCTCGAAGGGAAATGCTGTTGGCCAGTTGAAGTCGTGGGTCACTCCTCCACAGTTTTGGGAGGTGACTCTGCTTTCTGAATGAGCAGGGCCTGTGCAATTGTCAGGGACAGCAGGCAGGCTGGCAGGGTTGGCACCAAATCAGTGGCTGCTCCTCAGTACTCGTGCTGTGGGCTCTTCTTTGTCCTTCTTTCTTCTTCAGGCAGACAAATCTAATTTCCTAGTGTTGGGGGGCCACCTAAATACTCAACTTAGGGTGTTAAGGGGAGTGAAGGGTAGTAGCCAATGGGCTACTTACCCCTGGGGTCATTACAACCCCTAGATGGCCACTTCCTGTGGGAAGTGGGCATCACCATGTCCTAGAGTTCCTAATTTCACCACAACCAAGATCCGAATGTTTGTGTTCACTTTAGGTAGCCCACCTTAGGAGTGTGACTAGCCTGGAGGTTCAGCAAGAGTCCTCGCATAGCTAATTTCCCACCTGTCCTGCTGCCAAATGGGCCTCCAGCTCTGGAAACCGTACCTCTCTATTGCACTCTTAGTCGAAGTGCTTGACGGAGCACTTTTCACAGAATCATACCCAGACAAGTGGTAACCCCTTTAGAAGGTGGGTATTTCTTTTTCTTTTCCAAAACATACAGTGCCAACCTCCTTACCCTGCCCTCCAAATTCTTAGAAGAAAAATTCTTATAAATATCACAGCGCAAAGCCTTGTACGTACGATAAAGGCAATAAATGCACTGTTCATTTGTATCATCGATATACATATTTTTCTCTCAGGTAGAACAAGATATGGAAAGAGATTTTTTTCTGCCAGCCATCGTGACAGCAATAGATGAAATGGCCTCCCTGGGCCAGAAAGAGGGGGTTTCCCTTCGAACAACTTCCAGTATGCTGGAAGCAGAAGGTAGGGATGGTACAGTCACAAGGTATACCAGAAAAGTATCAGGATAAGGTCACTGAGATGTTAGAGCAGAGCTCTTCTTGCGGACTCCCTCACACACGACGTGCGGTAGAAATGATGGACTCTAGTCGAGCTTGTACTTCCACTTCATTGGTTGAAGTTTGGGTTGTTTCAAATGAGGTGGATGCACTACGAAGCAAAAAACGTTGTTGGGGCCTATAGCCATTTTAACTCTGCTTACTTCTATTTAAGATTATCAAGGATTCCCAGCTTGACAGTGGGGAATGATTCAAGCATCTGAATATATGAAAGATCCAATGCTGGAGAACAGTAGATCACATAAAGCTAAATACCATGTCTTCTTAACAGCTTATGGTGTTGATGAACCGCTCCACAAACCAGATGCATAATCGATTCTGCTTAATGTTATAAGATGATCTGGTGGAAGGTCTCCTGATTTCTGTCAATATATAGTAATTAAGGAGCTAAGCCATCATTTTCAGAGAGTATATGCTGTATTGAAGAATACAGTCTACTCTGTAGATAAAAGGTACGGTCCATAAAGAAATCGTCTGTGTGGTAGTTCTGATAGGTGAAGCAGAGCTGTAGAACACCCTTGCAAATGTCACTCTGGAATACTCAAGATTATCTTGTCTTTCCTTATATTAATTTAATACAGAATGATCAGGTGGAATGTCTCTAGGCTTCTTTTAAAAAAAAGTAATTCAGGAACCAAGCCACCATGTTCATAGTTTGTAAACTGTGGCAGGTTACTCTCTACTCCCTGAATAACTGGTACGGTCTGAAAGGAAATCTCCTGTGAGGTTTTTCTGACAGGTGAAACAGAATTGTGAAATACCACTGGAAATATCACTGCCCTGGCAATCAAGATTCTTGTCTTTCCTTGGATAACCTTGTCAATCACTTTCAGAATAAGGCGGCTAGTAAACAAAAGTACACAAATGTCCTTTACCAGTTCATCAAAAGCACACTGCTCTTAGCCACAACTCTTGGAATCTGGATGCAAAGTCTTAGCATGCTTTGTTTTTCGCTGTTACTAAAAGGATCAGGGTATCATAAGTCATGGAAGTGCTAGCCAAGACAGATAATGAGTTCATGACTTTCTGTGATGATTCTCTTTTAGGGTATTTGTTTAGGTCATTTCTCAGGCAGGAGGGCTACCGTGGAACAGAGGTTCCTGACTAGGAGTCATTGCCAACTGGCCAGTGTCTCCTTCGAGAGTCCTCGATCTCATCCCTCCCCTTCAATGTTCAGGAAGCACATTGTCATTTTATTGTCTGTCTACATCAGCAATGACATCCATTTAACTGTTGAATGAAAGTATTCATGGCCAGGGGATACAACTGTCATTGGCTGTTTGTGGAAATAGAACGTATTTCTTGATGTTTGAATTCCTCATCCACCATGGGAAAGATTGCATAGCTGCTACCTACAATGGCAATACGTCATCCCAGTTTCTTGAGTGCTGACTTCATTGGTCTTCTATTTACTCCTGCAAAGATTAGAACTGTAGTCTTGATTTGGTCACTATGAATATGCATGAAGCCATAAATTTGTGACCAGAGTTTGACAATTCACCTGTTAGACAAATCATGTCTGCTCAGAGGGATACAGTTTTGCTTGTGGCAATCTATGCTTCCAAGTAATACATTTTCAGTAATACAGACGCTGTTGACTCACAGTTGCAGTACAAGTCTGGGATTTTACTTTACTGCCACTGCTGTCTTGATTTCTTGAATTTGATATATATATTTGTAGGGCACAGCTTTTGACTTAGGGACATTTTTGCTCTAGCAGAACACTTAAAATATAAAAACCTGATTGGAAATAGATATGGAGAGTGTTGATAGAAGAAACAGACTAGCAACAGGATAAGAAGGTCTTAATCAGTTTTCAAAAAGCAAGATGATTTTGGATTGTCCCAAGTCAAATTGGTAGCTTACCATACTATATCCTGTGCATTGCAATCTCTTCCCTAAGGGTAGATTAATATTCCTTTCTGTTCTTCCATGATGATCTACCACTACTGCCATGAATATGTGGAGGGCTCTCAGGACAAATGTAGGGCCAAATGGATTAACTCTGAAGAACAAGTTACTTACCTTCGGTAACGATGAATCTGTAAGAGACATATGTAGTTATAGATTCCTTACCTTAGAATTACCCCCAGGCGTCAGACTGGATCCGGAGAAATTTTTTCGTAGAAGTACACTTGCGCGTCGGTAGGTGGCATCGATCGACTCCGCGTCTGTTGTCAGCGTCGTAGTCGCCAGGATGACGTCGCGGTGTCTACTTAGACGCCGCCCCTGCACGCTGACGTTAGTTCTGACACGACTTTCCATGCCAGAAGCGCAGAGCTATGCAAGACACTGACCACTGGTGCACAAAACTAGGGCCCTGTACGGGAGTCCCTATCCCTAGAAGTCCGTTCGCAGAACGGGGAGGATGGGTGGGGCGGTAAGGAATCTATAACTACTTATGTCTCTTACAGATACATCGTTACCGAAGGTAAGTAACTTGTTCATCTGAAAGAGACTGTAGTTATAGATTCCTCACCTTAGAATAGATACCCCAGCAATGCCAACCCCGGAGGTGGGTCTGCGAACCAAGTTCACACCAGGAGGTCCTGGAGAACAGAACGGCTGAAAAAGCCATCTCTCCGGACTTGGCTGTCCAGGCAGTAATGCTTGGTAAACGTGTGCAAGGATGCCCACGTGGCTGCCTTACAGATGTCAAGTAAGGGGACTCCACGTCCCAAAGCAGCAGTGGCTGCCGTCGCCCTGGTAGAGTGGACGCACAGTCCTACCGGAGGATCCTTTTTAGCTAAAGAATAGCAGATTTTAATGCATAGGACAACCCATTGAGAGATGGTACTTTTATGCACTGCCTGACCTTTCTTGGCGCCCACATAACCCACGAAGAGTTGATCGTCCACCTGCAAGTCTTTTGTGCAGTCAAGGTAGAAAGACAGCGCACGTTTTGGGTCCAGACAGTGGAGTCTCTCCTCCTCTTTGGAAGGGTGCAGAGGCGGAAAGAAGGTGGGCAATGTGAAGGAGGTAAAGATGTGGAAAGTGGAAAGAGCTATGTGGAAAGAGGTACCCACTTTGGGCAGAAAAGAGGGCCTAGTGCGAAGGATCACTTTGTCCGGATGAACTGCAAGAAAAGGAGGTTTGGAGGAAAGAGGCTGAAGCTCACTCACCCTGCAATCAGAGGTGATAGCAAGCAGGAAAGTGGTCTTCAAGGTAAGAAGATGAAGAGGACAATTATGTAGTGGCTCAAAGGGAGCACACATAAGATAAGTAAGGACAAGGATCTAAATCTAAAAAAATCTAAATCCGTATTTGTAAAGCGCGAACTACTCACCCTTACGGGTCTTAAGGCGCTGGGGGCCGTCGTGGAAATTAAGGGCCAGATGTAGGTGGCTAAATACCGGTCGGTAACGCCGAAATTCGGAGAATTTCAGCGTTACCGACCGGTATTTGGCTGAGTGCAATGTAGGTGAGTTCATACCTACATGCAAAATAAGGAATCGCAAAATAGCGATTCCTTATTTTGCTCTTGCATTTAAGGAATCGGAAATACCGATTCCTTAAATGCAATGTACGTAGCACTAAAAATAGTGCACTTGAGCGTTAAGGAATCGCTAATTACCACCAACTTCAAGTTGGTGGTAAGTAGCGATTTCCTTTAAAAAGCACTTTTTTGCTTTTTAAATGTGCCATGTGGCACACATCCATGCTCTTAGGGCATGTATGTGCGCCACATGTGCACACATGCACATTTCAGGGGTGCAACAGGGTGTCCTTTGGACACCCTGGCACCCTTGAAATACCTCCCGCTATTAGCGATTCGGTAATATCGAATCGTTAATAGTGAATATCTTCCCATTCATTCCTATGGGCCTCCTAGCCCATAGGAATGAATGGCTAGGTATTCCTTAATAACGAATCTCAATTACCGATTCGTTATTAAGGAATGTTAAGGAATCGCTAATATTTTAGCGATTCCTACCTACATTCCATTTAGCGAGTCCTTAATAGCGATTCGGTAAAAATCGCTATTAAGGACTCGCTAAATTGAAGTTACCTACATCTGGCCCAAAGTGAGCTATTGCCCAGAGTCACATGGTGCTGAGCTGAGCTGCCGCAGGAGCCGGGGATCGAACCGTGAACCCTGTGCTCTGAAGTCAGCTGCCCTGGCCGCTGCACCACATCTCTCCACTGTCCCACTGGGGCATTACGAAAGGAGAAGGAGGAAAGAGATGAGTAATGCCCTTCAGGAATCTGTTAACTATTGGGGACTTGAAAAGAGAAGGTTGATCAGGAAGGCGAAGAAAGGCCGAAATGGCTGAAAGATAGCCTTTAAAGAGTGCCCAGAGCAGAGCCCTGCTGGGCCAAAGAAAGAACGAAGAGGAGAACCTCTGAAAGAGGGGCAGAAAGGGGATCCACAGCCTTTGCTGTTCACCATGCCATAAATTTGTTCCATCTACAGACGTATACCGTTTTAGTGGAGGGACGCCTGGCTGCCAAGATTACATTACAGACTTCGGGAGGAAGGTCGAATGCTGTCAACTGCTGCCGCTCAATCTCCACGCAAGGAGGTGGAGGCTGGACAGGTTCGGGTGGAGGACCGTCCCCTGCTGCTGCGACAGAAGATCTTCCCGAAGAGGCAGTCTGAGCGGAGGTTCAATGGCCATGCTCAAGAGCTCGGGGTACCAGACTCTTCGTGCCCAGTCCGGAGCTGCAAGAATGACTTGGGCCTGGTCACGCTTGATCTTCTTCAGCACTCTGGGTAGAAGTGGTACAGGTGGAAAGGCGTACAGGAGGCTGCAACTCCACTCACAATGAAAAGCGTTGCCTAGCGAGTGCCGCCTTGGAAACTCCAATGCGCAGAACTGCTGACATTGCACGTTCTCTTCGGTGGCGAATAGATCTAACCAAGGCTCTCCCCACTGCTGAAAGAGACCTTGCACCACCTCCGAGTGAAGATGCCATTCGTGATCCATCATGCACCGGCGGCTGAGTTTGTCTGCCCTGGCGTTCAGGGAACCTGCCAGGTGTTGAACCACCAGAGACATGCCCTGATGTTCCAGCCATGTCCAAAGGCGAAATGCCTCTTGACCTAGGGTCCACGACCCCACCCCGCCCCTGTTTGTTGCAGTACCACATGGCGGTGTTGTTGTCCGTGAACACCTGCACTACTCTTCCCTTGATAGAAGGAAGGAATGCCTTCAGTGCAAGACGAATCTCTCGGAGCTCCAGAAGGTTGATGTGGAGCCCGGACTCCGCCGGAGACCAGAGGCCTCTGATCTCCGCCTCTCCCATGTGGCCGCCCCATCCCAGGAGTGACGCATCCGTGACTACTGTGGAGTCTGGTTGGGGAAGGGAGAGGGATCTGCCGTTGACCCAATCCTGGTTCGTGAGCCACCACTGCAACTGACTTGCAGCCCCCTCCGAGATCTGGACAACATCGGAAAGATTCCCCTGATGCTGCTCCCACTGGACCTTCAGGTCCCACTGCAGAGCCCGCATATGCCATCAGGCATGATCTACCAACAGGATGCAGGAGGCCATGAGGCCCAGCAGCCTCAGGGTCATTCTCACCGAGACCCAGGATAGAGGCTGAAACATCAGTATCATAGCCCGAATATCCCGGACTCGCTGCTCGGGAGGGTAAGCCCGAAACTGCGCTGTATCCAGAACTGCTCCGATGAAAAGGAGCTTCTGAGAGGGAATCAGGTGCGACTTAGGCATGTTGATAGTGAACCCCAGTGAATGCAGGAGGTCCGCCGTAGTCTGGAGGTGGGAGACGACAGCCTGGGGCGAGCCTGTCTTCAACAACCAGTTGTCGAAATAGGGGAAGACTGGAACCCCTGATCTGTGCAGTTGAGCAGCGACCACTGCCATCACTTTCGTGAACACCAGAGGGGCGCTGGTAAGGCCAAAGGGGAGCACGGTAAACTGAAAATGCTCGTGGCCTACCATGAACTGTAGGTAACGCCGGTGGGCAGGCAGGACGGGAATGTGAAAATAAGCGTCCTGCAAGTCCAACGCTACCATCCAGTCTCCAGGGTCGAGGGCAGACAAGACCTGAGCTAAGGTTAGCATTTTAAACTTCTCCTTGCGGAGGAAGCGGTTGACGTCCCTAAAGTCTAAGATAGGATGCAGGCCTTTGTCCTTCTTGGGTACCAGGAAGTAGTGGGAATAGCAACCACGACCTACTTCTGGCACAGGGACGCGTTCGATGGCACCCTTGGCCAAGAGAGCCACAACTTCCTGACGGAGAAGGGCCAGATGATCCTCCGACATGCGATGAAGTGTAGGTGGCATGGAGGGAGGGATAGGCTCGAAGGGGAGGGAGTAGCCCCTTCGGACTATTTGTAAAACCCACCTGTCCGACGTGATGGTGCGCCAGTGGGGGAGGTGATGGCAGATCCTGCCGCCCACTGGCAATTGGTGGCCCTGAAAGGTCGTACTAGAAAGGTTTGGAGGCTGCTGCAGAGGGGGCATTGGTGGACTGGCCTGCCCGCTGGACCCCAGACCCACGTCGCTGGGTCCCACGTCCCCGGGCCGCACAGAGGCTGGGTAACTTGCGCAGGTCTGTGGCTCTGGGTGGAACATGGTGGGGCACCCCTTACATAGCCACGAAAGGGGCGAAAGGCAGACTGCACTGGACGAGAGGTGGCAGCGAGGCCCAGGGATCTGGCCGTAGCCCTAGAGTCCTTGAAGCACTTGAGCGCATTGTCCGCCTTGTCGCTGAACAGGCAACGGCCATCAAAGGGCATGTCCAAAAGATTCGATTGGACATCCCCAGAGAAGCCAGTGGATCTCAGCCAGGCGTAGCGCCTCTGAGCTACTGACGTAGAAATCGTTCTACCCAGCGAGTCGGCGGTATCCAGCCCACATTGGATGGCGAACTTTGCTGCGTCTCTACCCTCTGCGACCGCACAGGAGAGTATGGCCCGGGCACTGTGGCAGCACTTGCGCAACTGTGTCCCACACAGAGTGGGTGTAACGGCCCAAGAGACATCCGGTGTTCACCCGGTGTTCACCGACCGCAGTCCTAAGCTGGCGGAAGAAAACATCTTCTTCCCAAGATGGTCCAGCTTCTTGGATTCCCTATCTGGGGGAGCAGTATGGAATGCGCTTTTGGAGGTAGAGGCTTGTACTACCAAGCTCTCAGGGGTAGGGTGTTGGGAGAGAAAAAGTGGCCGGGCGATCATCCTATCCACAGGAGCCCCTGTGCTGGGCTTGGACCAAGTGCCCAAAAGGATGTCTGTGAAGGCCTCATTAAACGGCAGCAGAGGTTCCTAAGAGACCGCTGCCGGCTGAAGCACCTCAGTCAGGATGTTAGTCCTGACTGCCACCGTAGGAAGCTCAAGGCCCAAGGCCCAGCCGCCCTACGCAACACCACAGCGTAGGATGCTCCCACCTCCGTGGCCACGGTAGGGGGAGACAGCATGCCAAGGTCTGGGGAGGTATCCAAACCACTGGCATCACCCAACTCCTCTCGCCAGTCCGGCTCCTCAAGTTGGTCAGCTAGAGGGTCACCAGACCCCTCCCAATCCTCCTCACCCTCCTCTGGCTGCCACTCAGGGCGATAGGGAACACCAGGAATGAACAGTGGGACAAAAGTACCCTCCGGCACCGGTGCCGACGTCGTTCCGGCGCCGTGTCCATATCGGGGGTGAGGTTGGGGTCGACGCCGGTTGGGGGTACAACCGGCGCAGGGGGAATCGTCACTAGAATCGGTGCCGGGAAAGGTACCGTGAGGTCGACCGGCACCGATCCGGATCCAGGCCTGGATCCATGGGGGCCCTGCGGCTCCGGGGCTAGAGCCGCTGGCATCGAAGGTCTAGGGCCCCCAGCCGAGTCCGTGGGGCCCGAAGGCACGCCTGCGAAGTCGGGTTGCCCAAAAATGCTGTGCAGCGCTTCGTAGAACTGACGAAGCTGGGCAGGGGACGCTCCAGCTCCGGGAAAGGGAGGGAAGCGCAAAGCAGTCCCAGCGGGCTCCGAAGAAGGAGCCGGAGACCGACCACGCTCCGGGTCCCGCGTTGTGTCGGCCGACAGACGGTGAGAAGGCGAAGAGCGACGGTGCTTCTTCGCCTTCTTCTTGTGCTTCGACTTACCCGATGAGTGCGAAGACTTAGATGATGAATGGTGATGGCTCTACGACCGGTCCCGTGACCTTCCCCTCGCCTGGGACCTCGAGCGGCGCGGAGCGGACTGCCGGGCCTCCAAAAGCTTTCGGGACTGCTCTGCAAAGACTTCGGGTTCAGGGTCGGCAGTCGGAGCACGACTTCGGGTCGTGGTCGCGCTCCAGGCACCAAAGGCACACGAGGTGCGGATCGGTCACCGACATCAACTTGTGACAGGAGTCACAAGGTTTGAAGCCGGGTCGATGGTTAGACATCCCTCGTGCACCTGGAGTCAAGAGACTCAAAAAAGATGTCGACAAAAAGTCGAAAAAGAGTTAGTCAAAAAGTGACTAAGGGCACGCTCTCTCCGGATCTGCGCTGGCTGGCGCGGAAAAGGAAGAACTGACGTCAGCGCGCAGGGGCTAAGAAGACACCACAACATCATCCCAGCGACCATGACGCCGACGACGGACGCGGAGTCGACTGACGCCACCTACCGATGCGCAAGGGTACTGCTAAGAAAAAATTTCTCCGGATCCAGTCTGACGCCTGGGGGTAATTCTATGGTAAGGAATCTATAACTACAGTCTCTTCCAGATTTGAAAATATTCCTTGTTCACTGTAAATCTCAGGAATGTTCTGTGTTCTGCACTATTGGTATGTGGAATGATGTGTCTTTTCGGTCTGTGTCAAGCATACAAGCTCCCTGTTTTAGATGTGTGAACATTTGATTCAGAGTCTGTGGGAAAGTACCCTTTTAGCATGGTTACCCCCCAATTTTTGCCAGACTCTGATGCATCTTTGACTGATTGTGCACTGGATTCCTCCTAACCAGGTTCCCAGTGCCTGTGTTCTTTCCCAAAACTGTGCCTTTGATTCGACAACTGGCACACCTCTGGCTCACATATAAGTCCCTTGTAACAGGTACCAGTGGTACCAAGGGCCTTGTGACCAGAGAGGGTCTCTAAGGTCTGCAGCATGCATTAAGCCACCCTAAGAGACCCGTATCGGAAGAACGAGGGGTAGGTCGGCCGCTAGACACGATCACCGACAACTGACCTTCGGTACGCCAGTGAGCGTCCGTTCTAGCCCACACGATTGGGGTCCCTCATCACTCGTAATTTGGTCTCCCCCCCTAGAAGGTATATTATATATTCGTGTGATTTACTCAGGGTGTGGTACTATCTACATGCATTGGTCCACCATCCCTACTTGAGTAGATAAGGATTATTGGTCCTGATGAAATGCCATGATCTTTTAGACAACAACAGGCATGAAACATGGTGACCCTCTATTTCCTTATAAACACTATCTAGTGCTGGGGTGGACCATTACATCCATCTCTCGCCTGAACCCACACTTTCAATCATAACAAAGGAACCCAGTGATTAAGTAACCTTTTGGTCTCCTTTAGTTATTTTTACTGCACATTATTTCCAATCTACTCACACTCATTCACACATTTCACCACCACACCTCACTCTTCACATCGGCAAAGAGAAAAGAACTTTGGCAAAGAGCCCCTCGCGGGGCCCGTGGGGCACTGCAGCGCCGGCCCAACGAGGAGCTGCCTGATGATGAAGCATGACACCCCTTGAGTGTGTGAGGGCCCTTGCTCCTAAGGGAGCACTCCCCCACCTTGCCTCCTGGTAGACCTTGATTCCTTTACAGGAACCTCTTTTTGACAAGTGAGCTGCATGGGCACGTATGCTGGACCTCTTCTAGCCCAAGTCCCTCCTTTTTCGTTTAACCCTAAGAGACCCTTCACCAAACCTTGGCATACTGCCACAGCAGCCTGCGTGTTTTGGTGCAGATAAAAGTGAAGAGTCGACCTGCCACACATCCCTGTGTGCCAGGCCTATCAGCACTGCAAGAGGCTTAGGTAGGTCACCCATACAGCAGGCCTTACAGCCCTAAGGTAAGGTGCATATACCTCATGTGAGGGCATAACTGCATGAGCAGATATGCCCCTATAGTGTTTAAGTCCATTCTTAGACATTATAAGTGCACAGTGAAGCCATACTGAGTACATGGGCTGGGAGCTTGTCACTACGAGTTCCACAGCTCCATGATGGCTTCACTGAAACCCAAGATGTTTGGTACCAAACAGCCCAGCTTAATAAACCCACACTGGATTTATTAAGAAATGCACCCAGAGGGCATCTCAGAGGTACCCCTGAAATCCTACTAACTTGCTAGTGTGTGTGCCTGACTGGTCCCCACCAGCCTCCTACCTCTAGACATGTTTCTGACCCCCGGAGGTGGGAGCCTTTTGCCCTTGTGGGTCAAAAACAAAGCCTGCTCTGGGTGGAGGTGCTTCACACCTACCCCCAAGCAGGAACAGCATAGAAAGGGGGTGAGCCTCAAAGGCTTCCCGTCCTTTGTTATTCTGACCCGGGCCTCTCCAGCTAGGGGAGATGCTCACCCACCTGACCAAGCACCATTTTTGGCGGCAAGGTAGGCGGGAAAATTAGTAAACAAGAGAGGTGAGTCCCCCCTCAGCCAGAGCCACCATTAAGGTGCCCTGAGTTGAAGTGACTCCCTCGTTTCAGAATCCTCCATATTGATTTGGAGGACTGTAGCCAATAGGGTTAGGGGTATGCCCCCTCCCCAGAGGGAATGGACATACAAAGGGTGTAAGCACCCTAAAGGTAAGCAGCCCATTGGCAACTACCTTCTGACCCTGTAACGCCCCTAAAGTTTGTGTTTAGGGGCACCTCTGAGCCTTACTCCTCAGATTACCAACGACCTACGAAGAAGAGGACAAAGGAGAGCTGATCCCTGCACAACAAGAAGCTCCAGCGACTGACTTGGTCCCAACCCTTCCAGCCTGTCTGCAGATTTCGACCGTTGCAAGCTTCCATGACTCGTACCGCCGACCAGTGACCTCTAAAATCCTGAGAGGACTGCCTGCCTTCCTTAGACTCCTAATCTCCCATGGACAGCAGACCAGTCCAAAAGAAACCAACTTTCAAAGACCAAAGCTCTGCCTGCGAAACGGTGAAACCGACTACTTCTGCACCCGACGCCAACGGCCCGAGTCCAAGTGACCCACCGGTCCAGCAAAGGTTCCCCAGTGATTCAGAGCAAGGGTTCACTGTGGGCTGATCCCTGCTGGATTCCACATCGACGCCTGCAGCCTCTGATTGACAACCCCCAACCGCGACCTGCACCATTAAGCTGTTTTCCGACAACAAAGCACACCCCTGCAACTGGAGCCCATGGGCCTTGGGGCGATCAACCGACTGTGTCCCGACGCTCCAGCACATCCCAAATTACCTATGCTGCTGTAGGTTTTTAATTTGGCCTCCTGACCTGAGCCTGCAGCCTTTTTTACGACTTTGAGATTCCCCATCGGTTTGCATTGGGTGCCCAACGCCGCGTTTGCATTCTGCACCCGGCACCCCTGTGATCTGGAGGTGAATGTTTGGTGCTGCCTTGTGGCCCCCTCTGTGCTTACCTTAACCCCTGGAGATTGGGTTACCAAACAGTGCTACTTACCTGTAGGTAGTGCCACTTCGATTGCCCCCTCTCTCCATTGGATAACATTGGCAGTAGAGACCGAGTTTGAGCTCTGCACCTGCCGCCCCAGTGCCGCTGGTGGTGCAGTTTTGTCACTTACCTGAACCTTGCCTGGTACTGATTCTTTATCCAGAAACTCAATATTGTAAATCGTTTACTTACCTGCATATTGCTGGTTGTGTTTTTCATCCCATAGATTAACACTGTATTGTTGAAAAATGCACTGTGTCCACTTTTTACATTGAAAAGCATTGATATTGCAAAACGTATTTACATGCAACAAAGTATCTTTGGTTCTATAAAATAAATATACTAAAAGTCTTATTTTTACAAACCATTGGTATCGGATTTAGTCATTGAGTGTGTGTATCATTTATTGCCTGTGTGTCACAACAAATGCTTAGCACTGCCCTCTGATAAGCCTCTACCACAAAAGAGAGCATTAGTGTTATCTACTTTAGCCTCTGTAAAGCCTCTGGGGATCCACTGGACTCTGTGCACACTTTACCTTATTTTGGTTTATTATATACAGGGCCAGCTTACTACAGAGTCACCAGCCTGAACATTTCTTTCTATGTTGTTAAGTATAAAAGAAACCTGTGCACTTCCTATGGGCCCCTTTTCACACATGGAATTATTATCCTTTTGTTTCTGTATGGACTTTGTACTATGTTTAACCGCATAATTGTTTTGCAGCAAGTGGTGTATTCAGAGGAGTCAATCTCAGTGTGTAGTCTCTCCTTACAATAGATAAAAACCGTTTGTCTTTTACCACTGGTGAGTTGTAGCTGGCAATGCTACACCTTCATGGATAACAGTGATGGTGGAGTTGAGATGTCATTGCTTGGTAGTTTCAAGTAGGGTAGATGACTTGGAGGGGGGAGGTAGTAGTGTCCTGTTGTGATAAAGTAGGATTCAGGAGATACTTTTTCCATTCTAGTCACAATGCTTATAAGATATGGGCTTCTACCTGGTTTGACATGAGCATGCCTTTGTTGGCCACTTCCATGATACTACTTGGATAGAGATAGATCTCTTCCATCCAATGCAGTATATAAGTGGGTTGGCTAACCACATACAGATTTTATAGCACGCGTGTCAGGGGATTTGTTATATGGGTCCTCTGTACAGGAAACACACCATATGAGCAGAATGGTGAAAGGTTTATGGCAATCGAGCAGAGTACCTTCCACCCTACACCATCTTTCTGGCTGCCTTAAGTGGTCTGGATTTAAATTAGGTGCTTATAAGACTATAGATTCATGTGACTAAACTTGTCCTCCATATCCCTACAACAATAGAGCATGCTGCATTGGGTGTGACACAGTACCTTTATCTGCATCATTTTCCAGGACAGCAATCTTATAGAGGATGAACTGAGTACAAATGTTGTCTGGGTCACACCTCTCAGAATCCTTCACAGCCTCTTTTGCCTGTTTGGGAAACCATCACATAGTTGATTAAAACATAGGCAATTGCATGGTAAAATAAGTCAATAATATATAAATGTAATACTTTTGCCAGCTATGTGGTAATTTATTAATGCAGGGAATTATACAGTAATAAAAAAACTGTTTCCTTTCTAATCTAATTACAACCCATAGTCTCCCATTGTGACTGTTCTTTCACACTATTTTGTCAGATTTTGATCGCTGCAGGAGACACATTTTTTTCCATTCTAAAGTGGCCATTTACGTTGGAGTCTGTAGAGACCATCAAAAGCGAGAAGGTAACAGAGTCTACAGCAGAGGACAAAGTCACTTGCTTGATGGTAATTATGGTTCTAAAGAATACTCTTTCCCTCCTCTAGAATTATTCACCAGTGCCAGATTGGCCAGAGGAAATTCTCAATTCTTTATCACAAAAAATACCCATAAGTGCGCTACATTATGGTGAACATTACTGGAAATAATTCACATCTAGGTAGAACTACTGATTTCTGCAGTCTTTAATTTCACTTTTTACAAGACTCTCAACATAATGTCAATTACAGATATCCCAAGAGTCGATGTAGTGGTCATCAGAGTCCTACAGAAAATAAAATGTAGCCATTAGAATCACTGTTAGAAAAGATATTGTGTATACCCAAATTGTTAACCTTTTAAAAATCACTAGGGAAGGGACAAAAGTTCTAGCATGGTTTGGAAAAGCTGGGGTATCCTGCCCCTGCTAAACTTCGTGGTCTGACCTATGGTTTTTACCAGATGATGTGACCATCAACTAGTCCACTGGAGCTGCTCTTTGTTTGATGCCAATGTGTGCAGCCAAAACCATTTTAAAAAGAAGAAACACGACAGGTAGTCCCCATTTTCCGGTATCCATCTTAACACAGAAAACGCCATCACCACAATTCCCAGCATCCAACTCTACAGGAAGTGGCATCACCACATTTTCCAACAACTATCAACAAGATGTGACGTCACTTCTTTCCTGCCGAAAGCATCTTTAAAACAAGCATTGGCATAGCCAATAGGTCTCGCCTTTGGGACCTTGTAAGTATTTGGCCATGCAGCACATTGATAACACGATAACAAGTAAAGGTGCTCTTAAAGTGAAAGCGGCAGCGCTCACAAAGTGAAGGCAGCCCCGTTCACAAACAATTAAGGCGCACTTAAAAGTAAAAGCAGCGCCCTTCACAAACAAAGGTGCACAAGGTGAAAGCGGCACCATTCCCAAATAAAAAAATAATAATAAAGGAGTGAGGTCATGCTGTGTGGTAAAGCGCGTTGCTCACCTCTGCCACTTCTTACATTTCGATTGATGTTTGCGCGAATGCCCCAGATAAAGCACGTCGGTAGGCAGAGGACGGGAGAGCGTGTACCACCAGCCTTTCCTACAAAATGACAGCACTTTGAAAGAATGCTGGACTTCAGTTCACCCACCCAGCTGGAATTATTACGATCAAGGCTGTTAAACAGGACAGGCTCCAAAATGGCCACCGCGGAAGACAATGCACAATGCCACATTCTGGAGAGCTGGTGCTGGAGTCCCCTGACAGGTGATGGATTAGCAGAAACCAGCGCAACTTCCTAATGTCTCCACAGAACAGTGTGCGGTTTATCGCCAGGCACACTGCACGCATTATGCTGCCTCCGCGGCACCTGGCTTACCCTTAATCCACCCCTTTTCCCCTGCTGCCGATTGCTGGCAGTAGTTACACCTCCTCTGCCCCCTTGCGAGCCCCCCAGAATCCCCTTAATTAGCTTCCAGCCGGCTGCTGTCACAGCGGGAAAATTGATAGGATCTGCCCACTTGATACATATTCTGTGTGTGCAGGGAAGCTTGCGCTGCTGGTGACCATGTGATACATATTCTGTGCGGGCAGGGAAGCTTGCACTGCTGGTGACCACGTGATACATATTCTGTGAGTGCAGGGAAGCTTGCACTGCTGGTGACCACGTGATACATATTCTGTGCGTGCAGGGAAGCTTGCACTGCTGGTGACCATGTGATACTTATGCTGTGTGCAGGGAAGCTTGCACTGGTGGTGACCACGTGATACATATGCTGTGCGTGCAGGGAAGCTTGCACTGCTGGTGACCACGTGACACTTAATCTGTGTGCAGGGAAGCTTGCACTGCTGGTGACCACGTGACACTTAATCTGTGTGCAGGGAAGCTTGCACTGCTGGTGACCACGTGATAAATATTGTGTGCGTGCAGGAAAGCTTGCTCGGCTGGTGACCACTTAATACTGTTCTCTGTGCCTTACTGTTGAGAAGACCTTTTCACTGTTCAAAAGCCAAAGCGACTGGCATTGTCAATGTTTGTGTGAAAACATTCTCAATTCAGTCCTGAGCATGCTTCGGCTCTTTCTGAATATTCTCGGCTAACGACAATATTTCACTCCAAGTACTTTGCGAGTAGCAGTTGCACATGTTTAATGTGGTACATTCTGTGCTGTTCACTAATGCGCACCCCAGTGCCACAGGAAACGTAACAACATTTCACTCATGTTTTTTTAACTACATAAGTGTTGAGGAAAAAACTTTCGCAATTTCCTCTCGGATCCTGGTCTTTTCTCCCCTGGCATTTCCCGCATCCTTGTGCAGTGCAAGACAGATGTCAGTGTTTCACTTAGATTACCCGCACACCCAAACTGGAAAAGGCCACACTTGTAAAACCTTTATTTGCTTATTGTACTTCTTAAAAAAGCTTTAATGCCTCATAATACTGATTGTGGGGTTAAAGAATACCAGGACTAAAAACCGAGCGTGTTTAACAGCTGCTAGAAGGCTCGTTTCTATTGTACTTCTTAAAAAAGCTTTAATGCCTCATAATACTGATTGTGGGGTTAAAGAATACCAGGACTAAAAACCGAGCGTGTTTAACAGCTGCTTGAAGACTTGTTTCCAGTTCACGTAAATCCGCACAGTTTGAGGAAGTTTGAGGAGGAGGGAGCGGGGGAGGGGAGAGAGGAGGAAGCCTGGCCCTGTTTCCCTTGCGGGAGCGAGCAGGAAACATCTGTTTGTAATTATTAACAGATGGTTCCTACTCACTCCCGCAAGGGAATCGCTAAATGTGCACGCGTTGCCATTCAAAGCAATGCAACGCGTGCACATTTTTCGCCTCAAAAGCGAACCGATTACAAAAGGTCTTTTTCCTATGCAGCGCATGCGCGCTGCGTAGGCGAGACCTAAAGAAGAAACCTGTCAAGTGACCTCATTTCTCAGACTCCATTACTACAGAAAGTGACGTCACTGCATCTCCCAGCATACATCATAACAGGAAGTGGCATCACTAGTGTCCTGCCAGAAAGAAGAAGGCAGACAAGCAGACCCCATTTCCTAGCATCAAACTCAACAGGAAGTTTCCTACTTGAATCTTCTGGCTTCCTTCCCCACATCAGTCAACTCCTCCAAGCCGCCCACTGTCCGAACATCTCCAGCTAAGGCAAACACAAGCAACAGTATCTCTGCTTGAGTCTATTACAGTCAAGAAGGGCCTTGGGACAAAACCACAGTATCCAGTAAATCATCCCCACATAATAAGCCAGGCCAACACACACTCACATCACACTCATATGAACAATAAGTGGCCGTCAATACAGCATTAGGTGCAGCTGTGAACCACCAGATTTGGAAGATAGAGGCCAGGTAAAATGACAGCCATGTGTGCTGCTCTCCCACTGCCTACACTAGCAGTGTATGAGCTGAGCAGCTAAAATGAGAGAGACACAGGACATTCGAGATGGGCAACTTCAATATCGCCCAAATCTCACATGCACAGTGTGTGTATGTAAGGAAGCAACTAGGTCAGGCAGGCAGTTCCATAGGAGGCAATTATGCCCTGGTTCATTGCGAGTAGCTTGCCTTGAGCCATAATGTGTGTTAAGTCCTGGCATCCCGATCCCACTTCACCTTTCACTTGCAGACCCTTCCATATGTCAGCCAATGAACGAGGCAACCGCTGCTTCCTGCGCATGCCCCGGTCTTGACTGCAGCAATCCTTTTCTGCCCTCTCCCCTGAGCCTCAGACTGCTCCCGTGTTGATATTCCCTCTCAACAGGGTTCAGTAGGCAGAGAGTTTTAAACAGGAACCGTATGTCAGCTGAACCCTGCTGAGGCCTAGTACTGCATGCCTGTTGCCACTGGGGTATGCAGGCCCCCCTTTTTCCAGCCTCAGCCCCCACTTGCACCTGATGAAGGCGTGAAGCAAGAGGGAAGAAATAGGATGATGCAGAGCCACTATGAGGCAAGAGTGGAAAGGGGACTTTGGCTGACTGTGCATCTGAATGTGTGAATGTATGGATATGCTTGAGTGAAGGTGTAGGAGGTGAATTTCGTCCTGCTTGTGTGTGTGCCTGTGCATGAGTGTGTATGGCTGGGCAGGGGTGAGCAGGCAGGGGACTAACAGAGACTTATCTCACCACTTTCAAAGTTTACCGGCTACCAGTAGCATGAACCTCATGAACTCACCAAAAAATAAGCAGCACCAAATTAAAAACACACACTCCTCCTCGTGCTCATCAGTGCACACCTTGCGTTCAGCATACCCATTATAGTGCAGACATCACACATTAACTAGATGCCCTCTTTATCACACAAGTATGGATCAAATCCACATCCACATACATCCTAGATATTGTCTTCAGAATCCAAGAAGCTCACTGCACACACAAGGCAGACAGAGGACTTGCTGTCTTCGACAAGTCCACCCAACCATGTTCCTTTAGCAAACAACATTGAAGTCATTTGAGTACACCTGTCACACCCCTCTAGTAATAACCAAAACCTCCACCTGAACTAAACAAGAACTTTGAAGAATCCACAGACCTCATCACATATGCCTCTGTGCAGTAAAACCATCCAACATTCATCTGAGATTCAACCAGCAAAGATAATCAAAACCCTGAACATCAAGCAACACATTTCATCAAGCCTACTCACTGTAAAGGCAACACTCTTGACTTCTTTGTAACCGCTTCAATTTCAAACCAATGCAATACCGCAATGGATCAGGACTGGCTAGATCATCAAACCCTTCTCTATCCAAGACACCATACCAAGGTCAACTGAAAAAAGAAAAAACAAACAACGCTCTTTCAAAAATCTCCACATGAACTCTATCCCAGATGAACTCATCAGGTTTTCACACTTCCTATAGCCTAAATCAGATGTCCTGGCCAAAAATAATTGTGAAATGAAATACCAAGTGGACCTCAACACAACTCAAAACACAAGTAGTACCTAGGTACTCTCAAGTCTTTGCTCTATTTCACTCATTTCAAAATCTACATGCAGACCTTCTATCAACACAGCTAAACACATCCTCTACAAGCCTACCATTAGTAAGACAAGCAACAGAAGTAAAGTGCTCTTCAAGGCAGTTAAGCGTCAATCCACTTCCCAATATGCCTATCCAATTTTCATTAACAAATATGATGCCATCAACCACTCCTTCACTGTGAGCATCATAAAAATCAGAGCACACATTGACAATATCAAACAACCAGCTATACTACCTGGAGTCACCAACCTCTCCATTCCCAAGTGGACCACCTTCAGTCTCCTCTCATATATGAAACTCACAGCCATCTTCATTAGCTATGAAGATGACATTCTATATGAAATTCCGTCATAGAGATCTCACAACCTTCCTTAGCATCACCAACACCTCCATATTCAAAGAACCTTCACAGACAATCTAAAAAAACCAACAAAAAAACAAATTCTCCTCCTGCTCAAAAAGCCTACCCTGCACCGAGATAATCTAGCCCACTACTGCCCCATCACCCACCTAACTTTCATGTATAAGATCATTAAGAAAACAGTCTTGATTCAATTACAGGATCAGGGGCCAGATGTACGACCATTTTTTGTGGTCACAAACAGGAAATCGGCCCGTTTGCGACCGCAAAATTAGTTGGCCCCATGTACAAATCCTATTTTGCGAGTTGGTAACCTATTACCGACTCGCAAAATAGGGTTTGCGACTCGCTACTAGGAAGGGGCGTGCCAAGGGCGTCCCTTCCTAATAGCGACTTGCACTTCAATGTACAATTGTTTTGCAACCGCAATTGTGGTCGCAAAACACTTGCAGTTTACCACCTACTTCAAGTAGGTGGTGAACCTCTTGCAGACAGGAACTCATGGGACCCCTTCCCCTTTGTGAATGGATGCGAAAATATTTTTTAAGAGCAGGCAGTGGTCCCACGGACCACTGCCTACTCTTAAAAAATGAAACGGAAACGTTTCATTTTTCTTTTTAAATGCAGCCCGTTTTCCTTTAAGGAAAAGGGCTGCATTTTTTTTTTAAACCTGCTTTATTTAAAAAGCAGTCACAGACATGGTGGTCTGCTGACCCCAGCAGGCCACGATCCCTGGGAGTGCTAGCCATTCCCAATGGGGTCGCAAATTGCACCTGCCTCATGAATATTAATGAGGCATGCAATTTGCGACCCCATTAGGAATCGCAAACAGTGTCTGAGACACTGTTGTAGATTACATTTTGCGAAATAGAAATACGACATAATTTACGACTCGCAAATTGTAAGGGTCATACATCTGGCCCCAGATCAGCAAGAATAACCTTTTTGTGGACTTTTTTTTAAATATTCCATCACTTCTTCGGCAATATCAATCGGTCACTCTTCCCCAGGGAGCCAGGCAGGCTTGTGACAGAACCTCAGTGTGAGGTGGTGGTGTGGAGGCTGTGGGGAGCATGGGGCTGTGGGGCTATGGCTGCAATCATTGTGGCTTAGTGTGGCTTGTAGCCAAGGCTGCACTGCCTGTCTGCTTGTTGTTCACCCATGCCACTACCATGCCACCTATTCGCCTGTTCCTCATGCCACCTGAGCCTGGTTGGAGCACATCCTTATAGAGAGACCCTTGCCGGCCACCTGGACGCTGGTGCGTTGGGCAGATAGACCAAGAGTCGCCCTCCGCATGAGCAGAAGGAGTTGTGAAGGCACTAACAGGACTTCCTCGCTCACTACAAAGGGTCCTCTTGGAATTGTCTTTTCTGGAGCCGAGGATCGCGTCGGTTAGGAGCAGGATCAGGGACCAATATTTTTATTAACATATCAACATCCTTTAGCAGATTGCCAGTTGACGGAAACAGTAGCCTCAAGAATGAACTAATAAACATAGATCACTTGTACCATTATGTATAATTAACACCGAATTCTGCTGTACGTAATTGTGCATTAAACCCCCACCCCTAGTTAAATGTCAGCAGATCACGCCTGCTGGATTTTATCAGAGAAAAACAGTCAGGCACTTACCGTGGCGTACAGACTGTGGCATGTTAAGCACCAAAATGTGCATGTTTTTCTCCCCCCAAGCTTTTTATTGCACCTGATAAATTCCGAATGTTGGCTTGTATCAGGTGTGATAAACAGCACTTACTTCCCTGACTCACTTGGATTTAGGGCCTGTGTACAGGATCCTAAACTGGAGAGCTATTGCTAGTTATGCAAGTGTCACAATCCTGAACAATCTTGGTTCGACATTAAGTAACAATTTCTTAGCAGTTGGCCTTCAGTACATCTGCTTACTTTTTCGAGTTGGTTCAGATGGAGGAGACAGGATGCTCTGTTTCTCTGGAGCTTAGCAAGGTTTGGATCAATTTGTCCCGCGGAATAAAAACTGAAAGAATAGTTGTACCACTGAAGTGCCTCACTGAAATTATTTATCTAAAAATAGAAAAAAACACAAGAAACGAGGTCAATTGTGCTGAAAACTGAGAGTAACGCTATACGTATAACACTTCCAGATAAGTCATTTGCTGCTCAATATTGCACACATTTTCTTGTGAAGGAGTCTAAAGCAACAGTTTGATGATACACAGAACTCAAGAGATTTTAAATCTGCATGAATTTCAGTGCAATAAACAAGATTTTGCTGTTAAGAGCGAAATGGTAATATTGTACCACAAATCGATAACACCACATTAGAGCACAATAAAGAATTCAACGCTTCGTAGCACCAACAAAAAGCTGCTGTTAACTTTGAACCTTTAAATGCAGAAAAACAAGTGGAAACGCCATAATATTTTGCATTTAAAACCACATTTGGGGGAATATCACAATCACCAGTTGCAGTAAAATGCTTGGCAAATGATAATACCACAACAAATCTGAGAGACTCGAAATGAAGTCATTGCTGGTTTCTTATGCGGATTGTAATTTATTCCGCTTTTTAAATTTACGATTACATCTTTATTTTAAGAAATTATGGGCAGTAAAGCAAAATTGTAGTTATTGGGTTGCAGGAGGCGACAACTGGGCTTTTGAAAGAGTGCATACGTAGAAGGGTCTATTCGCTTTTCACTTCTACAGCACTTCCGGCTGTTACCAGAACCATGTATTGTCATAAATGAGGAAGCTGCCATCACATCTCACGCTGGCATGTGCCTGACATGGTAGCCATGGCAAGCAGATCAAGTAGACATCAGGAGAGGAGAGAAGTCACCGGGGAAATCATCACCATCAACAGGCTGAAAAATTATGACTTTCACATAAAGGTAAGCCCGTGTGTTACATTTTGCTGATAACAGTACAGTAGTCAGAAGAGGAAGAGTGAGTGCTTAATGCACTGTCAGACAGCCTGGGGTTGGACTACACAGTCAGGGTATAGCTGGGCATCCTAGTCTCTTAGATTGCTCTGGGGTTTCTGCGCTCCGGCAGGTGGAGGGGTTTTCCACAACTTCTAGAAGTGCAAGGCATACAGGGCGGTGAATGGACGGCAGAATTAAATCCTGAGGGACGGAAAAATTCAGTCCTGGGTGAAGGACGTTAAACTGGGACTTCTTCGTTTGTCAAACGAAGACCACGAATTCCAGGGCGCAGACAAACCTTTTAAACTGCACTTTACAAGATGGTGGTCTGCTCATAGGATGTTACCCCAGGTTCGAAATCCAACTTTGCTTAATTAGTTTTTGTTTGCCTTAGGACTCTGGGCACTTACCCACTGCTAACCAGTGCTAAAGGGCTCGTGCTCACTCCCCCAAGCATGGTTAAATTGGTTTACACCTGATTTACATATTTAATTTACTTATAAGTCCCTTATAGAGTGGTATACCATATACCCAGGGCATGTAAATTAAAAGCTATTAGTGGGCATTGTCCAGCATTCCGTCCATCAATTGTTTCTTTTGCATATGTCGCCCTAAGTGGGAAGGGTATGCCCAGACGTGGGTCCCGTGCTCACTACACCACTGGATTCAAGCTAGCCTGGCTGATGAAGGGTCCCAGGATGCTTGTTTCTGGTCCAGGGAGGACCTGGCTTAGCAGTACGGGCTGGACTGTTCCCACAAGGAACAGGGTCAAGACTGATTTGCATATGGCTGAGTCCAAACTGGGGTGGTGTGGTGAGCAAAAGAATGATGGATTTAACCCAGATCCTTGTGACTGGGGGTGAATGTTTGCATTGTCCAGCATTCCGTCCATCAATTGTTTCTTTTGCACTAGTGGGCCTGCAGCACATAATGTGCCACCCACCTAAGTAGCCCCTTAAAACATGTCAAGGGTCTGCCACTGCAGCCTGCATGCAGTTTTGAACTGACAATTCGACTTGGCAATATAACTGCTTTGCCAAGCCCTAAACTCCATTAATACATATAAGTCATCCCTAAGGTAGGTCCTAGGTAGCCCATAGGGCAGGGTGCATTGTAAATACAAGGTTGGACATTTACCTTTAAGCTTTACATGTCCTGGTAATGAAAAATTCCTAAATTTGTTATCACTACTGTGAGGCCCACCTGTCCCATAGGATAACATTGGGCTACCTTATTACATTTAATAAGCACTAACTTTTGATTGGGGACAGATAAGCATTTCATGTTTGGTATCTGAAATTTTCATTAAAAATCTTCTTTAATGGTAAAGTCAGATTTTAAATTACAATTTTGAAAATTGCACTTTTAGAAAGTTACCATTGTTTTGCCCATAGCCATTTCGTGCCTGCAGCATCCCATAGGTCAAATTGCTGGATGTAGTTGGCAGTTAGGATTTTGTGAATTCCTCCAAGACAGTCACACAATAGAGGGATCAGGTGTGCCTGCATGGGCCACATGCTGGCAGGATGGGGGGGCAGAGCTGGGTACAGCCCCACTTGTAACTGTATAGGCTGTGCTCTACCTTGACACAAAGGGCCTTCACCTCTACATTGTGTCTGCAGCCAGGTTTAGGGACAGGGCAGGGGAGTCAGGAAATTCCAAGCACTTCAAAGGGAATCCTCTAGAAACTTCTCCTAACTTCAAAGAAGACACAAGGTATGAATAGAGCCCTCAGACCTCAGTACACTTTCTGGACCTGCGGAAGAACTCTCAAAGGACTGCCTGCTGCTGTGGCCTGGTGTGTACTTCACAAGACTGCTTTACTGCACTTGGAAACACTGCTTTGCTGCCTGGAGTTTGCCTTGCCCCCTCAGAGGCCTGCCCTGCTCCGTGAGCCTGGCTTCTTCAGCAGAACCCAGGACTTCCAGAGTGACTCCAAGGGCTAGTTTGCTGGCCTCCTGTTCAGAGCCACAGGGACCTAACAGGCTCACACCATCTTGAACCCACTCCTGGACCCAGCATGAGTGAGTCCTAACCCCCCAAGTGATGCCCTATCCAGTCCTGCACCCTTGACGGTGGTGCTAAAAGTGCCCAGATAACCAAAATCCAAAACTTGGGACTTAAACATTTTTTGGCTAAAAGCTGACTCGAGGACCTCCAAAAGACCGGGACCAACCTGCTAGTCTATCAGTCGGCCTGACTTCACGGCAGCTCCCGCTATTTTCTTCTCCACAGCAGCAAACCCTGTTCAGCAGTCCTACCCCAAAGGGGTATCCGGCCTTCTGGAACTCTTGTTGGCTACAGCGTCCTGCCTCGTCCCACTGGAGATTTTTGAGTTCCAAAAAAGTGACTAAGTACGAACATGGAAATCTTCACTGCAACTTCACCTCCGACGAAGCCCGACACTGCACCAATTCAGAAAGGACCTCAAGACCTGGCTCTTCAAATGACCCCAACGGAGCTGCTCACCCCCCCCCCCACCCTCAGCACCTTGAGACCCTCACGGGTGAGTAGTGAGCTCTACGAAACCCTGATTGATTGATTGATTGCAACTTCATCCAGCAGCTCCTTTGATGACTACACTTCCTCCTCGGACACCGCCTGCAGTCTTGCCCGACTGAACTTTACATTCTCAAAACTTTTTCTTCGAAATTTCTTCTAAGTCTGAAGGTAAGCGCTGACCAGGCCCAAACCACTTCTTATATCTGATCCCCTCTCCATCGCGGTTGGCCATATTTTTCATTTTGACCTGGTCTCGCGCGACTAGGTGTCCGCCGTTGGCTCTTTGGTCTTTTAGGTGCTAGTTTTTACTAAAAACTTTAAACATTCATAAATCCGGTTCTACTGATTGGATTCTCGTCATTTTTTGTGTCAAATAATTTATTAAAATTTACTCTATTTTTCTGAATTGGAGTAGAATTTTTTTGTGTTGTGTTTTCACTGTATTACTGTTTGTGGCCTCCTTAAATACTTTACACATAGCCTCTAAGTTAAGCATGACTGCTTTTTGTGCCAAGCTATCAAGAATTGAGCACAGGTTAATTTTGTGACTTTTTGTGATTCACCCTGTGAGGGATTGTGGCTGTTGCTTGACCAGGGCTCACGCCTCAGACAACCAACAACCCAATTTCTCACAAATATGAATTCGATTATTTTCCTGTATGTCTGTTACTGTTTGAATCATACATAAGGAAGCTTTTCCAAGAGATGGATAAGTTGCTATACTTTGTTCCAATATTTTTCATTGCTCCCTCCTACTATTTTGGATGCAGATTTTTGCATCTCGCAGCTTGGAACTTCCACTGGAGTCTGCTTCTGGATATTGCCTCTCTTTTTCTCTTCCCTGTCAGGGAGCGTTTGATGCCTTGCTAATCACTGTGTTGTTAATCATCTTCAATTAAGAGCTGTAAGATTTTTAGTAGAGGTGGGCGGAACTCGCAGAATTTCACTCTGTGGAATTCCACGGAGTTACATAAAAACTCACGAGATTCTGCGGGACGGGCAGGATATGCATGTTGCGCTATGCACTGGGATTTAGCACTGGTAGCACATTCCCATGCTAAAAAATCATAGCGAACAGCACCACGCGGTGCACAACTAGTAAGTGTGCAGCCGTTTTGTTTTGTCCAGGCCGCTCCTGCCTAGCTTTCTCTTTCTTTACTGCTGCTTTTCTACCCAACACAATCCACCCCATGTGATCACAGTCCCACCTTTTCTTTTCTTTATTACTTTCTGACTTCCCCTGTGTGTTTATTTCTTTATTTACATTTCTGTGTGTTTTTAGTTACTTTGTTGTACCTTGATTTTCGTTCTTTCCTGACCTGTCCTCTCTGTCCTGATTCCCTTCCCATCCCAGTCACTTACTCCAGTCACATCCCGTATAGCTATGACAAAACCAGGTAGCAATGCCGCTGCTACTGCAGCAGCGCCTCTGTGGGCGACAGGCAGGGGTGCAGCCCTGCCCTATCTATGGCAAGGCGGAGGTGGCAGCACTCATGTTCTGGGTGTAGCACCTACTCCCCTGCATATTGGCAGCAGACGACAGGCCTGCCAAGGGCTAGGTTCTGTGGGAGCGTTAGGTGCTACCATCAGCAGATGACGCATCACTGAGCGTATATCATAGAGGTTGAGCAGTGTTTGCTCAACCTGCTAGGCGTCAAGGTTGAGGGGCTTGGTGAGTATTATTTTTGCTTTCTAAAAATTCTAATATTAATTCTGCTTTTAATTATAACATTATTTGTTCCACTTATACTAAAGCCCACAGTGTAACATCAATTATCAACGTCACCCATACACTCAAGCAACTATTACTCGCCCATTGCATCTCCATTAATCTATATAATTACCTTTTAAAAAAAATAAAAACATTTTCACTTTTGAGCACAATATTATAATATATTTAAAACATTGTTATATGTATTTAATATAAATATGGTGAGTTATAGTTGCTTGAGTGTATGAGTGATGTTGATAATTGATGTTTCGCTGTGGACTGTAGTATAAGTGAGACAAATAATTTTGTAATTAAAAACAGAATTGAATAACTATAACTATTGTATTGCTAATGTTTGTGCAGTTTAAATGTGATGTGTAATTGCGGAATCTCACAATAACCCCTAGATATAACTGACTTGTAACTTTTGTCTTTTTTGTGAATTTTATGGATTTTAAGAACTAGTATATTTAAATATATGATATTGCTATGAAAGGTGTTATAAAATTAGAAGATGTTTGTTTGGTTATTTTGCTATTAGAAAAGTAGTAGATGTGTGAAATCTAACCAACTAAATGTGTTCTAATATATGTATTGTATTGAACTAAAATGGTTAATACATGAATAATTGTAGTAAAATATATATCATTTAAATTAGTATAGAAATTGTGGTGTGCTTTTGTGCTCATAATACTGGGCTACACTTTAGCAGCCTACTTTTTGTATATATATATATATATATATATATATATATATATCCAACAAGCAAGGTTAACCCATGTGAAGAGGCCACACACAGGGGAGCATTCACCTTCTTTATTGGGGATCGCAGGAAAGTCTCTGATGCACCTCACACGCAATTGTAAAGCCTGACGCGTTTCGAACGTAGATTGTTCTTGTTCACAGGCATCTTCAATCAGCAACCGGCAGCCGCGTTGTTTTAAATGTCCGCACATAAAGTAGGTCCCGCCCCAGTGGGCGTCGGCAAGCAAGTGCCGCTGGTACTTGCAGTTCATAAAACATCGATCTTCTCCAGTGAGTGCTGCTGGTTCTGAAAGTAAAACATGTATTGCCCAAGTGGGTTTGGCATGGGGCAAAAGTAACAGCTTCCTGTTTTTACAAGTCCTCAATCGCGGTCTCCCCTGTTCCAAAAAGCGTGACCCATGTGGGTCACTGCTGGATCCGCCACAACAGTGGGGCCTCTTCGCGACCGGACCGGCCGCCACTAAATCCAACAAACAAGGTTAACCCATGTGAAGAGGCCACACACCGGGGAGCATTCACCTTCTTTATTGGGGATCGCAGGAAAGTCTCTGATGCACCTCACACGCAATTGTAAAGCCTGACGAGTTTCGAACGTAGATCGTTCTTGTTCACAGGCATCTTCAATCAGCAACCGGCAGCCGCGTTGTTTTAAATGTCTGCACATAAAGTAGGTCCCGCCCCAGTGGGCGTCGGCAAGCAAGTGCCGCTGGTACTTGCAGTTCATAAAACATCGATCTTCTCCAGTGAGTACTGCTGGTTCTGAAAGTAAAACATGTATTGCCCAAGTGGGTTTGGCATGGGGCAAAAGTAACAGCTTCCTGTTTTTACAAGTCCTCAATCGCGGACTCCCCTGTTCCAAAAAGCGTGACCCATGTGGGTCATTGCTGGATCCGCCACAGCAGTGGGGCCTCTTCGCAACCGGGCCGGCCGCCACTAAATCCAACAAGCAAGGTTAACCGATGTGAAGAGGCCACACACAGGGGAGCATTCCCCTTCTTTATTGGGGATCGCAGGAAAGTCTCTGATGCACCTCACACACAATTGTAAAGCCTGACGCGTTTCGAAAGTAGATCGTTCATGTTCACAGGCATCTTCAATCTGCAACCGGCAGCCGCGTTGTTTTAAATGTCCGCACATAAAGTAGGTCCCGCCCCAGTGGGCGTCGGCAAGCAAGTGAGGCTGGTACTTGCAGTTCATAAAACATTGATCTTCTCCAGTGAGTGCTGCTGGTTCTGAAAGTAAAACATGTATTGCCCAAGTGGGTTTGGCATGGGGCAAAAGTAACAGCTTCCTGTTTTTACAAGTCCTCAATCGCGGACTCCCCTGTTCCAAAAAGCGTGGCCCATGTGGGTCACTGCTGGATCCGCCACAGCAGTGGGGCCTCTTCGCGACCGGGCCGGCCGCCACTAAATCCAACAAGTAAGGTTAACCCATGTGAAGAGGCCACACACAGGGGAGCATTCACCTTCTTTATTGGGGATCGCAGGAAAGTCTCTGATGCACCTCACACGCAATTGTAAAGCCTGACGCGTTTCGAAAGTAGATCGTTCATGTTCACAGGCATCTTCAATCAGCAACCGGCAGCCGCGTTGTTTTAAATGTCCGCACATAAAGTAGGTCCCGCCCCAGTGGGCGTCGGCAAGCAAGTGCCGCTGGAACTTGCAGTTCATAAAACATCGATATTTTCCAGTGAGTGCTGCTGGTTCTGAAAGTAAAACATGTATTGCCCAAGTGGGTTTGGCATGGGGCATTGTTCTTGGATTTGTTACGGCTGGTCCCGGTCGTGGGAGTAGCCCTGTCACAATGGAGTGGACCGCGCTGGAGTCTAATGACGGCCAGCATGGTGGACTGGAGGTCGTTTTGTGGGAGTTATATGGTGCAGCGTGGTGAGAGGAGGACTCTTTCCATACCCACCGGAGTTTTCATTGTTTGAATTTTGCAACGTGGAGCAGCTCACTTGAGTTTAATTCACGGCACTACAATGACCATCAGGCTCAGCGAGAGCCGACGCCCACTGGGGCGGGTGGCGGAAGATACAAGTACTGCCTTTTGCTCCAGGTGCTAATTAACGAACTGCCTCTGAAGAAATGCTGTTTAGCATGAAACGCGTCAGGCTGCTGAATGTTTGGCAAGTTTTCTCTCCACTTCTACAATTAAACGAGAATTTACCTGCCTATGTGTGGCTCTCCAATATGGGCAAACTGTTGTTCTTGGATTTGTTACGGCTGGTCCCGGTCGTGGGAGTAGCCCTGCCACAATGAAGTGGACCGCGCTGGAATCTAACGACGGCCAGCATGGCGGACTGGAGGTCGTTTTGTGGGAGTTATATGGTGCAGCGTGGTGAGAGGAGGACTCTTTCCATACCCACTGGGGTTTTCATTGTTTGAATTTTGCAACGTGGAGCAGCTCACTTGAGTTTAATTCACGGCACTACAATGACCATCAGGCTCAGCGAGAGCCGACGCCCACTGGGGCGGGTGGCAGAAGATACAAGTACTGCCTTTTGCTCCAGGTGCTAATTAACGAACTGCCTCTGAAGAAATGCTGTTTAGCATGAAACGCGTCAGGCTGCTGAATGTTTGGCAAGTTTTCTCTCCACTGCGCTGCAGCTTCTACAATTAAATGAGAATTTACCTACCTATGTGTGGTTCTCCTATATGGGCAAACTGTTGTTCTTGGATATATATATATATATATATATATATATATATATATATATATATATATATATATATATGTATGGTTGGTATTTCACCAATTCAAAGCTGTAATACTGTGGCTGGAGTGGTAATTGGCTTTTGTCATTTTACAGCTCGGCATGGACAGCACTGTGCTAGTCCTATGCTTAAAGACTTTGCTGTAGAAATGGCAAAAGACTTTGTCCCTTTCTATCTCGGCGTGGATGGCACTGTGCTAGTCCTATGCTTAAAGACTTTGTTAGAAAAGCAGACATTTGAGGTGAGCAGATCTAGAGTGTCGTTGGTGTTGAGAGTGCTCTATACAGGAACTGCTTTCCACCTAAACTTGAGAACTACCCAGAGTTCTCTGCTTTTTTTTGGCATAATTTATGCGTCACTCTATGCCTGAAAGGGTATTGTTTTGATATATATATATATACATATATATATATAGATAAGTGGTGGGAGCATAAGTCTCTATCAAAATATCTAGAGGTGGGCAGGATTCCACGCGGGCTTCGATTATGCTCGCACCCAGCTACGAGAACCCCAATCCCAACATGTTACGGGAATGGGCGGAAAGCAGCTTAGAAGCATCAAGAAAACTTGTGGTAATCCTGATAAAGTATGCAGATAGTGACAGAATTGACTTACAAAAACAAATAAATGAACAAATTGAGGCAATGGAAGGCAGCAATGCAACATCCAAATTGAGAGAGGATATGCTTACCAGACTCAAAAAGGAGGAAGACACAATTAAAAAACGCAAAACTTTCAAATTTCAAAGAGACAAAAACGATTATGACAATGGGTAGATATTCACCTTCTCACGAAAGTATGATGCGGCAAGAGCCACGCACAAAGGAGTGAGAGGTATGACAAAAACACGAGTCACAGCTGGCTTCAGCCTGGGGGAACAGGCGGTATTATCCTTGTCTGACCTCAGTTCGGCTTTAGAAAGCGAATCGGAGTTGGAACAAAACAATGGATCCAGGGCCGGAATTAATCCTCAAACAAAGCTTACGCTAGCCGAAGAACTAGATTTTTTACGGCAGGAAAGGCGCAAAACGTTGCGCCCCAGGATCACAAATGCCAAATCCGACAGAAAAGGAATGCGAGGCGCAGAGAAAGGCGACGAAGAAGGCGCCAAAGAGCAAACACACGCCAACAAGAAACCGATCAACAAAAACTGGAGGCGCAAATGAGTGAAACTACGCAAACTGCCAACACAATAATCAATTTGTCAGAAATCAATCTAGATAATGCAGAACAACAACTCTTGTCTCTTGGTTTGTCATTTTGCCCAGAGAGTAACTTTGATTATCCCCAAACAAGGGCTGACATTTACAAATTCATCAGAAAATGGAAATTAATAAAGTTTCATCTTCTAAAACAAATCAAAACATCAATACAAACATTAGGAGAGGCCTCTCCAAGTAAGGTTAGCACATTGTCAGCCGCGGATGTCAATTTGCTATGTGACCTTCATGCCCTACAAAATCACTAATCCACACTGGAACAGTCAGGATCCACGCAGCGATTAATGGAGCAACAGCTAGTAAATGTCACAGCAACTTTCAATACAGGATTCAAACCAAAATCTACATTCATACCAATCTTACCTAGGGATTCAATTGATACCTTTAATGAATTAATAACGGAGGAGGTGAAGAAATGAAATCATAAAATTCAAGTACTCAACAAAAAACAGACTGCACATCAGCACAAATATCACCAATTGATAAAAAAACTTCGAGACAATGACTCAATAGTCATACGGAACTCCGATAAAGGAGGTAACGTGGTGATATGGCCTAAAAACAGTACATGGAAGAAGCTATGTTACAACTGAACGACCGCAATTGTTATAAGCGAAGCAACAAACAAACAATTATGGCGGTCCAAAATGAACTATTTGCTAAGCTTCTTGCCTGGAAAAGTGCGGGACTACTTAATCAGGAGGAATATAGATTTTTAAAGAATGACTATCCAACTATACCCGTTATTTATTTTATCCCTAAGGTACACAAAGACATCTTGAAACCTCCAGGAAGACCAATTATTTCTGCTAAACAGAGTTTGCTGGAGAATGTGTCCATTTGCATCGATTTCTTCCTACAAGAACATGTTAGAGCCTTGCCATCTTTTATACAGGACGCCACTGATTTTTTAAAACAGGTTTACAACTGTCAGTGGCAGGATGACTATCTGTTAATGACACTGGATGTATCCAATCTCTACACCAGTATACACCACAAGGATGGTATTAGGGCGTTAGAACATTTTCTGGGCACTAGGGCTATTGAATTTTACCAGCATAACAAAATGTTGATTAGCCTTACAAAATTTTGCTTAGAAAATAATTTCTTTATGTTTCAACAGCAAGTCTACCAACAGATAAGAGGGGTAGCAATGGGGGCAAGCTTTTCTCCAAGCTATGCTTGCCTCCACATGGGATGGTGGGAGGAAATGATTTTAAAATCTATGTATGAAAATATCCTGGATGATCATGTGATAAAGTGGATTAGGTATATTGATGACCTTTTCGTGATTTGGCAGGGAAGCAGACAGAGTGCATTGGAATTTGTTACCAGTATCAACAGCAATGATATCAACTTGCATCTTACACACAATATAAGTGACAGTTCAGTCTGATTCCTAGATGTTGAGGTCTTTGTTGCCAATGGTCGTCTTGAAACCACACTACACCGTAAACCGACCACAGGAAACACTATCTTGCATACATCAAGTTTCCACCCTAAGCATACCATACATAGCATCCCAAATGGGAAATGCTTAGGGCGCGCAGGATTTGCAGTAGGGATAGTGATTTAATCAAGGTGCAGGAATACAGCAAAATACGCTTCCTAGCTAGAGGCTATTCGGAACATACTGTTAATACAGCAATGCAAAAAACCAGGGAGCAAAGTAGAAATGACCTGCTATTTGAACCATCCAATAGCAAGGCCAAACGAATTAACAACACACTGCCAGAAGCTAGCAATCCTAGGTTAATCCTGACTTACAACAGACAAAAAGACAGTTTATGCAGGATTATAAAGAAAAATTGGCATCTAGTGTTAAGTGATCCGGTGGTGGGGGATAAACTTCCACAGAGACCGACAATAACATTCAGGAAGGCCCCATCTACCAGTGACTTCCTGGTAAGCAGCAGCCCTGAAATAAAATCAGGCTCCAGTTGGTTGTCAGTACAAAAAGGATTTATCAGATGTTCCTCCTGCAGGGCGTGCAAATTTGGTATAAGCAAAACGTCCTATATCACGCCATTCAAAGCTAAGCCCATTAGAATCCAGAAGCTCCTTAATTTGCCATCTATGTGTTGGAGTGCTCTTGTGGACTGCAGTACGTGGGCAGCACGAAACTGCAGCTCCACAAGAGGATTCTCCAGCACCTAAGGGCCATTACTAACTCGGATCCAACTTATCCGGTGGCCCGCCACTTCAGGGAAATTCACGGCAATGATTCAGATCAATTAAAGTACTATGTCGTGGACTCAGTTCCACAGCTAATATTTATTTATTTATTTATTAATTAAACTTATCATGCGCAACAGCTACCCAAAAAGGGTTTCCCGGCGCAGACGCAGATCAGAGGCTGATGTCAGAAGCAAAGGCAGCAGGCTAATGATTGAAAAGCCATGTCTTCAAGGATTTGCGAAATTGGATATAATTAGTTTCGGTACGAAGAGCTAAGGGCATGGCATTCCAGAGTGAGGGGCCAAGATATGAGAAAGACCTACCGCCCATCCGCGCTAGTTTGATTTTTGGGACAGAAAACCTCCCCTGCGTGGATGAGCGGAGGTCACGAAGAGGGACATAGGGATGGACCAGTGATTGAAGGTATTTAGGGGCCACTCCACTTTTGATTTTAAACATGTAGCTCAGGGCTTTGAACTTAACTCGGTTCTCCACCCTGAGCCAATGCAAGTCACGAAGATGGCCGGAAACAGAAGAAGTTCTGGGGATCCGGCATAAAAGCCTAGCTGCGGAGTTTTGAACCAGTTGCAGCCTGCGTGTCACCTCTTTGTTAGATCCCAAGTACAGAAAATTGCCGTAATCAAGTCTTGAAGTAATCAAGGCATGAACAACAGTCTTCTGAGTGGGTTCTGGTAGCATCCAGATAACTTTTTTTAGCCACTTCAGGATTGTGAAGCAGGTAGCGGCTACTTTAACGACTTGGGGGCCGATTCCGATTCGGGCCGGAAATCTCTCCGACCGAGCCGGACCCAGAGAGATTTCCGACCGAATCGGACCCTAGCAGTCCGACCGAACGAGTACGATGCGCACGCATGCTATCGGACTCGATTCGGTCGGACTCCCATTGACTCAATGGGCACGACGCGAACAAGGGCGCCCCCTACAGCGTGTTCGCGTCGATGCGGGTCGCACCCCGTGCATGCACGTGTAGGGGGGACCCATGTGTCCCCCCTGTGTGCGACTCGCACGCCTACGCTTTCAGGGGGGTCCGACACGGACCCCCAAAGTGCGGCTCCGACAGCTCCTTGGAGCCGGGCTGCGCGAGTCGGTCGGAGCGGTTGAGGTGCGCATCGTACTTACCCGGCCGGGAAACGTCTCCATTGCGAGGTGCGCGTCGTCCCCGTGTGAGTCGGTCGGAGCGGTCGGGTCCTGCGAACGAGTCGGTCGGAGATTTCACGAATGCACGCATCGTACTCGCTCGCCCGGACGCACGTACGACTCGGTCGGGAAATAGGGCTCCGAATCGGATCCGGTTAAGCCGAATCCGATTCGGTGCCCTACCGGCCGAGATCGGAATCGGCCCCTTGGTTGTGCATACTCAGTGTATCATCAATAATTACACCCAAATTACGAGCTTGGCGGACCGGTATAGGAAGAGCACCCATCTCGCAGGGCCAATGTTGAGGACCCCAAAGTTCCCTATTTTTCCCGAATATAAGAACCTCGGTTTTTCCTCCGTTCAGTTTGAGGTAATTAGATTGCATCCAAGATGCGATATTCCTCAAACCTAACTGAAGGGGAGAAATCTCTGTCGTGCTCTTCATGGATAGAGAAAAATGATTTGCGAATCATCCGCATAGGAGAAGAGGGTCAGCCCAGATTTCTCTGCAATATCCGCCAGGGGTCTTACATATAAGTTAAAAAGTAAGGGGCTAAGGATAGAGCCTTGAGGTACCCCATGAGTAAGAGAGTGGATGTCAGAGCTGGTTGTGGGAGAGAAAACTTGGAAAGTACGATTTGTGAGGAAGGAAATGAGCCATATCAGAGCCGGCCCACATATGCCCAACAAACTTAGGGTTTTAATTAACACAGCGTGAGACACCGTGTCAAAAGCTGCGCTCAGATCCAACAAAATGACGAGGTGGCGATAGAGAGGCAATTCTCAGGAGGCTGGAAACTCGGTACATTTTGGATCTAGACAGCAAAAGCCCACAGGGACTCAACACAACCGAGGACCTGTACACATGGCTTTAGCAATGCCTAGTCATGAGGTTAGTCTCCGATTGGTCAGTAACAAATATGTAATGACAAAATGCGATTTTGCACAAGTCTTAATTAACTGCTGCACTCCACAATCCTTGTATATACATTCCTTTTTCTGGTCTTAGGAAGACAGTTTATATGAAATCAGCACTTTTTAGCACAATGACACTTTAGATTAATATTGCACTTTATAATATATTGTAAGTTAGCACTTTAGCAAATTTTGCACTTTCAGAAAAATAAGCACCTTAAAAATGCAGCAGTGAAGAAGAAGGCCCACTTGGCCAGTATCAATACTTCAATATTTTCATAGTCATGTATCGCTGGCTTGTTTAATCGAACATATTTATAATGTAAACATAGCATATGAACCTTGACCTGAAAGGTTGAACAGCAGGCAGGTATTACACGGCAACTGCAATTCATTGGGTTTTAAGTGCTTTTATATACATATGTTCTTTTATATTGTGTGGTATATTTATTGTATTTATACAGATATTCTGTCTATTTACCAAGCACATTGTGAGTAAGCTTTTGACCAGATATACAAATGTACAATTTGCCTGCTGCAATGTATCGTGCTATTGGGATTCAGAACGATAGTCTGTTTACCATTTCTGTTATGCACTTGGCACTTTAAATTGGGGAGGGCTCGTGGACGTGTCATGTGATCAAGGCCTGCAAAGGCCGAAACGCATCATGGCGGTATAGCGGAAAAATAAAGAAGAAATTGCACTAATTAAGTGGAGTCCGTTCCTGTTTTTGGTTCCGGTACCCAGGGAATCACTAAAAGAACAAGGATTGTTATATATATATATATATATATATATATATATATATATATATATATATATATAGATAGATAGATATATAGATATAAACTCTTACTATGTTTGTCCCAAACATATAAAATATGTGTTTTAAGGGGGGTATTTTGTATTGTTATACTGGATAGTTGTAAGGTTTTTTTTGTTGAGGTTTCGCCGGTATGTGGTATTATCTCGGTACTAACAAGGTACCTCACGAATGTAAGAAAGTTTATGATACGCTTTAAACATTGGTTTTCGAACCAATAGAAAACAGGATTTTATTTTACCTTATTATTGTTGTGCTTTTGACTGTAGCAGAACTGTTGTGGAGCTGCGTTCTTGACAACAATGGAGAAGCAGGAGAAGCTAGTGGTGTTCCTCTGGCTGCAATGGAGGAGGAAGAGGAGGCCATTGCACGGAAAGATCAAGAGCTGGTGCAGAGAAAACAGCTAATAGGAGTCAGTGGTATGGCAGTTGTTTTCCCTTCTAGCAGGGGAGGAAAAAAAATAAGCACAAGGCATGTGACATGCTCCTTATGTCACAAAGAGATTTCCCGGGGAACTGGCCATCAGTACTCATTGGGCACAGCTGGATTGCCGAAAACACTTTTGCGCCATGTACTGTACCTGTTTGGCTTGGGCCGAACAGAAAAGGGAGTTGGAATTGGCTCAACTGGACGAGGCAACACCGACACCATCTGCTGAAGCCCCAACTGCTGCACCTTCCACCTCGGCCTTGCAGACTCCAGTAGTACCACCATCGACTACCTCAGCACCACCCCCAATTCCACATCCTGGTTTACCAGTCGCTGTACACCGCATTAGGCAAGACCGCCACATCATCGAGCCATATGCAAGTACAGTGCCATACTGCTTGTACTGTGAAACTGTGATAGTGGCAGGGGAGAGTGACCATAATATCCAAAGGGAGCTAGTAATAGCTCACCCCTGCCCTCCCCAAAACCTCCAGGGGTCGTTGTTTTGGGCAGCAGGTTTTGTTGTGCCATGTTGGATGCGTTGGTTTTCTTTGTTTTTGTTGGTCCAGTTGACCTATAGTTAAAATAAAAAATCTAGAAAAGATTTACAAAAGGAAAAGAGAAAAAAAGGTTCTTTTCAGAACTATTTTCATTACAATAAAGAGCTGGTTATTATCATAAATCTTTCCTATACAGGTGCAGATATTAATACATACATACATGAAAGAAGAGTAAAGGACAAGGTTAATGAAGGGTAAGTTATATTATGTAGGTACATATAGTAAAAAAAAATTTTTTGTACATTGTATTTTGTTAGTAGTAAAGGAAGAATATTTCTACTTTGTATTTTGTTAGTAGTACATTTGTAACAAAAAAGACAAAGAATGTAATATTTACATTTCTTCAAATACATACTTAGGGCCTAAATATAGCCAAACCCACAGTGGGGGTGCGGCAATCGCTGCACCAGCGGTCGGACCACCCTATTACCAGTTTGGCGGTCGGACCACCATTGGACCGCCGCAACAGCCGGCGATCCGTGATCCCTCGGTGGTGGCGCGGCGGTCAGAGGCTCACAATATGCTGGTGGAGCCCCTGCAGCACGCCAAGCATATTACGAGTTTCCTCACCACCACAGTTTTCATGGTGGTGAGCCCGTCATGAAAAGTGTGATGGTGAGGGAACAAAGGAGCCCCCACATGGCCCCCTGTTGCCTCAAGGCTTGGCGATGAATGCGGGGGCACATGGTGTGCCCCCTTGTATGCATGCACCCCCTGTTCCTGCATGGCATAGACTTCACAGCCCATGGCGTGCAGGAACGGGCATATGAGCCTGAACCTTAGCACGGCACCGCCGTGGGACAACCCGCCAGACCAGGATAAAACTACTAATGTGGCGGGCGGTAGAGTTTGTTCATGAGAAAGCGGGGCAGTGGCATTGCATCCCACTCTTACACTGCCAAACTCGTAATCAGGCCCTTCGGTACAGCCTATTTTATTAAGTGTTCTTCAGATGATAGTAACATTCGAGTTACTAATATATGCTATAATTAAACACCTAATAAGGTGCAGATAAACAGTACATTTTGGTGATCATAAAACACTAGGGAAAACACAAATCAAATGGATTGTGAAAAAACCTGCTTAAATCCTATGCTCATTCAACTGTAAGTTGTACTAAAAGTACCGAAGCAAATAATAGTAACTCAATTTCTTACCTAAAGAAGTACATTTCTTTAACGGTCATCTACCATGCTAGGCCACATAATGACATATTTACTTTTGCTACTATGTACTATATTCAGTCCATATTTCCTATATTTACATGGCTGTACCTAAAATTAAACTTTTGTAGTTAGAATTAGAAGGTAACAGTATTTTAAATGTTTAGGCAATCTTTGTGTAAAGGTTAACTTACTGTCATCACATTCAGTCCATCCTGTATTATTCCTTAAATATATTGTATAATGTCCTGAAATTAATTGTGTTTTGCCCATGATGGAAAATAATTGCAGTACAAGTAAAACTGCGCTCAGAAATGGAAATCTGGCAAGAAGTGAAATCAGTAATTAAGGTATTGATTTGTATATTATCTGGAACAGTTCTTTGCATCATTAGACCTAAATTCTTATTGACCATACTTAACCAAAGAGTCAACACAACCTTTGATCCACACTTTAAACAAAGGTTATAGTGCACAGCTTGATATGTACATTTTTTAAGTAATATTGATTTACAGTCGGGAATAGGAAGCTAGACAAATCTTTCTAATTCCATGACTGTTGAGAAAGTTTTCAAGCATTGGAAACATTCATGTTCCCAATAGTAGCTGATAGCAAAAAGATCTGTATGTGGCAAATTTTCATTAGCTATAATTTCAAGACTAGCCATACAAATTTGTTGAGTATCTTGTTGCTGATTTACAGAGAAGCAAACTGTTCCAGTACAAACATCAACAATTTCTCTATTACCACTTCTAGATTGGCAGAATTGTTTCTCTGATTGAAGTAGCAAATAGAGATGAGTTACCGTCTAACAAAATGGCTTATATGTATTTTCTAGAAGTAATTCTTTTAGTAAAGGTAAATATAAAATCAGATTAACAATCATATTACTATAGCAGTTAACACCATTTGTATTACTGAACTGAAAGCCTAAAATTTCAAGGTGGTGTTCCTTTTATTTTTTTACATAGTTCTGTATTTTGTAAAGGCTCATTGATAGTGAACCTTTCTTTCCTTTTCATATATATATTGTAGGATTACAGACCTCCGGATGTTCTCCAAGAGAAGAAGTATATATTTTTCTAAAACGATTATATTCGCATACACAAGTGTCTGCATTCATTTTGGTGTCATCTAGATTTATAATATATAGTCCTTCTAATATTTTAACACATGATAAAGCAACATGCCATACCCTCTTCAAAAACAGGAGAGCAAATGTTAATTCGAATATATCTTTCATCAGTAAAAATCTTGCTGTTGCTCTTGAAATGTGTTTTGGTTCCTCTATACTGTCCAATTTTATAATAACAAATTTGATTTCATCATTACTTTAGTATTTAACAAAATGTAGTATATGTCCCATTGCTCCCTTTACAGTCTATGTTCCACATCCAAATTGCGACATCAAATGACAAGGCTTTTTTTGCAAAGAAATAAGTCTTTTTCTAATCCTGCAGCCAATGACACCCATTTCTTCATATTTAATAATTTTGTAGATGATTCAGTTATAGGAATATTTGTTCCATGAGTTTCAAAACAATCTTTACAAGGTAAATGTATAATTGTTTCATTTTACATGGATAACATTTCCATATTTAAATCACAACATTCTTTTAGCATTGCCATTAAACAAACGGATAGTGTTTCCAAAAGGTGATATTGCATAACTTCGGCTACAGTTTTTAAATGAGGAAATAAAGTTGATATAGCTCTTGTTTAAAGCATATATTTTGCCTTTTCAGTTACAATTCCTAGCCCAATATCTTTTAATATTTTACCATATTCTTCGTCATTTGCTTATCTTATATTTTGTGTAAGTTCAGTATATGTGAAATGCAACCACATATTAACATTACCTATACTTCCTAAAGGAGTTTCTAGTTTCTTTTTCTGTCACTGTTTTAAAAATTGGCTCCCCTTTAACTGGAGTAAGTTGAAGTAGATCAGCAAAAACACATATTTGCCACCAAATATATTATCATGAGATGTCTTCGGAATTTCTGTCATACGTAACTGACCAAAAACAATCATTAAGTTGGAGATCATACTAACCTCATCTATAATCAAAATGCGTATTTTTTTATAACTCTACGAAGTTCCTGAGAGGTATCATAATTTAATTTTAAGTATTCTAGTTTATTATTATGTTCCACAGGTTGTTGTTGTATTCGGTGTAATGTTATCCCATTAATAATATGTCCTGCTAGTCCAGTTGAAGCAGTAACAACACATGATAAGTTTGTTTTAGTAACTTTTTGAAGGTAAGCAGTTATAACTTTTATAAGGAAACTTTTACCAGTGCCAGCCTGGCCTGATTTGTATTGTAATATAGGCTGAAAATCAGAACATAAACATATACCGTGGTCACGCAGAAGTCCATGATCGACGATTGCTTGAATCTGCTGAAATATTTTAAGTAGATCACTATTTAATTGTGATAGAAGGTAATCAAAGTTTTCACCATCCTTTCACATTTTGCCAATAGCAAGCTCTACTTCACCCATAGCAACAATACCTTCATTACCAATATTTGGTTGTCCAAGCAGGTCTGCAGGTGCAATATTTCAAAGGTTATTGGCACTTGCAGTATTGCATAGTATTTCAGATTGGATTTTTTTTCCTTTAAAAATTTCTTGATCCAACATGTCAACATAAACTTGCAACTACGGTATTGCAATATAGGATTTACTCATAAAAAGCTTTGTCATAGGATATAGATGTTCTAATCAATTCTCCCTCTTTTCGCCATGGTTTAAAAAGCTTTAACAGTGCCAAAAAATAAAATTCCTTATTACCAGTATTATCATAGGTTAGCTTCCGGTGATTAATTAGTGTAGTTTTGGAACGATGTATTAAGCAGCCGTCTGTTCCTTTGACATGAAATTTGTTACTATTAACATTCTCTAACAACATGATTTCTGTAAGTAGAAAATTGAGCTACTTCATATAGTGATAACTGTTCCAATAAAGGACTTCTGTTAGGGTAGTAAGTGTCTAACAAATTCGTTTTCACAATGTTTTTGTTTTTAGGTTCAAAGTGAGCAAGATATTACATTTTTGGTAAACGTTTTAAAACTGTTCTTCAAGAGGACGCTAATCCTAAACTAAGCCATGGATTTGCGCAAGATTTATCATATAAACTTGAAGAGCTTAAGCGGTCACATGCCTCGTAACTCCTAACCTCTCTGTGAGATAGCTTTTGAAGGCTAAATCGATGCAGCCTTTTAGTTAAAGATTGCTCAGCGGGTATCTCTTCCCATATTTCAATCATATCTGTTTTTCCAGCTTTAGTAATATATGAAGTCACATTACAGGCAACAGCTTTGGAACTATCAGCAACAAACTGTGTATCAATATTAGCATTCCACATAAGCAGTATTAAATGGTTGTAGTCATTTATCCGCTGTGATGCGTGTCCTCTTTTTAAATTATATGTGTTTTAGGGCACTTTTCTTTAACAACATGCATAAAAGAAGACATAACATTGTTCACTCTTCCTTTATTTAAAATTGGTCTTGAGAGCCCAAAACTATATATTACGATGGCGGTTGGAAAGCATCGTTGGTTTCAATTCCGAACGGCTGATTATGATGCAGCCGGTCGGAACTGAAACCGGCCGGTCATTCCGGCTGGCTTCCGACGGGCTCCTTGAGTCCGTCGGTCAGTCGGAACCGGCTCGTAATCCCAAAGGGCGGGCTTTTCCACCCTTGGGATTACGATGCACGGTTTCCGGCATGGTTTCCATGCCGGCCTGTCTGACATGGAAACCATGTCGGAAAGCATGTTTTGGGGGCCCCCAGCAAGGCCCCCTTGTGTGTGCGGCCTCCGGTTGGGGGCTGAGGGGGCACCTATTGATCCCTGCACCCTGTGGCAGGCACTTCAAGGTGCCTCCTACGGGGTGCAGGGATGAACCACACCTCCCATTTCCCTATGGGAGCATGTATTACAGCCGGTTTACGGCCGTAATGCATGCTCCCATAAGTAAATGTTGGAATGCCTAATGAGGCGGGATCGCTGACCAGGTGTTGGTCGGTCCCATTTATGAGACATCGAAATGGCCTCTTAGTGTACCGTTTAGATTTGTTTCTAAATTTTCGTAAGCAGTATTTTCCACATTTGTGACTTTGAAATTAAATAACCTGCTCAAAAGGTTTTTTGTTTGTTTCTTTGTCTGGGACGTCACAGGTAAGATATTGCTCAATAAATCTAACAACAGATTCATCTGAGTAATGTCCAAATTTGGGTGCATTTTTTATCCACAACAGTGAATGAATATGAGGTGCACCTCTCGCTCGGTACTCTTTTCTCCCAAAAATATCCACAAACTCTCCTATGGGATTTTCTTTTTATTTGTTAAGAACTTAAGCATAGCTTGCAAATCGTGATTTAAAAATCTGCAAACATTTGCTGGACCTAAAGAACAATTCCCCAGGTGTTTTAAATGCAACATCAGTGAGACTATTGTTAGCTTTAAGTAGGAAACTGTATAAATCATCTCATACATATTCTGCATAACTCAAAGTAAGAAACCAAGTGGTCCCAACTTCTTCAACATACATCTTAGTTCTCCATGTCTTCAGAACCAATATTCATTTGTACCTCACTGACATGCCATAATATTTATTATGTTATATTTTTCCACCTCATTTAGGAAATCTTTAACTGTTAATTTATTAAATCCTGTTCCGGTTCACATCACATGTGCAACTGCATTAGAGGTGATTGATAATTCACTTTCATATAGTAAAGTAAAAATATAAGGTATATTTTGCCTAAAACGTGGGTCCTCTGTATACAGACTTGTGAAACGATATTCGAATGCAGAAATTTGAATAGGACGATCATCATATTGCCCTCCTTTTCCAGTTGCAAATAAAATTGGATAACATCTATGCTCTAAAGTTTTTTCCCAGATATTTACTAGATTTCTTGTAGTCTCTCTTATTTCTTAGTATTTCTTAGTTCTAAGGGTTCACCCATTAATTCTTTAGACTGCAGTGGATGTATACTTTAATGCTCAGATATTTCTTCCTAATGTTCTTTAGTAATTGTCTCAAACTGGCCAACTTTAGTTTCACATGTAAATTCCAGGTCAGTGGTATCTATGAAGTCATTCATTTTGAAATTTTGGTAGTGTATGTTATTTTGTAACATGTATGAAATAACATCTTGTATTTAAGAAATGTTCAATAATTCCTGCCAATTTGTTTAATCTTTTGTTGTCACTCTATTAACTAAAAAAACGAACGCTTCTTCTAATTTCCACTCTACTTCCACAGTCTCAATGTTTTTTTTAATCTAATGGCAGAGAAACAACCTTTTCTTTTAGTGCATGCACTAATTCTTGTAGTTAAATTTTTCTGGAGTTAGGTTGCATTCTAAAAAGAGTTTGAAATGGATGTAAAGTCTGAATTAATATACTTTCATATAAATTTACATTTTGTAATTCTGAAGGTATAGTGTAAATCTCCAAATTATTATGAATTGATTATGAAGGCATAAAGCTATGGTCTAATTTTCCAAGGAAATAATAACATACGATTTCATCACCACAAACACCATATCAACTTTCCACAATAAGATAAAGAGCAAGTTTCTGCCAAGCTACTCTGTCTTTTTTTTCTGTTTATTTTTGTAGTATATCAATATATTTAGTCTGTTTGGCATGATGTGTGCGTCTGCAGCAAATGCACACTCTGTTTGGAATTTCAGAAATGGTTTTGCTAAATTACAACATAGCCAATTCATACTGCTCAAAGTCCATAATTGGATTGTCCATTTTAGTTTGTGAGTATATAATATTTGGGCACAATTAAATTTCAGATGTGCCATCAAAGTATTGTAATTGTATATATATACGTTGCAATTGATAGGAGCTTTTCTGGATTACAGTTTAGTAGAGCATAATTTATTTGCTCCAATTGTATTGCTGGTCCTTTTAGCAAAGTAAAATTTTGTACACGTTTTTGCATATTGGAATGATGAGTTGAAAGCATTTTTATGTGATAAAAAGTGGAATTACACATTTCATTTTGGAGGCAGCCTAAAGAATGGCCTTGTAGTTGTGTAATATTTCTAAATGGGCATTTATCAAATGTTTGCAAAATCTTTATTTGGCCTTGCAAATGCTTTTGTTTTTTAACTAGTGATAAACTCTTGTAGTTTTTCCATAGATTTTGTCTGAATCTTGCATATGGAAGTCCAATTCCATTGGCAAACAGGATGTTTAGTAGCCTTCTCAACATTTATATATATATATATATATACACATATATATATATATATATATATGTATACATGTGTGCATAAACAAAATTACTTAAATACACACATGATTTACATTTTACAATAAATGAACACATTCATATTATATATAAAATATATCCTTTATTTACATATATATATATATATATATATATATATACACTCATCATGAATAATGAATATGCACACTTATTAAACGTAAAATATATTTAGCTTTATAAATACACAAAACATAATATACATATATACAATACTTACACATCTATGTGTGTATATATGTGTAATTAAACACCGTATTGGTGCCTGTGGACGGATATGGCGCTCTTAAATGAAGGTGGTGCGTTTCTGCCAGCAGGGCGAAGCCGGTCAATATTTCCACAGCTTACTGACACGCAAGCATCAGAAATTAGAGAAGCACTTGCAGGGAATGTTCTCTGTGTGTTTCTTTATTCAATTTTTAGTGCAGTTACAAAGTCCAACGCGTTTCGGTCCTCTCCTCGGACCTTGTTCATGGGATGCACACTGTTTGACTCCTGAAACTCCTTATTTCCCAATTCAATTACCTCACTTCCTTTGTCAACATTGCATTATGGTCAATGTAGTTGTGTTATTCTTTGTGAAAATAAAGTGACAAAGTGCAAAATACTGCAATTCATAATATCAAAGTGCTAATGTGCAAATTACAACAATTTAAAATCAATGATTATGAAGCTAATGTTCTAGTTCATGTATAACAATTTTCATCATCTTTTATAACTATGATTTTTTAATTATAATTTTCTACTTATTTTTCTATGAGACAGGACTTCTCCTTATGTTGACTGCTGTACTTGATTTTAGCCCTTTGGTGGGCATACATGGAGAAAATTAATAAAGAAAGACAAGAGAAAATACAGAATGAAAAATGTGGATGAAATAACTCATTGGAGGGTTGGAAAATAAAGAAAATAACAGGATTAATGAGAATATACACAGATCAATAATAATAAAAATAATTGGAAATGGCATGGCCCACCAAAGAGCTAAAATAAAGTACAGCTGTTAATTTACGTCTCCCTAGACATACCATGCCGCTTGAAGGAATTACCAACTGATAATGTGGGGCCGGTAAACTTGTTGTTGTTAAATTTTTATAACGCTAATCCTGTGCATTCAACAGTTTGTAATATCACTAGGATGGGCACTTTTCTGAAGAATATGGCCATTAAGGCTTCCCTGAAAGGCTACCTCATGATTGCAGAAGATTTTAATATTCATCTTTGCGGGGACCCAGATGCAGGCACCATAACCAGTATAGGATGCCCTTGGATGGCGGGCCTGAATGTTGAACACACAACCAACAGGGAGATAGTCTCAACGCCCTAGCCGATGAGTTTGATTTAATCATGTCAAAGACCAGGGTGGCCCATGGTAGGAACCACTTACACCCGACATTCACTGGAAGGGGGAGCTCAACGCTCATAGATTTTATCTTTGTTTCCAGCCCCTTCTTTCAATTTCTTCTAGATTTTTCTGTCGAAGACAGCATTTACAGCGACCACAACCCGCTGTGTATCTCGACCATTTGGTCTAAGTATAGGAAATCCCGTAGGGCAGTTCCCAGGGGAACACTAAGGGCAACAGATCAGGGCAGAAGGCTAAGGTGAGCTCAGATATCCCTGGACTCCTTCTATGAGTCCCTTATGGCTAAGTGTAAGAGGGAAATCGACATCTGTACAACTGGACGTGAGGAGGCAGGGGCTGCACTGAGGGAATTCTCTGCCATTTCACGTACAATTGGACACTTACTTGAGGTATCATCAAAGTCCTCGAAGGGTTGAGCCACGAGTTGGTTTGACCATGGCTGTTCCCGTGCGGCCAGGAACCTGAGGGGTCCATTAGGCCCCATCCCAAGGGACCCTGCTGTGGTAAAAGAGTGCAGAGAGATATATAAAGCCGAATTAGCAAGGCGTAAGGCCGAGCTAAAGGAGGAGGCTTGGAGCAAGCTCAGTGAGGCCTGTAGCCTGAAAAATAGTACCCAGTTCTGGAGTATTGTCAACTGTATGTTTCTGTCAGGTGAAAACTCTTGAGGCCTTAGACGCACATATCACAGAAGAGGAATGGGTTGGCCATTTACAGGAAATGTTCAGCAGCTCAGCAGACGTATATCAAGCTGGAGGTGGAGGGAAGCCGTCCCTTATTATCACAGCTGAGGAAGTCAGCAAGGATATAGCAGGGTTGTCTAGGAACAAAGCGCCAGGACCCGATGGCATCCCTCCGGACCTTTATCTATCTAATCCACAGCTATGGGTGCCAATCCTTACCACCGTTATAAATGCTGCAATTAGCGAGGACCTGCCTAGCACCTGGTCCCTATCCACCATAGTCCAGGTCTTCAAAAAAGGAAATAGGGACAGTACCCTTTGTTACAGGCCCATATCCCTATTGGATTCATATGTTAAAGTGTTGGGACGTATCCTGTTGGACAGGCTGTCCACATGGGCGGATGATAACATCTTAACTGATATACAATACGGTTTCCGCCTAGGGAGGTCCACAATCGACCAATTTCTGAACCTGTACATGATCGTCAGCAAATATACTATTGCTCGACCTGGCAGTATATATCTCGCCTTCATGGACTTGTCCTCCGCTTTTGATTGTGTTAATAGAAATAAGCTATGGGAAAGCTTATTGGGCATGGGCTTGGACAATGAGATCGTCCTTTTCCTCCGTGAGCTCCATAGGGACACCAAAGCGGTGGTACGGTTCACGAAAGATGGTCAGGTTAGCCGTCAATTCCCAATCCAGAGAAGGGTGTGACAGGGCTGTATCCTGGCCCCTTTCTTATCTGGAGAAGGCACTGGTCGATGCTCAGGTGGACTCCCCCCAGGTGGGACGGCGTGGACTGCCGGTACTACTGTATGCCAACGACGCTGTCCTTATGGCTAGATCAGCGAGGGGTCTGCAAACCCTACTTAACTCCTTTGTGAAGTTTATGGAGGACCGGGACCTGTTACTCAACAACTCTAAATCATACGTGATGGAGGTGGGGCCAGGTACAAGGAAGTCCTTCAATTTCAAGGTAGGGTCTACATCGGTCCCTAAGACCGGTGCCTTCTCTTACTTGGGGATCATGCTGGATGCTAAACTAAATTGGGGCCCCCTAAGAAGTAAAAAGAAAGGGGAACTCCAAAGGGCCAATGCGGCTATTTTTAACTTTGCTTCGCGGTTGGGTAGAAAACCAGTAGGTGCAATACTAAAGATTTATAGAGCCAAGTGTCTAGCTCAGGTAACTTATGGTAGCGAAATTTCGGGCTATACCTCGGCTGTTACAAAGAATTGAAAACAGGTTCCTGAGATGACTCCTATGTGTACCCCAGGGAACCCCTACCTTCTCTGTACATGAAGAATTGGGTATGCCCTACCTGTCAGACCTATTGTTGTTTCGCCCATTATCTTACTGGCTGAAAGTGTGGGGGAACAAGGGGATTGCCTTACATAAAGACATCATAAGGGATTGTATGGCCCTTGATTATGCCCACCATATCCCCTGGTTAAAATATATCGGGGAAGGGTTCAGGACTCTTGGAAGGGGGGACCTCTTTAGTGACCCGGATACTATTAACAGGAAGGATTTAGTCTGGGCTAAGGAGTATTTTTGTAGACTCCGGAGAGTAAAAAGGGAGGAGTGCGAGTTAATGAAACCCATTGTACAGAAATACATTATTTTGAAAACCGTACAGTCAACGGAACCGTATCTCCTAGGGCTTTCTAACACGTATGACCGTTTTTTATTGACAAAGTTCCGTTTTGACTTATTTTATCTCCTCCTTGCCCACCCCGAGGGAGCAGCAAAGGTCATACTTTGCTTTAATGTGGCTGTGACAACAAGTCCCCGCAGGACAATAATCATTTTTTAATGTTTTGCAGTTATTATGAGGTACCGAGGAAGACCTACATAATCCCAATTTTTAAAAACAACAAATTTTAATCAAGTGCGTCCCGCTTTTACTTTTTTAGCTTTGATCTCAGGGTCTATGTTATGGTATGTTCTTAGTTTTTTAAAGGCCGCAGTTAGGCTTAGATCTAGCTGTGACTAGCATCCTGCGTTGATTAGGCCTGATGATTTTTCTCATTTATTTATTTTTAAAAAATGTGTCCTATAATTGTACATGTTACTTGACGACTGCTGATATTAATTGGTTGGGAGTTTTTTGTACTGTCTTATTTGTGACTTTTATGGTTTTTATCAGAAAAGCCGAATAAAGTTTATTATTGATTGATTGAAGTACAGCAGTCAACAAAAGGAGAAGTGATGGCCTATGGAAAAATAAGTAAAAAATTATAATAAAATATCATAATCATAAAAGATGATAACAATTGTTATACATGAACTAGAACATTAACCTCATAATCAATGATTTTAAATTGTTGTATTTTGCACATTTGCACTTTGTCACTTTATTTATTTTCCCAAAGAATAATACAACTACATTGACCATAATGCAATGATGATAAAGGAAGTGAGGTAATTGATTTGGGAAATAAATGGTTTCAGGGGTCAAACGGTATGTATCCCTTGAACAAGATTCGAAGAGCGGACCGAAACGCGTTGGACTTTGTAACCGCACTGAAAAATCGAATAAAAAAAACACGCAGATAACATTCCCTGTGAGTGCGTCTCTAATTTCCGATGCTTGCGCATCAGTAAACTGAGAAAATGTATATATACATATATATGGCGATCGAAACGCGTCTGGGGCGGACACTTGTCTGTACCATTTGGGTGTATATGGAATAAAAATATGGAACTGTGAACCCGCGTCTCTAGAACCTCTTTGAACTACGTCGGTGGTCCGTACCCGTGGTGTTTCCCTCTGTGCTGCAATCAGAGGGACAGGATCTTGGATATATATATATATATTTATATATGTGTATATATATATGTATGTATGTATGTATGTATATATGTGTATATATATATATATATATATATATATCTCGAACAATGTCCCCCTGTCATTTGAGATGTCATCAGTGATGTCATCAGTGATGTCACTGACCATGTCATGAGTGATGTAATATGTGACGTCATCAGCAGTGCATTGCGGGGCGCGAGTTATAGTTAGCTGAACTAACTATAACGTGGCAATTTCTATGGTTTTGTACGAGTGAAATGTCCAACTAACTATAACTTTCCCTAAAACCTATGGTTTTTTCAGTGAATTTCTAAGGTTTTTTAAATGCTAATTTCTAACTATAACGTGCCTGAAACCTATGGTTTTTCAGTGAATTTCAAAGGTTTTTAAATGCTAATTTCTAACTATAACGTGCCTGAAACCTATGGTTTTTTCAGTGAATTTCAAAGGTTTTTAAATGCTAATTTCTAACTATGCCTACAGAGGTAGGACATGTGAAGAAAGAAGAAAAACGCACAGAAAGAAGCAAAAGAAATGCACAAACAAGCAACAGAAGTCCACAAAGACGAAGAAAAGTGCAGGAAGAAGCAAGACGTGCAGAAAGAACCAACAGAGGAGCAGAAAGAGGTCTTGTTGCAAAATCATCCTGTGCCCACAACTTTTTCAGATGGGTACTGGTGTTAACTGGCTCTGACTAACCAGGCCTAGAGCCAGTGCTATGCTAAAAGTCATTTAGAATACAGTGAAAACACCTACATACACTAGGGAACACTATGCGTTGGGGTACCCCTGTGATTAGCATGACCTCCTCTGTAAGTCCCTAGTACATAATAGGGCAGGGGGATTAAAACTACCTCTTAAAACGCGCTACAGGGCGCGTTTGCACAGTGGTGAAGGGAGGGGGGGCCTGAGGTGACATGTGTGCAAACGCGCCCCGTGGCGCGTTTTAAGTTGCGGGATTAAGTCCCCTTGAATCCTGAAGGTCCCTGGGGCCCAACTAGCCCACCAGGTACCTACAGTTAGGATCACAGAGCTGAGTTGCAGAGAGGCGTTCCGAGGCCACGCACCTTTTTTCACCTCTCTGCAACGCAACTCTGTTGTGCTTACTGAAGGTACCTGGTGGGCTAGTTGGACCCCAGGGACCCTCAGGATTCAAGGGGACTTAATCCCCAACTTAAAACACGCCACAGGGCGTGTTTGCACACATGTCACCTCAGGCCCCGCCCCTCCCTTCACCACTGTGCAAACGCGCCCCGTGGCGCGTTTTAAGTTGCGGGATTAGGTCACCTTGAATCCTGAGGGTCCTTGGGGCCCAACTAGCCCACCAGGTACTTCCAGTAAGCGCCACAGGCCTGCGTTGCAGAGAGGTGGTCTGAGGCCACGCCCCTTTTTACACCTCTCTGCAACGCAGCTCATTGGCGCTTACTGGAGGTACCTGGTGGGCTAGTTGGACCCCAGGCACCCTCAGGATTCAAGGGGACTTAATCCCCCAACTTAAAACACGCCACAGGGCATGTTTGCACACATGTCACCTCAGGCCCCGCCCCCTCCCTTCACCACTGTGCAAACACGCCCCGTAGCGCGTTTTAAGTCGGGGGATTAACTCCCCTTGAATCCTGAGGGTCCCTGGGGTGCAACTAGCCCACCAGCTACCTCCATTAAGCGCCACAGAGCTGCGTTGCAGAGAGGTGTAACAAGGGGCGTGGCCTCAGAACACCTCTCTGCAACGCAGCCCCCTGGCGCATACTGGAGGTTCCTGGTGGGCTAGTTGGCCCCCAGGGACCCCCAGTATTGAAGGGGAATTCGTTCCCCATCTGCAAACGCGCCAGGGGGCGCGTTTGCAGGGTGCTGCAAAAAGGGGGCGTGGCCTCCGGCGCGATGCCGGTCTTTTTTTTTTTTTTAAGAAGGGGGGCTGTGTGGCCCCTTTTCTTTTTCTAATTTATTGGCCCTGGGGACCCCATCCCCTAGGGCCTGCCCCCTATTTATTTATTTATTTTTAAAAAATTTGGAAGGGGGCCACGTGGCCCCCCTCCCGAGGCCTTAATCGGCCCCGGGGACCCCATCCCCGGGGCATGGCCTTTTTTTTTTTTTTTTTTGTTTTGGAGGGGGCTGCGTTGCCCCCCTCCTCAGGCCACTTATGGCCCCGGGGACCCCATCCCCCGGGGCCGGCCTTTGTTTTTTGTTTTTTTAAAATTTTGTTTTAAAATCCCCCCACGGTCCCGCCGGCTCCCCGCGTCCCTCGGGAGCCGGCATTGCTTTTCCACATGGGGAGCTGCTAAGATGCAGCTCCCCGTGTGGAAAAGCAATTTGCTTTGAATTTTGGAAGAGAGAGCAGGTTTCCTGCTCTCTCTTCCAAAATCCAAGCAAGTTTGCTATGACAGGACGGGAGCCGCGAGGCTCCCGTCCTGTCATAGCAAACTACAGTGTCCCGGGTGGGCACCCGGGACACTGCAGGAGCCGGCCCTGGGGGTGGTGGTCCCCAGGGCCATCACAGGCTCCAGGAGGGGGCCGCGCGGCCCCCTCCCAACATGTTCAAAGCCCCGGGGAGGTGGTGGTCCCCGGGGCTCCGAAACGGACCCCCACATTTATATTTAAATTCTTGGTGCCCCGGGGAGGTGGCGGTCCCCAGGGCATGTGGGGGGGCTCGAGCCCCCCCACACAGGTAATTTATTAAAAAAACAGAAGCCCCGGGGGTGGCGGTCCCCGGGGCTGCGGGAGGCCCAGTGCCCTCCCGCACCATTTGTAATTCAAAGCCCCGGGGTGGTGGTCCCCGGGGCTTGGGAGGCCTTAGAGGCCCCCTACAATTTTCAATTAACCCCCGCATGCCCTCGGGACTTGGCCCACCCGGGGCCAAATCACAAGAAGCGCGGAGCCCGCGCTTCGTTTTTTTTTTTCACGGCGAAATCCGCGCACCCTGCGTGCATCCCGCCGATTTAAAAAAAAAAAATGCTTTTTTTTGCCCTGGGGGTCCTTGTGGGACCCCCTAAGCAGGCCTAGGGTGTCAGGGTGTTTCTACCCTGCCCCCTTTTTGCGTTTTGCGCACTTGTTTCTGTGCCTCGGTTCTACCGAGGAACAAGATGGCTGCCAACACTTCCTGGTTTGGAGTGTTGACAGCCAATTAGCATACAGCTCGTGATCGGGAGGGTGCGCGGATCCACCGCGGCCATATATATATATGTGATTTTACTTTTGATTTTCTCAGGAACTACTGGACGGATTTACACCATTTAACCAAAAGGCACGACACTGAACCAAGGGCTACCTTTTTGCCAAATTTGGTGTAATTCCGTTCAGCAGTTCGGGCTGTAGCTGCGACTAAAGGTTCCTATGGAAAATTGCATGGGAAAACACGTTTTGGGACCCCCTTTTTCTCGGCCCTCACTTGACGAATCACCCCGAAACTTTCAAGATAGGAGCGGACCGGAGCGGGCCATAAGCTTTGAAAATTTCGCGAAGATTCGTCAACCGGCGCCAAAGTTATTGGGAATAGAATGTTGCGGATTTCCTATGGAAAATAGGTCCTAACTATAACTATCTACTGGCGACCGCCAGTAGATAATATATATTATCTACTGGCGGTCGCCAGTAGATAGTTATAGTTAGAACCTATTTTCCATAGGAAATCCGCGACATTCTATTTGAAATAACTCTCTTGCCGGTTGACGTATCTTCGCAAAATTTTCAAACTTTGTGGGGCGCTCCGGTCCGCTCCTACCCTGAAAGTCTCGGGGTGATTCGTCACAGAGGCCGAGAAAAGGGGGTCCCAAAACGCATTTTCCCCATTCATTTTTCCATAGGAAACTTTAGACACGGCTACAGCCTGAACTGCTGAACGGAATTACACCAAATTTGGCAAAGAGGTAGTTCTTGGTTCAGAAAGAACCCTTTTTGTTAAATGGTGTAAATCCGTTCAGTAGTTGCTGAGAAAATCAAAAGTAAAAGTACATATATATCTATGGCCGCGTCGGATTCGCGCACCCTCCCGATCACGAGCTGTCTGCTAATTGGCTGTCAACACTCCAAACCAGGAAGTGTTGGCAGCCATCTTGTTCTCGGTAGAACCGAGGAACAAGAAAGCAGTAAAAAGTGCGCAAAACGCACAAAGGGGGAGGGTAGAAACACCCTGACCTCTAGGTCTGCTCAGGGGTCCCACAAGGACCCCTGGGCAAAAGCATTTTTTTTAAATCGGCAGGATGCGCTCAGGGTGCGCGGATCCTGCCGATAAAAAATCGAAGCGCGGTCTCCCGCGCTCGATGCAATTTGCCCCGGGTGGGCCAAGTCCCGGGGGCATGCTGGGGGGTGTTTATTTTATGTATGGGGGCCTCTAAGGGCCCCCAAGCCCCGGGGACCACCACCTCCCGGGGCTTCTTTTTGTTTGTTTTTCCTGTGTGGGGGGCTCAAGCCCCCCACACGCCCGGGACCGCCACCTCCCGGGCACTAACAAATTAAAATGGGGGTCCGTTTTGGACCTCCGAAGCCCCGGGGACCACCACCTCCCCGGGGCTTTGCTGATGTGGGGAGGGGGCCGCGCGGCCCCCTCCTGGAGCCTGTGGTGGCCCTGGGGACCGCCACCCCCAGGGCCGGCTCCTGCAGTGTCCCGGGTGCCTACCCCCGGGACACTGCTGTTTGCAATGACAGGACGGGAGCCTCGCGGCTCCCGTCCTGTCATTGCAAACTGCTTGGATATTGGAAGAGAGAGCAGGCAAACCTGCTCTGCCTCAATATCCAAGACAATTGCTTTTCCACACGGGGAGCAGCATGTTAGCTGCTCCCCATGTGTAAAGCAATGCCGGCTCCCGTAGGACACGGGGAACCGGCGGGACTGTGGGGGTTTGGGGACCCCCCACAGTCCCCAACCAGAGGCCAGGCCCCGGGGGATGGGGTCCCCGGGGCAAGTAGTGGCTCGGGAGGGGGCCACGCGGCCCTCCTCCCAGAAATATTTTTTTTTTTAAATTTAAAAAAAAAAAAAGGGGTAAGGCCCTGGGGGATGGGGTCCCCGGGCCCAAAATAAGAAAAAGGAAGGGGGCCACACAGCCCCCTTCAGGGAAAAAAACAAAAAAATAAAAAATAACGATCGGCCCGCAGGCCCCGCCCCCTTCCTTCACCACTCTGCAAACGCGCCCCTGGCGCGTTTGCAAATGGGAAGTAATTCCCCTTGAATACTGGGGTCCCTGGGGCCAACTAGCCCACCAGGAACCTCCAGTATGCGCCAGAGGCTGCGTTGCAGAGAGGTGTACAGAGGCCACGCCCCTTTATACACCTCTCTGCAACGCAGCTCTGTGGCGCTTTGGAGGTACATGGTGGGCTAGTTGGCCCCAGGAACCCTCAGGATTCAAGGGGACTTAATCCCCAACTTAAAACGCGCCACGGGCGCGTTTGCACAGTGGTGAAGGGAGGGGGCGGGGCTTCAGGTGACATGTGTGCAAACAGGCCCCGTGGCGCGTTTTAAGATGGGGAATTAAATCCCCTTCAATCCTGAGGGTCCCTGGGGCCAACTAGCCCAACAGGTACATCCAGAAAGCGCCACAGAGCTGCGTTGCAGAGAGGTGTAAAAGGGGTGTGGCCTCTCTACACGTCTCTGCAACGCAGCCCCTGGCGCATACTGGAGGTTCCTGGTGGGCTAGTTGGCCCCTAGGGACCCTCATGATTCAAGGGGACTTAATCCCCCAACTTAAAACGCGCCACGGGGCGCGTTTGCACAGATGTCACCTGAGGCCCCGCCCCTACCTTCACCATTGTGCAAATATTCCTCTAAAATCTGCCGAACTACGAATTCGGATTTACTCACCTGTTATCAGGAGAGACCTCAGTGCTGCATCTTTCAGCCCAGTACTAATCCTGAAAAGTAATTTTAACCGTACTTACCAGTAACTTGAATTTCCTTCCATAGGATATCATTGCCTGCTTTTTGCTGAAAAAGTTTCTAAGTGTTGATTTTTGAAACATACAAATATTCCTCTAAAATCAGCCGAAATACGAATTCCGATTTACTCACCTGTTATCAGGAGAGACCTCAGTGCTGTATCTTTCAGCCCAGTACTGGTCCTGAAAAGTAATTTTAACCGTACTTACCAGTAACTTGAATTTCCTTCCATAGGCTAACATTGACTGGTTTCACTTGGAAATTCTTCTAAGTGTGGAGTTTTGGAACTTTAAAATATTCCTCTAAAATCAGCCGAAATACGAATTCCGATTTACTCACCTGTTATCAGGAGAGACCTCAGTGCTGCATCTTTCAGCCCAGTACTGATCCTCAAAAGTAATTTTAACCGTACTTACCAGTAACTTGAATTTCCTTCCATAGGATATCATTGCCTGCTTTTTGCTGAAAAAGTTTCTAAGTGTTGATTTTTGAAACATACAAATATTCCTCTAAAATCAGCCGAAATACAAATTCCGATTTACTCACCTGTTATCAGGAGAGACCTCAGTGCTGTATCTTTCAGCCCAGTACTGGTCCTGAAAAGTAATTTTAACCGTACTTACCAGTAACTTGAATTTCCTTCCATAGGCTAACATTGACTGGTTTCACTTGGAAATTCTTCTAAGTGTGGAGTTTTGGAACTTTAAAATATTCCTCTAAAATCAGCCGAAATACGAATTCCGATTTACTCACCTGTTATCAGGAGAGACCTCAGTGCTGCATCTTTCAGCCCAGTACTGATCCTCAAAAGTAATTTTAACCGTACTTACCAGTAACTTGAATTTCCTTCCATAGGATATCATTGCCTGCTTTTTGCTGAAAAAGTTTCTAAGTGTTGATTTTTGAAACATACAAATATTCCTATAAAATCAGCCGAAATACAAATTCCGATTTACTCACCTGTTATCAGGAGAGACCTCAGTGCTGTATCTTTCAGCCCAGTACTGGTCCTGAAAAGTAATTTTAACCGTACTTACCAGTAACTTGAATTTCCTTCCATAGGCTAACATTGACTGGTTTCACTTGGAAATTCTTCTAAGTGTGGAGTTTTGGAACTTTAAAATATTCCTCTAAAATCAGCCGAAATACGAATTCCGATTTACTCACCTGTTATCAGGAGAGACCTCAGTGCTGCATCTTTTAGCCCAGCACTGACCCTGAAAAGTAATTTTAACCGTACTTACCAGTAACTTATATTTTCTTCCATAGGAATCCATTGTCTGGTTTTCAGCAGAAAAGTTTCAAAGTGTCGATTTTCACAAACTACAAATATTCCTTAAAAATCGCCTGTATGACTTAAACGCATTCTTTCAACTGTTTACAGGAGATGCACCAGTGCTGGATCCAGGATCCAACACTGAGTAAGAAAAAGTAACGATAACAGTTTTTACCTGATAAGTGAATTTCCTTCCATAGGATAACATTGGTGATTCTATGAGAAAAAGTTTCAAAGTGTCAACTTTTAAAATACAATAATATTCCTTAAAAATCACTAATGTAACCAAAACGCTTTTACTCAACTGTTTACAGGAGATGTCCCAGGACTGAATCTAGGATCCAGTCCTGTGGTTAGAAAAAGTAATCCATAAAGTAACTAATTGCATTTAACTAGAAATTCACATTGAGCTGAATGTTGCATTGTGTTTGAAAATGTGTTGCCCATTGCAACAACTGTAACTACTGTACTTAAAAGTCTATTGCCTATGTGCAAAGTATTTAAACTAAAGTAATTCATTCTGAGAAAGTATTTTTTGTAATGTATAATGTAATTACAATGTAATTTAAAAAATAAAATATGTAAAAAAAATTGTTTCTAAAAATGTAGTAAATCAGTATGAAAAAATAAATATAACAATTAATACATTAAAAAATTGTCATTTACAAAACCTTTGAAATTCACTGAAAAAACCGTAGGTTTCAGACATGTTATAGTTAGGAATTAGCATTTAAAAAACCTTTGAAATTCACTGAAAAACCATAGGTTTCAGACACGTTATAGTTAGAAATTAGCATTTAAAAAACCTTTGAAATTCACTGAAAAAACCATAGGTTTCAGGCACGTTATAGTTAGAAATTTGCATTTAAAAAACCTTAGAAATTCACTGAAAAAACCATAAGGTTTTAGGGACAGTTATAGTTAGTTGCACATTGCACTCGTACAAAACCCGTGAAATTCCCCGTTATAGTTAGTTCAGGTAACTATAACTCGCGCCCCACAATGCACTGCTGATGACGTCACATATTACATCACTCATGACATGGTCAGTGACATCACTGATGACATCACTGATGACATCTCAAATGACATCACTGATGACATCATCCATGTGAGAATTTAATGCATCTTCTCACACCATAATATAAGTTTTGAAACACCCACTCTAAAGTACAGACTGCCATTCTCAAAACCATACACACTCCAATACCAATAAGTACATACCCACTCACTGATTCTTAGGTCTACACACACACATCTACTCACTCACCCGTACAGTCACTCATACTTACAGTCACTCAGTACAGGACTATCATATGCACTCATACACCTATATAAACACTCACACAACGCAACTCATCCATAGAGGTACTCACACACCTAGTCAGTCATGCAAATAATTAATCACACTCCAATTTACTCACCTATACAGTTATACACACCAGCTCACTTACTCATAAAAATACTAGCACATTCTTACGCTCCTATGCAATCACTGATGCAAGCACACACTCATCCATATAGCCACTCTCACAATCACACACTCTCACTTATAGCCATTTATATACTCCAACACACATATATACTGCCTTTCACATATGTAGTTACTCACACATGTACCACTGAGATATACATTCAATCACTAACACACCCATACACACACTCACCCACCCATACAGTCCATCACAGACGCACTCTTGAAACCATGCACCCAGTGAATCACCCACTCACACATCTATGCACAGAGTCACACTCACCCCACCCACACAAACACTGAGGCACCCATACAGATACTCAGAGAACCAATCCATAACCCATATAGACACTCATTTAGCTAGTCAGAAACCCATGCAGCTGCTTACACAACAACAGACAGACGGATACAGACATTCACACAGTTTAGTCACTCACCCATGCATCCAGTAAGATACGTTTAATCACTCACTTATAGACTCAGTCACGCACCTACTAAATCATCCATTCAGACACTTATACACCCACTCATTCTTCAATACGCCTTTCCCTATATATATTAAACATATTTAAACTTTACACAAACACACAGTCACTGGATGATGTCATCAGTGATGTCATCAGTGATGTCATTTGAGATGTCATCAGTGATGTCATCAGTGATGTCACTGACCATGTCATGAGTGATGTAATATGTGACGTCATCAGCAGTGCATTGCGGGCGCGAGTTATAGTTACCTGAACTAACTATAACGGGGGAATTTCACGGGTTTTGTACGAGTGCAATGTCCAACTAACTATAACTGTCCCTAAAACCTTATGGTTTTTTCAGTGAATTTCAAAGGTTTTTTAAATGCTAATTTCTAACTATAACGTGTCTGAAACCTATGGTTTTTTCAGTGATATATATATATATACATATATATATATATATACCACCATTGAAAGCACACTCCAGAAGACAGTCGAATTCCACTCTATTTCAGTAGATTTCTTTATTCCAAAAACCGGCAAGCAGCAACCTTCATAATTGAAGCCCTATGCGTTTCGTTATCACTTATTCCTTGATCACGGGCAGTTGCATGTTAATGAGGCAGAATAAGCAATGTCCGAGTCAAACTGTTTTTGAATCCTCTGGTGGCCAGCCCTCCAGTGGGCGTATTTTCACAAAAGGCATTCTGGGACTCGTGGTACACTAGCACAATGATTACACCCTTCAGTGGGTTCTGCCGCCATAACATTCAATGGTGGGATACCTCTTTGTTGTAATATATATATATATATATATATATTATCTACTGGCGGTCGCCAGTAGATAGTTATAGTTAGGACCTATTTTCCATAGGAAATCCGCGACATTCTATTTGAAATAACTCTTGCGTCGGTTGACGAATCTTCGCGAAATTTTCAAACTTTATGGCCCGCTCCGGTCCGCTCCTACCCTGAAAGTCTCAGGGTGATTCGTCAAGCGGGGGCCGAGAAAAAGGGGGTCCCAAAACGTGTTTTCCCCATTCATTTTCCCATAGGAAACTTTAGACACGGCTACAGCCCGAACTGCTGAACGGAATTACACCAAATTTGGCAAAGAGGTAGTTCTTGGTTCAGAAAGAACCCTTTTGTTAAATGGTGTAAATCCGTTCAGTAGTTGCGGAGAAATTAAAAAAATAAGAGTCAAAAAATCAATTTCCCATAGGAAACTTTATGCAAGGCTACAGCCCGAACTGCTGAACGGAATTACACCAAATTTGGCAAAGAGGTAGTTCTTGGTTCAAAAAGAACCCTTTTTGTTAAATGGTGTAAATCCGTTCAGTAGTTGCTGAGAAAATCAAAAGTAAAAACACATATATATCTGGGCGGAGCCTAACCACACATGTCATCGTGAGATCTGATTGGCTGTCAGCACTTCATCCTGGAATTGCTGGCAGCCATCTTGGGACCAATATAAATGATAGTACCCCTTTGAAATGCATTGTAGTGAATCGAAGATTTTGAGGGTTACCAAAAGGAGAACTATAAAGGGTGATAACAGACTTTAGTTACATTAGAATTCATTTGTTGATGGTACCATACTAATTTCAGGAATTGTGGTGTGTTCTAAGGTGATTTTACCCTGTGAAAAACCTTCTGCTGGGATATCATGAATCATGTTTGAGAGAAAACTATTTTCACATGCTTGTCCCATACAGTTTTGGAAGGTGCCCCAGAAGCTAAAATGAGAGCATATTTTCTGTAAATTCACATTATCTTTCTCAGTCATGTGAGAATGAAGTCTGACATTCTCAGTAAAACATGTACATCCAACAAGGGCAGAGACTGTCAGTTGATTCCTTTGTGTTCTACTGCAGCTTCCCAGAGTGTTCTAAAGAACAACTAGAGTGCTAACAGCCTTACTTATGACAAAAGTATGGCACACCTGAAGCCATCTTTTTTATTTTTTTATTTTTATTTTTTTATTGAGAGTTCATAGATATTACAGACATACAATTATATCATATATAAATACATATTCCAAAATATTAAGGAGAGAAGATGACAACATTAATCAAAAGTGCAAGCTATTTAAAATTTATAAATACTTGATTCAAAGTGTTCAACAGTACAAACATGGTATTCCTGTAATACAGAAAAAGATCAGAGCTAAAGTGCAAAGTGCTACATACCTATAAATTCTATCATTTAATACCAAATATTACAGAAATAAAACAAAAAAATAAAAAAAAAGGATCACCCTAAGATAGAATGCAGACAGAATATCAGAATTATTACACACCTATCTGATCCAACCTATTATGTCAACTGCGATGTATTATCCTATCATTCAAACATACTCCAATATTTCTCATACTTTCTTATGGCTCCTGATCTTATAGCATATTTCCTTTCTAATTCTTGTATTTTAGATAATTTAGCTCTCCATGCATTAAAGGTAGGTACTTTCTCAGATTTCCAAAGTTGCAAGATTAAAGATCTTGCTATTAATGCTACAATAAACAAAGACTCCTCATGCGAAGAAATAGTAGGAGAGCAGCCCAAAACTGCAATGGATTCATCGAATGATATGAGGGGATCTATTGTAATTCTGAGATATTTCTCGATCTCCTCCCATAGACTCTGAATTTTTGGGCACTTCCAGATGATATGCGCCCAGGTACCTTTCTCAGCGCAGCGGAAGCATTTATCTTCTATATGAGGGTATATATTATGAAGAAAGGAGGGTGTTCTATATATCAACCATTTCGAATAGTATTGCATGCGTTTAAAATTTGCCCCTCTGAATATAGCTTTGTTAATCTTGTTAAGCCTATTCCAAGTTGGTTTAAAAATCTGTATATCTTCCCTTTTCTTCCATCTATCTCTAATTTTTTCATATAGTGAGAAGGAATTATTTTCCTCAAAGATTTTAATCCAGATACTAATCTTCCGACTAATGGGGCAATTTAATGCATCGCTAACGCTAGTTTTATAGCGCAGATTTTCCATATCTAATTTTTCCAATATAGGTTTTAATCTAATAAATGACCACTTTAAGATTGTGTTAGAATGTTGAAGTCCCATTTCAATCTCCGCCCAGGTTTTCCAACAATTCCCCTTAAGAAAATCCTGAATCTGGACATACCCATTTTCGTCCCACAACCTTAGTATATTCTTCTCCAAAATACCTATATCCCCCATATATATATTCGAGAGCCTGGTTGAATTATTAATTCTTGGAATATCATAGTGTGTTAAAAGCTGAGTTTTTTGTTTAAAAAACCATTGTAAGATCTTATAACGTACTTTCTTAGGGTACTTAGTAACTCTTGTAGGATCGATAATATTGTATTCCCTTAAGATCTTTTTCATAAAAAAATTATCTGCCTCTTGGGGATCTAAAAAGAAAAATCTAAAACTGTGATGTGCAAATGTCGCATAATAATAATTTCTAATATTCGGAAGAGATAATCCCCCTTCCGATACAGGATATGTTAAAGTGCTAAGTGCCAATCTTGGTACCTTATTTGCCCATAGAAAAGAAGAGAACATACTATCTATCTCTTTAAAAAAAGAGGTCTGTATTGCACAAGGGGCTGCACTGAATAGAAAGTTAAACAATGGAAGAATAGACATTCGAATTAACGCAACTCGTCCTATTATTGATAGCGGGAGCTGGTTCCATCGTAATAGCTGTGAGTTCACCTTTTTCATCAGTGGGATATAATTTAAAGAAAAAGGTCTTCTACTTTCTCCGTTACCTGAATCCCTAGATATCTCTTGGGGCGGGTGTTGTATATCTGTCTAAACTCAGGTGATAAAGAATTCACACCACAATTGCATAATATAATTTCTGTTTTGGTCTTATTGATTTTATAACCACCTATTTCTTCGAAATCTGCAAATACCCTCATAACTTCCACCTGGGTGTCTATCTTTGAGTCCAAAAAAAGAGCAATGTCGTCAGCATAGAGTTTTATGTTGGTCATGCCTTGAACTGGGACTGTACAGGCTCTTTTTTCCCTGATTGCAATTGCCGGTGGCTCTATAAATAGAGCAAATAAAATCGGGGAGAGGGGGCAGCCTTGTCTAGTGCCTCTATTTATTTGACATGTCCCAATATTAGTAGAGTTGATTAAAATTTGCGCATGGGAGTTCGAATAAAGTTGTTTTAATAAAAATGTAAACTCAGTTGGGAAGCCGAATTTTTCTAAGATCGTAAAAAGACAATTCCAAGAAACAAAATCAAATGCTTTTTCAGCATCTAAAAACCAGATCTGAGCCTCAACCTTATTAATATTAAAAAAATCCAATGCCTCTAATAAAAAATTTGTGTTAGTATAGAGGTGTCTCCCTGCTACAAAGCCGCACTGATCCGTCCCAATGAGTGAACCCACCATCTTATTTAGTCTATTGGTTAAAAGTTTAGTGAAAATTTTATAGTCAGTATTTAAAAGACTTATTGGCCTGTAAGAATTCACATTTTCGCTATCTTTGTCTTTTTTTAAAATGTTGACCACTACTGCGGTATGAAAAGATGCTGGCGGATCACCCCCTTGTAATAAATAATTCGCAAGTCTTAAAAGTTCGGGGCGGAGTATTATAGCAAATGTTTTAAAAAATTCCGCGGGTATACCATCTTCCCCGGTTGCTTTACAGTTTGGCAGGGAGCTGATAACTACGTCTAGTTCTTCTTTAGTGAATTCAGCAAGTAACAGCTCTTTAGAATTATCTCCCAAATTTGGAATTGGCAAATGCTGTAGGAATTCATTAATTGAATCTAAGGAGACCTGGTGAGATGTCTGATAGATGTCTTTATAATGTTTAAGAAAGACCTCACCTATTAATGGTGTAGTCGTTACACGCGTTTTAGTTACATTATCCTTAATGCATACGACTCTATTGCGAACTTGCTTCTCCTTTGCTTGCCAGGCTAGCAATCTTCCCGTATACTCACTATTTTCATAGCTTGACTGAAGGTATAATCTACTTGCCATATCACCTAATTCATAGTAAAATTCCCTCATTCTTGTTTTTGCATTCAGTACTTCTTGTCTAGTATCTAGGGTCCTATTTCTAAAATAAGCTTGATTTGCATGGGCCAATCTGTTTTCTATCGCCACTCTCTCCTCCTTTTTAGCCTTCTGTTTTGGTATCTCTTTTGAGGTAACTATGCCTCTCAATGTTGCCTTAAATGCATCCCATATTACGTTAATTGGGGCAGAATCCTTGTTTATATTAAAAAGAAGGTAATCTCCTTTTCTATTTCTGCACACCATTGTTTCTCAGCTAAATTAAGTCTATTGAAATACCACCTTCTTGATACTTCTACATCTATCTTTCCTAAAATAATTTCAAGTTTAATAAGGGCATGATCTGAAAAGGGATTTACTATATGCTCATATTTACTAATTTGAAGATTGTAAGAAGTTAGAAAAAAGTCTAGCCTAGATGCTGAGTCGTATTTTGCCGAATAACAGGAATACTCGCGTTTTACCGGATTATTAAGACGCCAGCTATCCAGGATATCTAGATCTGACTTACAGCTCAGCAAGGCAATAGCAAATTGTGGTTTATTTTGTCTTCGATCATTTTTGGTTGAATCAACCGCAGGATTTTGTAGAAAATTAAAATCACCTCCCCATATGATCTGACCCGGTATACCAGAAAGTGCTTGCTTTAGCTGTAGGATAGAAAGCAGGTCATCAATGACTGGTGCGTAAAATGTGGCAAATATAAGATTTGTCTGATTTATTTTTCCATGCACGAATGTCCATCTACCGTTCGTGTCTGAATGTGATGCTTCAACATGAAATTGGACATGCTTACCTATAAAAATGCTCACACCTCTCTGAGCTGCCCCCAACACAGATGAGCAATAGAAACCCGCCCAATTTCTAAACATTTTGCTAGCATTTGATAAAGCACGAAAATGTGTCTCTTGTATAAAGATCACATCTGGGCGGTAGCCCTTTAGCCAACTCTCTATTGCACACATTTTACGTCTATTATTTAAACCATTGGCGTTTAAAGACAATATCGACAATTTATTCCTATTCATATGTAGAATATCTTTCTAAAATACAAACTGTACGAAAAACACCAAATGCACCTATGAGCCATAGCTTTCAATTTGACTCTTTTCTTCCTAGTAAAAAGGTGGCTGACTATTTTATACGCTAAAAAGCAAGCCCTATCTGTTATGCAGACTGCACAGATGTTAGACCAATAGGATGTCATACATATGATAACAATTATACAAATATGCATTAAAATAGAAATCAGACAACTACCAAACAAATAAACTGCAATGCCTATTATGTCAAATGTATATAAAATGTGATAAAAACGATCGTGCAGCTATTAGACCAATACATTACAGTACAGATAGAATAAAAACAATACAGATAATATCAATTGTGCAAAATGTGCATTAAAGTGCAAATTGCGCAGATGTTAAACCGATATAGTACAGTACCAATTATGACCATTGTGCAAAATATGCATTAAAGTGCAAAGTTCCATGTGCAATATATATGCAATGTATATTTTCTATTATGCGGTACCACAACTTACTCCTAGACCTCAAAGTACTCATTACTTGGTCTCCTCTTCTTGGATTTATTCAAGCAAATATTTCCATCTATGAACTCTCTTTTTCTAACTGCTTCACCCCCACCACCACCCCCCACCCTCCCCAGAAGGAGGGAAAACCCAACCTCCCCCACTATCCTTCCCTCCTTCTCCCTCCTTTTACTGGATGCCATCTTGTTGCATCCTGTTACGTCCCCTGATTCACCTTGCAACCGCCCTAAAAACCACTACTGAAATACAGCTGCTTGTTATTCCACACAGACTTTATAAACAGAGAGTCTCCTTCTCCTTCTCCCTTTCCTTATGTGGCGTTAAGGCCCTCCAAAAGGTTTTGGGCTTCTAATATGTCCGTCAAGATAAAGAATTTTCCTTTAGCTAAGACTTTTAATTTAGATTGTTGCACAATCATTGCCTGTGCCCCTTTGGCCTTGAAAGAGTCAATCATTTTAATAAAGTTCTTGCGTCTGAGGGCAGAGGCTGCTGACATATCAGAGAAGATTTTAAAATTTGTAATTTCATCCGTTGTAAATGATCTCCTTGCTATTGCAGCGTTTAGAATTCGCTCCTTAATTCTATAGTCTAAGAAATTTATTAAGATTGTTCGTGGGTACTTAAGGTTGGCAGGCTTGTATGCGGGTACCCTATGCGCTCTTGTGATTGTGAGAGCCCCTTGTAATTCAGGTATTACTTTTTTCAACAGAGACTCAGTCCATTTTACCATTTCTGCACTCTCCAGTCCCTCCGATATTCCCACAAGGCGTAAATTAGATCTCCTATTATAATTCTCGAGATCTTGTAACTTCGATTCCATCTGGCACTTACTTTTATTCAACACCTGTAGATCCTTCTGCATAGTGACAATATTATCCTCCAGAACTAAGACACGAGTTTCCAGCTCTGTGACCCTTGTGGGTAAGTTACCTAATTTTTCCTCCATCTTAGTTAGTCTATCATGTAGTTGTGATATTTCGTATATTTGTGACGCCTTCAGATCTCTTACCTCTTGCAGAATGATTGTAAGCATTTCTTGTACTGAGGTATCAAGTTCAGCATTTTTTTTCTTTTTTTTTTCTTTTAGTCCCAATGTTTCGCCGACTCTCATAGAGTTAGGGAATATTTCCTTTTCTCCTTCCTTTTTCCTTTCCCCCTGCTCTAGTTCTGATTCTGGTTCTGATTCTGAATCGGATATGGACACAGAATCCAGCTTGTCTGACTTGTCTACTGACGCCCGGCTCCCATTCTCCTTTTGCGAGATCCGTGGAGGTATCTGAACGTCTTGAGACGGTGGCTGGTTAATCAGAGATCCTTCCCCCTGGATAGCTATAGTTATTTCTGCAGAATCTAACACAGCGTGTGGTTTCGCTTGCAGCTGTGAGTGCATTGTTTGAACTGAGAGGGTATGTGCCGGGGTGGGGGGTGGTAGCGTTTTTTGACCTTGGGTATCCTGTGGATCTACCTGACCTGTTAGATCTTCCGGCCTTTGCTCCTCCCTGTTCACAAGAGGGGTGCTGGTCGGTATACTCCGTGTTGCAAGGGTGTTACCAAAAAGGGGATACTGTTTGACATTCCCCACATTATCCTCCATCTTTTTCAATGTATCCCCTGCTTCACCCCCCTTTCTTACTTCTTCTTCACCCCCCACAGCCAACATACTTAACTCAGCTGAAATTTCAGATAAGGTCTCCTCTCCCTCCAAAGTTTTATCAGAGGCATTTGGACCGATCTGTAAGTTTTTCTCAGCCAGTGCCAGTGTTTTGGCTTTAAATTCCAATCTCTGCTGAGCGTTTCTTTTCCCTCTTCTGACATCCTTGGGTGCTAGCACGGGTGTCGGTGGTGATTGACCAGATTTTAGGAACTCTTTCCCAGCCCCAGTTTTAGGCTGTTTATTTCGCATTTTGAACTCGAAAAAGTTGACACTCCTTAACCCTCCTGGCACTCGACTGCTACTATCAAACGCTGCAGTGATTGCTTACCGGTCTGCTGTAAAAAGTCTTGCGTTCCTTTCCTGCTGTAAAAAGTCTTGCGTTCCTTTCCGTGTCCGGCACCCCCCTCGGGTCTCCCGCCTTTCTCAACAAATCAGAAGAATACAGGAGGGCCGGGCACGCGCAACAAGAAGCCAGCAGTCTCTCACAATCGTAGAGGGATCGTACAGGGAAGGGCGACCGATTCAGACCGATTCAAAGGTTTCCAGCGGTTCGGAGAAATCTCACAGAAGCGGAGACGGAGACGGCAACCATTCCAGCACAGCTCCTCTCACGGGGCAGGGCGGGGCATCGATGAATCAGGAGACGTTACGACAACGTGCGTGGGTCACGTTCGCCGCATCCTCGATCAGCACCTGAAGCCATCTTGATTGGAATAAACTGGTAACACTTAAAACATTTAATTTAAAAAGGAACAAAATGATGGGGTTCATCTTGTCATAGAAATTATGGTTAGTGCTCTGGAAAGAAAAATTAGGACATGTTTCAAGTGTGATCTCAAATATCTTCCTGTTATATTTCAACAGGAGCAGCCTGTCAGTTGATGCCTTTGTGTTCTACTGCAGCTTCCCAGAGTGTTCTAAAGAACAACTAGAGTGCTAACAGCCTTACTTATGACAAAAGTATGGCACACCTGAAGCCATCTTGATTGGAATAAACTGGTAACACTTAAAACATTTAATTTAAAAAGGAACAAAATGAGGGGGTTCATTTTGCCATAGAAATTATGGTTAGTGCTGCAAAAGAAAATTTAGTGCATGTTTTAAGTGAGATCTCAAATCCTCTTCTATTTCATTAGAAAATTCTGACATGCAGACTGAAACAATCACTTTCAATACCAGCAGTAGACTTCCAGTTAACTCCTTGGTGAGCAGTAGCTTTACTACAGTGATCTAATGAACAACTAGAGTAATAACATTCTGAATTTATGGCAAATGTGTGACACATCTGAATGCCTTCTTGATGGAATCAAAGTAAAAAACTGAAAGCATTTCCTACTGAGGAGACTGCAGTAAATGAGGAAATTAGGAAACTTCATAACAAAGAAGTCTTCCAAGATGGCCACCAGTGAAAAAAGAGCCCAAATGTAGCACAAATATTACCGAGATGTAGCCCACATATAGCCCAATGACAAAAGTGTGCAAAACACTTTTTATTTTTAGTTTTTTTGCAGTTTTATGTAGTGCAGACTGGTCAGGTATTGGAGCGTTGCATCTTAAAACATGACCCCCTACACTACAAAAACACCACTGCACTACCCTAAACCCTAAAACACTACCCCAGCACGACCCCCTACACTACACAAGCACCACTGCACTATCCTAAACCCTAAAACACTACCCCCAGCATGACCCCCTACACTACACAAACACCACTGCACTACCCTAAACCCTAAAACACTACCCCAACACCACTGCACTAACCTAAATTCTAAAACACTACCCCCTACACTACCCAAACACCACTGCACTACCCTAAAACATGACCCCTACACTACACAAACACCACTGCACTACCCTAAACCCTAAAACACTACCCCCAGCACGACCCCCTACACTACACAAGCACCACTGTACTACCCTAAACCCTAAAACACTACCCCCAGCACGACCCCTACACTACACAAACACCACTGCACTACCTTAAACCCTAAAACACTACCCCCAGCACGACCCCCTACACTACCCAAACACCACTGCACTAACCTAAATCCTAAAACACTACCCCCAGCACGACCCCTACACTACCCAAACACCACTGCACTACCCTAAAACATGACCCCCTACACTACACAAACACCACTGCACTACCCTAAACTCTAAAACACTACCCCCAGCACGACCCCCTACACTACACAAGCACCACTGCACTACCCTAAACCCTAAAACACTACCCCCAGCACGACCCCCTACACTACACAAGCACCACTGCACTACCCTAAACCCTAAAACACTACCCCCAGCACGACCCCCTACACTGCCCGAACACCACTGCATTGCCCTAAACCCTAAAACACTACCCCCAGCACGACCCCCTACACTACACTAACACCACTGCACTACCTTAAACCCTAAAACACTACCCCCAGCACGACCCCCTACACTACCCAAACACCACTGCACTAACCTAAATCCTAAAACACTACCCCCAGCACTACCCCCTACACTACCCAAACACCACTGCACTACCCTAAAACATGACCCCTACACTACACAAACACCACTGCACTACCCTAAACTCTAAAACACTACCCCCAGCACGACCCCCTACACTACACAAGCACCACTGCACTACCCTAAACCCTAAAACACTACCCCCTGCACGACCCCCTACACTGCCTGAACACCACTGCACTGCCCTAAACCCTGAAACACATACCCTAGCACGACCCCCTACACTGCCCGAACACCACTGCACTGCCCTAAACCCTGAAACACCACCCCCTTCACGACCCCCTACACTGCCCGAACACCACTGCACTGCCCTAAACCCTGAAACACCACCCCCAGCATGACCCCTACACTGCCCGAACACCACTGCACTGCCCTAAACCCTGAAACACTACGCCCAGCAAGACCTCCTACACTGCCCGAACACCACTGCACTGCCCTAAACCCTGAAACATCACCCCCAGCAAGACCCCCTACACTGCCCGAACACCACTGCCCTAAACCCTGAAACACCACCCCCAGCACGACCCCCTACACTGCCCGAACACCACTGCACTGCCCTAAACCCTGAAACACCACCCCCAGCACGACCCCTACACTGCCCGAACACCACTGCACTGCCCTAAACCCTGAAACACCACCCCTGCACGACCCCCTACATTGCCCGAACACTACTGCACTGCCCTAAACCCTGAAACACCATCCCCAGCACGACCCCCTACACTGCACGAACACCACTGCACTGCCCTAAACCCTGAAACACTACCCCCAGCAAGACCCCTACACTGCCCGAACACCACTGCACTGCCCTAAACCCTGAAACACCACCCCCAGCAAGACCCCCTACACTGCCCGAACACCACTGCCCTAAACCCTGAAACACCACCCCCAGCAAGACCACCTACACTGCCCAAACACCACTGCACTGCCCTAAACCCTGAAACACCAGCCCCAGCACGACCCCTACACTGCCCGAACACCACTGCACTGCCCTAAACCCTGAAACACCACCCCCTGCACGACCCACTACACTGCCCGAACATCACTGCACTGCCCTAAACCCTGAAACACCACCCCCAGCACGACCCCCTTCACTGCCCAAACACCACTGCATTGCCCTAAACCCTGAAACACCACCCCTGCACGATCCCCTACACTGCCCGAACACTACTGCACTGCCCTAAACCCTTAACACCACCCCCAGCACCACCCCCTACACTGCACGAACACCACTGCACTGCCCTAAACCCCAAAACACTACCCCCAGCAAGACCCCCTACACTGCCCGAACACCACTGCCCTAAACCCTGAAACACCACCCCCAGCAAGACCCCTTACACTGCCCATACACCACTGCACTGCCCTAAACCCTGAAACACCACCCCCAGCATGACCCCCTACACTGCCCGAACACCACTGCACTGCCCTAAACCCTGAAACACCACCCCCAGCACGACCCCCTTCACTGCCCGAACACCACTGCACTACCCTAAACCCTGAAACACCAGCCCCAGCACAACCCCGTACACTGCCCGAACACCACTGCACTGCCCTAAACCCTGAAACACCAGCCCCAGCACGACCGCCTACACTGCCCGAAAACCACTGCACTGCCCTAAACCCTGAAACACCAGCCCCAGCACGACCCCCTACACTGCCCGAACACCACTGCACTACCCTAAACCCTCAAACACCAGCCCCAGCACGACCCCTACACTGCCCGAACACCACTGCACTGCCCTAAACCCTGAAACACCAGCCCCAGCAAGACCCCCTACACTGCCCGAACACCACTGCACTGCCCTAAACCCTGAAACACCACCCCCAGCAAGACCCCCTACACTGCCCGAACACCACTGCACTAAAGCCTGAAACACCACCCCCAGCAAGACCACCTACACTGGCCGAACACCATTGCACTACCCTAAACCCTGAAACACCACCCCCTGCTCGACCCCCTACACTGCCCAAACACCACTGCACTGCCCTAAACCCTGAAACACCACCCCCTGCACCACCCCCTACACTGCCCGAACACCACTGCACTGCCCTAAACCCTGAAACACCACCCCTCAGCACGACACCCTACACTGCCCGAACACCACTGCACTGCCCTAAACCCTGAAACACCACCCCCAGCATGACCCCCTACACTGCCCGAACACCACTGCACTGCCCTAAACCCTGAAACACCACCCCCTGCACGACCTCCTACACTGCCGGAACACCACTGCACTGCCCTAAACCCTGAAACACCACCCCCAGCACGACCCCCTACACTGCCCGAACACCACTGCACTGCCCTAAACCCTGAAACATCAACCCCAGCAAGACCCCCTACACTGCCTGAACACCACTGCCCTAAACCCTGAAACACCACCCCCTACACTGCACGAACACCACTGCACTGCCCTAAATCCTGAAACACTAGCTAAGCATGACCCCCTACACTGCCCAAACACCACTGCACTGCCCTAAACCCTGAAACACCACCCCCAGCACGACCCCCTACACTGCCCGAACACCACTGCACTGCCCTAAACCCTGAAACACCAGCCCCAGCAAGACCCCCTACACTTCCCGAACACCACTGCACTGCCCTAAACCCTGAAACACCAGCCCCAGCATGACCCCCTACACTGCCCGAACACCACTGCACTGCCCTAAACCCTGAAACACCAGCCCCAGCACGACCACCTACACTGCCCGAACACCACTGCACTGCCCTAAACCCTGAAACACCAGCCCCAGCATGACCCCTACACTGCCCGAACACCACTGCAATGCCCTAAACCCTGAAACACCAGCCCCAGCACGACCCCCTACACTGCCCGAACACCACTATACTGCCCTAAACCCTGAAACACCAGCCCCAGCACGACCCCCTACACTGCCCAAACACCACTGCACTGCCCTAAACCCTGAAACACCACCCCCTGCATGACCCCCTACACTGCCCGAACACCACTGCACTGCCCTAAACCCTGCAGCACCCCCTACACTGCCCGAACACCACTGCACTGCCCTAAACCCTGAAACACCACCCCTGCACCGCCCCTACACTGCCCGAACACCACTGCACTGCCCTAAACCCTGAAACACCACCCCAGCACGACCCCTTTAGTGCTCGAACACCACTGCCCTGCCCCAAACCCTGAAACACCACCCCAGCACGACCCCCTACACTGCCCGAACACCACTGCCCTAAACCCTGAAACACCACCCCCTGCACGACCCCCTACACTGCCCGAACACCACTGCACTGCCCTAAACCCTGAAACACCACCCCCTACACTGCCCGAACACCACTGCACTGCCCTAAACCCTGAAACACTACCCCCAGCACGACCCCTACACTGCCCGAACACCACTGCACTGCCCTAAACCCTAAAACACCACCCCCAGCATTACCCCCTACACTGCCCAAACACCACTGCACTGCCCTAAACCCTAAAATACTACCCCCAGCACAACACCCTACACTACCCGAACATGACTGCACTGCCCTAAACCCTCAAACACTACCCCCAGCACGACCCCCTACACTACCCGAACACCACTGCACTGCCCTAAACCCTAAAACACTCCCCCAGCACGACCCCCTACACTACCCGAACACCACTGCACTGCCCTAAACCCTAAAACACTCCTCCCAGCACGACCCCTACACTACCCAAACACCACTGCACTGCCCTAAACCCTAAAACACTACCCAAACACCAATGCACTGCCCTAAACCCTAAAACACTCCCCCAGCACGACCCCCTACACTACCCGAACACCACTGCACTGCCCTAAACCCTAAAACACCACCCCCAGCATTACCCCCTACACTGCCCAAACACCACTGCACTGCCCTAAACCCTAAAATACTACCCCCAGCACGACCCCCTACACTACCCGAACACCACTGCACTGCCCTAAACCCTAAAACACTCCCCCCGAACACCACTGCACTGCCCTAAACCCTAAAACACTCCTCCCAGCACGACCCCCTACACTACCCAAACACCACTGCACTGCCCTAAACCCTAAAACACTACCCAAACACCAATGCACTACCCTAATCCCTAAAACACTACCCCCGCATGACCCCCTACACTACCCTAAACCCTAAAACACTACCCCGCACGACTCCCTACACTACCCAAAGACCACTGCACTACCCTAAACCCTAAAACATGACCTCCTACACTACACAAACACCACTGCACTACCCTAAACCCTAAAACACTACCCCTACACTACACAAACACCACTGCACTACCCTAAACCCTAAAACACTACCCCCAGCAGTACCCCTACACTACCCAAACACCACTGCACTAACCTAAACCCTAAAACACTACCCCCAGCAGTACCCCTACACTACCCAAACACCACTGCACTACCCTAAATCACTACCCCCAGCACGACCCCCTACACTACCCAAACACCACTGCACTACCCTAAACCCTAAAACACTACCCCAGCACGACCCCCTACAGTACCCAAACACCACTGCACTACCCTAAACCCTAAAACACTCCCCCAGCACGACTCCCTACACTACCCAAACACCACTGCACTACCCTAAACCCTAAATCTACCCCCAGCATGACCCCTACACTACACAAACACCACTGCACTACCCTAAACCCTAAAACACTACCCCCAGCACGACCCTCTTCACTACCTAAACACAACTGCACAATTTGTTACAGGCGTTGCAACGCAGGCCTGTGGTGCTTACTGGAAGTACCTAGTGGGCTAGTTGGGCCCCAGGGACCCTCAGGATTCAAGGTGACCTAATCCCCCAACTTAAAACGCACCAAGGGGCGCGTTTGCACAGTGGTGAAGGGAGGGGGCGGGGCCTCAGGTGACATGTGCGCAAACACGCCCTGTGGTGCGTTTTAAGTTGGGGAATTAATTCCCTTTGAATCCTGAGGGACCCTGGGGCCAACTAGCCCACCAGGTACCTTCAGTAAGCACAACAGAGTTGCGTTGCAGAGAGGTGAAAAAGGTGCGTGGCCTCGGAACGCCTCTCTGCAACTCAGCTCTGTGGTCCTAACTGTAGGTACCTGGGGGCTAGTTGGGCCCCAGGGACCCTCAGAATTCAAGGGGACTTAATCCCGCAACTTAAAACGCGCCACGGGGTGCGTTTGCACACATGTCACCTCAGGCCCCCTCCCTTCACCACTGTGCAAACGCGCCTCTGTAGCGCGTTTTAAGAGGTAGTTTTAATCCCCTGCTCTATTATGTACTAGGGACTTGCAGAGGAGGTCATGCTAATCACAGGGGTACCCCAACGCATAGTGTTCCCTAGTGTATGTAGGTGTTTTCACTGTATTCTAAGTGTCTTTTAGCATAGCACTGGCTCTGGTTAGTCAGAGTCAGTTACCACCAGTACCCGTCTGAAAAAGTTGTGGGCACAGGATGATTTTGCAACAAGGCCTCTTTCTGCTCCTCTGTTGGTTCTTTCTGCACATCTTTTGCTTCTTTCTGTGCGTTTTTTCTTCTTTCTTCACATGTCCTACCTCTGTAGGCATAGTTAGAAACTAGCATTTAAAAAAACCTTTGAAATTCACTTAAAAAATCATAGGTTTCAGGCACGTTATAGTTAGAAATTAGCATTTAAAAACCTTTGAAATTCACTGAAAAAACCATAGGTTTCAGACACGTTATAGTTAGAAATTAGCATTTAAAAAACCTTTGAAATTCACTGAAAAAACCATAGGTTTTAGGGACAGTTATAGTTAGTTGGACATTTCACTCGTACAAAACCATAGAAATTCCCCCGTTATAGTTAGTTCAGCTAACTATAACTCGCGCCCGCAATGCACTGCTGATGACGTCACATATTACATCACTCATGACATGGTCAGTGACATCACTGATGACATCACTGATGACATCTCAAATGACATCACTGATGACATCATCCATGTGATAATTTCATGCATCTTCTCACACCCTAATATAACTTTTGATACACCCACTCTAAATTACAGACTGCCATTCTCAAAACCATAGACACTCCAACACCAAAAACTACATACCCACTCACTGATTCTTAGGTCTACACACACATCCACTCACTCACCCGTACAGTCACTCATACTTAGTCACTCAGTACAGGACTATCATATGCACTCATACACCTATATAAACACTCACACACCGCCACTCATCCATAGAGGTACTCACACACCTAGTCAGTCATGCAAAAAACTTAATCACACACCCATTTACTCACCTATACAGTTATACACACACCAGCTCACTTACTCATACAAATACTAGCACATTCTTACGCTCTTATACAATCACTGATACAAGTACACACTCATCCATACAGCCACTCTCACAATCACACACTCTCACTTATAGCCATTTATATACTCCAACACACATATATACTGCCTTTCACATATGTAGTTACTCACACATGTACCACTGAGATATACATTCAATCACTAACACACCCATACACACACTCACCCACCCATACAGTCCATCACAGATGCACTCTTGAAACCATGCACCCAGTGAATCACCAACTCACACATCTATGCACAGAGTCACACACACCCCACCCACACAAACACTCAGGCACCCATACAGATACTCAGACAATCAATCAATAACCCATGTAGACACTCATGTAGCTATTCAGAAAGCCATGCAGCCGCTTACAAACCAACAGACAGACGGATACAGACATTCACACAGTTTAGTCACTAACCCATGCATTCAGTAAGATACATTTAATCACTCACTTGTAGAGTCAGTCACTCACGTACTAAATCATCCATTCAGACACTTATACACCCACTCATTCTTCAATACACCTTTCCCTATATATATTAAACATATTTAAACTTTACAGAAACACACAGTCACTGGATGATGTCATCAGTGATGTCATCAGTGATGTCATTTGAGATGTCATCAGTGATGTCATCAGTGATGTCACTGACCATGTCATGAGTGATGTAATATGTGACGTCATCAGCAGTGCATTGCGGGGCGCGAGTTATAGTTAGCTGAACTAACTATAACGGGGAATTTCTATGGTTTTGTACGAGTGAACTGTCCAACTAACTATAACTGTCCCTAAAACCTATGGTTTTTTCAGTGAATATATATATATATATATATATATATATAAATATATATATATATAGTTTGGAAATAGAATTTTAAAAAAAAACTTAGAAATTCACAAAAAAACAGGGATGTTATAGTCCGGTTCAGATTTTACACACACAAAACCATAGAAATTCAGCAGTTATAGTTATCTCAAGTAACTATAACTCATGCCCTAAGGTAACTATAATTTTTGGGGGAGTTTTATATGAGCAGTGCCTCGAGACCCCGACGGGTGAAGCAGCCGTGCTATACAAATCCTGACTGATTTATATATAGAGCTAGCCACACCGGAAGGTATCTGGGCGAAATACAAGTTGTCTGCATAGATTTATTTGAGCTACATGTGAGGATTCGTGTGGGTCAAACGCAGTTAAAAAAGTATAAACAATACAGCATTAAAATAGTTAGAATAATCAAAAAAAGTACATACCAATACAGCATTAAGGTAATGGCGTTAGTGCGAGAATTGATACTGAACAGGTCGGGTGACTGTAATGAAAGAACCTCTCGAGGGGAGTTGGAACTTTGGGAAACGTGGATCACCTTGTGAGCGAATTGAAGTAGTTGCAAAGCAGTAGAGATTTTAGGTCCCGTTTGAAGCGAGAAAAGGAGGGGTTGCAGCGGAGTTCTTTAGGGAGTGAATTCCATACCCTGGGAGCATTTCCTCAGAAGGTGCACGCCTGGGTAGATTTCTTCTTCAGATTAGGAGATGGGAGAAGAAATGAGTTGGAGCCTCTCAGGGCCCGGCCTCTTCCTCCTCTTGAAAGTTTGGTTACTAGGTATTTGGTTTTTTTTGTATGAAGGGCTTTGTGGGTGATACAAGCTGTCTTTAACATGCATCTTCCTTCAATGGGAACTCAATTAAGAATCTTGAGGGCAGGTGATATGTGATTAAACCGCTTCATTCTTGTAAGGTGTCTGGCAGCCGCATTGAGAATAGCTCTCAGGGGCGCAAGGTCACTTTTCAGAGTTCCAGTGATGATGGCGTTGCCATAGTCAAGTTTTGAGAGGGCAAGTGATTGCACCACCATCTTAAGATTGTTGGGGGATAAACTGTTTTATTTTCTAGAGGTGTTGTAGTGTGTAGCGCGCACCTTTGGCTGAGTTGGTGAGGTGCTCCTTCAATGACATGTTTTTCTCCAGGGTGATACCCAAGGACTTTACGGAGTTAGAAAGTGAAAGAAAGCATTCTAGTGCGTTCAAATTCTTGAGCCATTCTTCGATTGATAGAGGTTAGTTTTTTGGGGACAGGAGCAGCAGTTTGATCTTGTTGGGGTTAAGCTTTAGGTGACTGGTATTTAACCAGGTTTGTATCTTATTTAGTGTGGCATTTAGATGCAGGATGTTGCTGGGTGATGTCATTTTGTAGTAGAGTTGTGTGTCATCAGCATATAGGTGATATTTGACCCCTGCGTGGTTCAGAATAATTGTGAGGGGTTCCATGGAGAGATTAAATAGAGTTGGAGAGACGACTGAACCTTGATATTCACCTTGAGGAACTGGTACAGGCTTCGAGAGACAACTATTGATTTTCAAAGTCATAAGCACTGAATAGTCCCGCCAATATACGGGGACCCCGGAGCACTTCTTAAATATACTATATATACACACCTATTCTGCACTCGCTCAACTCTGCATCCCACTCCTGGTTTCAATTAAATAATAGCTGACAACTCCTCAAACGTGGTTGAGGACCGCTTCCTCACAACAGACAACCCCACGGCCAACTCTGGAGAACGGGACGTGGGCAACGCGCTGCCTGACCTCAAAATGGCGCCTCCCACTCCCGCAAAACTCACTCTAACCGGCAACCACTGTCTGAATAAACTCGGGCCACGACTTCACTGTGCACATCATCAGGATTCCTAAAGACACCACCCAGGGAGGGGAAAAAAATAAATAAATAATAATTATTATTAAAGCGGTCCCATAATCTTACCGCCCCCCTCCTGCCCCTGTATGCCTTCATGAATCCAATTCTCCGGAGAACCTCCTAGTGTAGAAATCAGGTAGGATATTCCTCCGGCGAATCTCCTCACCGAGTCCATGTTACTCATGTTTCTATTATCTCCTCTGTTCTAAGCTTCCCATGAGACAGGTCATATGACATGGGTGCCTGACTTTGAAAGGGTGGAGGGCGAGTAATGAAATAGTAATCACCAACACTGACTAAGTCCACCCCCGCCAGCTCGCTTCCTCCTCTGCTTAACCTGTAGCTCCATTCCCACACCACCTTCCCGCAGGAGATACTTGCCCCCTTATAAAGCTACCCCCGTCACCCTCCAACCCACATCTATTGGTACCAACACCAGTCCCCCCGTTTAGAATCACTCCATCCCTCACCCACACAAACCACACTAGTTCCAGTGTTCGAACTTCCAGCCCCGCCATCCCCTAATCCTCAACTAGCGAATCATACAGCAGACCCTCCCCCTCGGAAACTCTACTCCCTCTCCGACATATCCCACACAAGCTCCCGCGACTGTTCCACAGCCCCGTCAACCTCACAGCGGCCAGTCTTCATCGCACAGCCTGGTTCATAGAAGACTGTCTCAGCCCTCACACCACCCCTCACACCAGAATATTACCGTTCCCCAGCCAATTCGAACCTCCAGCTGTCTTTTCTACCCAGACGACGGAATCCAACTCTAGGTCCCTGACTCCGATTTGAAGCCTGTCCACTAGCTGGCTACCCCCGCTCTCTTCTACTTAAGACAAGACATTGTTCCTTAGTCAGATTCCCTCACTCCCTTAGACCAACAACCCACTCACCTACTGCCCTACTGGCACAGCTGGTATGCCCCGGATGCCGGTCCTCTAGGAGACACTATACCCAGAAGTTTCGAACAGCCACCCCCCTTTCCTACTCAATCAATATGCTACCCGTCACTCCAACCTCACCTCACCCCGACACACTCAACCACCTAAAACCACATGGCTCGAACTCCTTCTCCATCACTTTCCCCCCTAACCTCTCACCTAAAGCAAAAAAGATCTTCAAACATAGACTGATTAGACAGCACCCAGAAACTCTATTCGCAGACATTTACCACTGCTCCACCAAAGGGCAGCGGAAAATGGACCTAATTTAACCATACGGAAAGACTGGAAATCTGGATCACCATCCTTAGAACACATCTCCTCGTAACCAAGACAACTAACACTCCACACAGCTGTCAACTGTCGACCACCATCCCCAACCGCCTCATGCGGAGTGGCCTCACCTCGGTGACCCTATACTCCAATGGCACAGTCTTGATTCAAGCCACCAACGACAACCTCGATGCATTTGACTCACTCTTCCCCTCGCTACGCAACGCCCCCTCGCACACACAGCTCCCCAGTCCGAACAACTACCTACCCTCGGACGGTCCGACTAGCTTGATGCTACCTAAATCCAATCCCTCACCGGATGCCCACAGCACCTACCCCTCCCCCCAAGACCACAACCTCCTCTCCGTCCCCCATGCACCAATCACGCTCCCTCCTGACCCCTCCTCAATCCTCATTAAAAGGTACTGCATAAGTGAGGCTATTCAACCCCTTGAGACCCGTTTCCTTCCCCCTCCTGTCCCACCATGCCCCCTCAACAATACATCAGCGACGCCAACCCGCAACCTATGTCGTCCACTTCCTCTTCCCTTCCCTCACGCAAGCTAAGGCCTACGATTCTTAGACGTAAAACCTCCCACCCCAATACCAGGACTACCCTGACAGTCAACAACGACAACACGAACACCAAATTCCACTTTGCCAACGACATGGTCCCGTCGTCTCGAGACGCCTCTCCCTAAACACCTTCAGCTCCTCTACCGAGAAGATGAGTCTTCGTCTTGCCCTACTAGAAAGTCAGCTAAAGAAGGCATTACTAGGTCTCAAGGAAATCACCTCGAACCTCTCCTCACTCCGTAGGACCTTACAACACCCGCTCCCGACCCCCTCCTCCACCAACAATAAACGCCTTAGGCACTCGAGGGCTACATGGCCCTGCTGGAACACAACCCCACTCCTTGACCCGGAACAAAGACCCAAAAGATCAATTGCTGCAATGTCCTTGTGTGAAGCTCTTGACCTCGCCTCCTCCTACGATACTGTCCCGACTGTCACCTCCAACCCACGGATCCAGGTCATCACTGGATGTAGAAGAGATCGCTCTCCACCCAGATCTCCTAGACCCCCAACATGCCTCACCACCATTCCGAGGGCCGACACAATGAAGAAACCCAAAATCGGAGAGACCAACACCAACTGCATGCTTATTAACTGCAGATCAGCCATCAAACACGCCACAGAGCTGGCTGAAACCATTCTGACCCACGACATAGACATCGCGTTCATCACCGAAACCTGGCTAAATGAGTTCTCCTCTCCAATCATGGACATGCTTGTGCCTCCTGGCTATGCAATCATCAACAAAGACAGACAAATCCACCGCGGAGGGGGCATAGCAATCATTCACAAGATCACCATTTCCGTGACAGAAACCGAAGCCCTCAAGTATGACACTTTTGAATGTCTTACCGCCAATATCAAGACGAAGAAAAACAAAACCTTATCTTGTCATCTCCTCTATCACTCGCCAGGCAACAACTCTTCTTTTGGAGAACATCTATCCGATCTGATAACTATCTGCGCACTTCGGGACTCCAGTAACCTAATTCTAGGAGACCTCAACCTCCACTGGAACGAGGAAAACAACCGGCTAATTCACAACCTAAACGAACTCCTACATAACAACAACCTCACACAACATTGCTTAGAGGAAACGCACAACAAAGGATCAATCCTGGATGCCATCATTGCTCACCCTGACGCAGTAGCGATCGACCGCACCATGCCCGTAGACTGGTCTGATCATCACATCATCCTATTCCACATCAATCAATCGATCCTACGCCTACCCCCAATCAGGAACATCACCACTGGGCAAGAAATCTAAAACAAATCCCCATGGACGTTCTGGAAGAAAAGATATGCTCTCTCCTCCCCACTGCCTCCGGCGACCTATCCACCACAGATCTCACCTCCCACTACAACTCCACTATGACCAACATCCTGGACCAACTAGCCCCCTTAAAACGAAAAAGAGCCAGGGCCATTCCCTCCAGATCCTGGTTTAACACAGACATAAACGCCGAAAGGAGACAACTCAGAGCAGCTGAAAGACTCTGGCAGAACAATCCATCCCCAATCCTCCGGGACCAACTTAAAGCAAAACGCAAGAATTACAAAATCCACATCAATCGCGAAAAAACTTCCTTCTTTCGCAATGCCCTTGAAAACGCTACAAACAGACCCAAAGAGCTTTTCACCCTCATCAGGCAACAAACCTCCAAGCCCCCTGTATCCGCAACTGAGGCCTCTGATGCCCTGTGCGAGAACTTTGCCAATTTCTTCAATGATAAAATCTCCAAGATTGAGCTCTCCTTGGTCTCCAACCTTAACCTCGTCCATAGGAGCCCGGCCTCAAGTGCAGAGGGCAACACAGCCAATCTCCCCCCTAATCAGTGGAAATCATTCAATCCCGTATCGGAAAGAGAGATAGTCAAATTGATCTCCACCTCGAAACCCTCCACACACGCCTTGAACCCTATTCCTGCCCAACTGGCCAAGAATCTAAAATTCTCCCTAGCACCGCTCTGGACCAGGATCATAAACAGCTCCCTAAGCTCTGGAGTCATTCCGGATTGCCTCAAAGTCGGCCAGGTCACTCCGCTACTAAAAAAACCAGGCCTGGACACCAAGTATATGAACAACTACAGACCCGTCTCCAATCTCCCTCTCCTGGCCAAAATTTTGGAAAAATGCGTCCTCCTCCAACTGACTCAACACATGGACAACATCGACCTCCTGGACCCACACCAATCGGGTTTCAGAAAAGGGTGCAGCACAGAGACAGCGATCCTTAATATCATAGACGATTTATACAAATCCCTCAATTCCGACCAATGCTTCCTACTCATCCTTCTAGACCTATCAGCAGCCTTCGATACGGTGGACCATCAACTACTCACTAAGGTACTCCAAGAAAGGCTAGGGGCTGAAGAGGTGGTCTTACGCTGGTTCGGCTCCTTTCTCCAAAATCGCTCTCAAAGAGTCAAAATCAAAAACTTCTCGTCGGAACTACACCCTGTCAGCAGAGGCGTCCCCAAGGATCAGTCCTCTCCCCACAACTGTTCAATATATACATGGAACCCCTCACCACTATACTCAAGAGATCCAACATTCCCTTCCACCTTTATGCGGACGACACCCAGATTTATCTCGAAACCTCCTCCATCGAAGACATCCAGAGACTCAATGACACTCTTAGAGAAGTCCAACACTGGCTCTCTCTAAACCACCTGAAATTAAATCAAGAAAAAACGGAAATCCTCCTCATCTCCAACAAAACGGAGAACCCCCAAGTCGCAGAATGGCTAAAAGCAATTGACGCTCTCAACAACAATCTATCCCGGGCCGACTCAGTCAAATCGCTGGGAATCACCCTGGACCCCAAACTAAGCATGGACAAACACATCCAGAACACCGCAAAGAGCGCTTTCCTCAACCTGAAACTACTTAACAAGATAAAACCCTTCATCCCGACCAGCGACCTCAAACAAGCGACTCAATCCTTGGTACTTTCCAGATTAGACTACGGGAATGCTACCCTCACAGGCACAGCTAAATCACACCTAGCTCCCCTCCGTTCAACTCTCAATGCAGCTGCAAGAATGGTCACTGGAGTGAAAAAATATGACCATATCTCGCCCGCACTCAGAGAGTTAAAATGGCTCCCAATTGAACTGCGAGCTAGTTTCAGAACTGCCTGCCTCACGCACAAAGCCCTCCACACAGGGAAACCCGCCTACCTGGCCTCCAAACTCACCAAGGCCGGTCAGACAAGGAGCCTCAGAAGCTCCAACACTCTACTCCTCATCCCCCTAAAACCCGCAAACAAAAAACTGCAGCCCGATCCTTCTCTGGAAACGCGCCCAAAATATGGAACTCCATCCCAGTCCATATCAGGACCATCCCCTCCTTCCTAAAATTCAAGAGTCAACTTAAAGACCTATACCTCAATCGTACCTCTCCAAATGGATAGATTGCAACAAAAACTCACAAGCGTGCACACTACGTCACTCCGACACTTCAAATCCAAGACTTCTACCTCATACCTAGCTCGACTCATCCCCACTTTCCTCCTGGATCGGAAGGATTCGTGGCTTGAACTTTGATGCTCACTATTACGTGACTATTGTAACTTTCCCTCTATCGCTATACAACGCGCAAAGTCCTCAACTACATCCTGAGGCTCCGTGTTCACTTCTGTTATAATTATGTTGTTTTCTGTTTACAAAGTGTTGTAAAGCGCTCCGATACCTTCGGGTCTGGCTAGCGCTATATAAAACTTCCTAATAAATAAATAAATAAATATACAGTAAACTTGTACGCAGTACATACTGTATATATAAATATATATCTATATACATACACCTATATATTTCTGATACTTTTGGTTTTGTCTAAGTAAAATTTTAAGGCCCTATTAACATCCAATGAATGCAGAGATCAATCAGGTGGATTTGAGGGATTAGGAAAAAATGGAGATAGAGATATTGTTTGATTGATGTGAAACTTTAAGACTACCTTTAGGAGAAAACAAGGGTGAGTCCTCATAACCACTCTGTTGAGTAAAAACTGTGTAAGCAAGCTCTAAACACAGCTTGGATTTCAATTATCCTACGGGCCGGAGTGATAGCCACCAAAACAGCTGCATTCCAGGATAGGTGTTGCAAAGAGGCTTTATGGATTGGCTCAAATGGAGGGCCCATCAATTTGGAGACGACAATGTTTAGTTCCCATGGAGAAGAGGGGTTCCTGATTGGGGGAAATACTTTTTTGAGACCTTCAAGAAAGTCTTTGACTGGAATTCTGAAAAAGAAAACTTGAGAGGGGATTTTCTGTAAGCCATAATGGCTGCAAGGTATACCTTGATGGAAGAGAACTGTATCCCTGATTTTGCCCAGTGAAAGAGATAGGGAATGAGTACATCCTCCTGACAAGAAATTGTGTTATGGTTATTTTGTGTGCACCATAGATAAAATCTTTTCCATTTAAAAGAGTAGGAACATCTAGTGGAAGGTCGCCTAGCCTCCTTAAGAATATCCATTCTATTCTTGGGAATGCCTATATGTCCATATTTGAGGAATTCAAGTTCAGGGAGGAGAGGTTGTGATCAAGTATCTGTACCCCAAACTTGGACAGAAGATCCTGTCAACAGGGAAGCCTCTTGTGGGGCCTCTCCGAGAGATGTAGTAGGTCTGTGAACCACCACTGGCGAGGCCACTCTAGGGCTTTGAGAATCATCCTGGTGTGAGACTGGTAGAACTTCAATATCACTGTTGGAATGAGAGGCATTGGTGGAAATGCGTAGAGAAATTGTCATATCATTTAGGATAGTCCTGTCATGTATGCCCCCTTTTTACATACATTGTCCCATCCACACAACAATAACGGTTCTAAACAGGTGACCTTTTACCTAGTAGCTTGCTTCTGTCTCTTCGACACCTGGCTCTTAGTATTGTATCATAATTAAGCCTGGGTGGAGTTCGCGTAGTGGCGCTACGTGAAATTCCGCAAAGTTGTAAAAAAAAACAGCGAGCTACGCGGAGTTCCGCGAGCGTGTGGAGTTGTTTGCTCCGCCTGTTCGCGGTGCGTTTTTGACGTTCGGGAACACGTATTGCGTGCTCGGGGGAAATATCTTGCCTACTTCACCACGTGGTCGCCCATGGGCGGGCCATCTTGCTTTTCATGTTTGCTATGGTTCTGGGCCTGTTTTTCTATCCTCCCTATATCTTTTCAATCCTTTGTTTCTAAAACCTTTTTTCGGATCTTTTTTATTTATCGATCGCTCTCTATTCCCGAGTGTATATTTTGCGGTTTTTTTCTACTTTTTGTGTGTTTTTTTGTGCGTTTTTGACTGTTTTTCTATTACTTGCTTTTTATTTTTTTTTTACTTTCTTTCTTTACTTCCTACATTTTCTTCTCCGCCCCGCCCCCCAGAACCATGGCTAAGAACTTGAAGACGACTAGTAAGCAGGGGAAGAGGAGGAGCGAGAGCCGCGGCCGACTTCCTTGCGGAAGGCGTTGCCTGGAAGGGTTGCAGGCCCGGGCCTTATTTTCCGAGGTGGAGGTGGCTACACTAGTTTTTTTTGTGCAGCACCACCTCCCCTTAACCCTGGCAGCAGGCGGCAGGCCTGGGTCCGGGCGCGTCACCGCCGGTGGGAGAGGGTGCGCCGGGCAGTGTTTCGCTGCTCTGGGGTCCGGCGCACCCATAACCAACTGACGCACTGGTGGTTCAACATCCTGGACTGGGAGCAGAACCTGTTGGACCTGCTAGGTGTTGAGGTCCCGGGGCTTGGCGAGTAGCTAATTATGTTACTATTGTTCTGTATTGTGTTATTGCGAATATTATTTTTTCCCAAATAGCAAGAATGCTGCTGCTGCTTACATGCAGGTAAGTTACGTTTAAAAATCTTATATTATGTGATTGTTATTCTTCTAGACAGGTGCTCGGCGCTACTAATCATACTTGTTTGCAACTTTGCGTTCGCTTGGGCTGGTTATGTAAGAGAGGTTAGAGAATTTAAGTTAGGTAATGCAGACTAGAAACACTCCTTTCCTTTGTCCTGTCAGGATGTCCTGTCACTAAGATAGTGGTAGTTAGTTAGTTAGTTACTTAGCATTATTTGGTAATTTAGCGGCCTGCGTGACGCGTCCTCTCACGTGACCTCAGTCGTAGTAGAATCTTTTGTAGTTTGTATAGTGAGTGAAGAGCAACCAACCAATTTGGTGTATGTAATATGAATGCGTCCATCTATGCATTTAAGAAGACTAAATGCAGACTTAGTGAATTGGGCCGACAAAGGGGGTTGAGACTGAGAGATGATTGCGAATGAGATCGGAACTTAGAAGCAAATATAATTTTTTTGCAATTCATTCCAAAGTCTTTGGAATAGGCGGGCTAGGTAGGTTTAGGATTCAGGAATCGGAATGGAACTGTGGAATAATAAAGATAGGACGGTCCGCGACCACGATACTAGTCTACTACTAGTCGATCTGATCTAGGATAGGTCAATGTTATTGCAATTGCCGTTTCCTGCCTAAAAATCTTTTTGGAGCGATTATTTAATATTTATTTATTTAACACCAATCATTTTTTGTCTCTTTAATTATGTCTTACATGATCAGCATCCAGGGGCAAGAATAAGAAGAAGACTGGGTCTGCTGAGGCGGGTGCGGGTGCGGGAGCCGGAGGGGCCTCCCAGGGGCAGGAAGTGGCCTCAGACGCAGGTGGCTCTGCTGGCCCCAGTAAGTCTTCCTGGTGTTAATATTAATATACATTTCCCTAACGTTTACCACTCTATTATTTACGTTTCCTAATTTTAATTTTTCCCAAATCCTGTTCGATCTATCTGTTTCTAAATTCTTGTTATTGCTCCATTACCTACTAACATTGTTTTTTATATTTCTAGTGTCTGTTTTTTTTTTTTTTACATCAAATCAAACTGCCTCTGACTCTATTAGTCTGTCTGTAGCTTGCTTTCTTCTGGTTTTCCACTCAGCTTTCCCTCTCCCCTTATGTATTTTGTGGATTGCCATGTGGTGGTACTGTAAGACTGAGAGAACCCATTGGTCCTACTACTAGTACTAGTAGTAGTAAGGACTCCTTACTACTACTAGTACTAGTACTACTAATCTGCTGTGCAGATTGCATGCCCAAGTAAGGTATTCTACGCATGTTTGTTGAGATGAGAAGGCTTTCTTTTACTGTCTCATGCTCAATCAGTAAATGATGGTCACTCACGTTGGATACCCCAAAGTGGTGTATTTTACTTTTTCTCGTCTAGGCTAGTACTTTTTTTATTAGCAGCAGTTGATGGTGAACACTGAACAACTGATTACCGTGCACCATGGCTGAAAGTATGAGGAGGAGGACGGCACCATTATTTTCCAACCAAGAGAGACCTCATGTCCGATTGTCTGCCCAGTTGGCCACTCTTTTTCTTCTTTTAAAAAAATCAGAAGCACCAATAGCTCTAGCCACTGAGTCCAGTCCTTTGGGTTGTCCTCTTCTTGAGAAGCATTTCAAAAATTGCCACCAACAAAATGCCCAACCTGATATTTTGTTATTTTTGATAGGACATACTGTCTACTCTACTCTAGTACCCGAATTGTAGTGATGTGTGTGGTGTATGTATTTTCAATCTTGCTAATGAAAAAAATAAATAGGGGAGGCCTATATGGCATCTAAAAAATGTGAAATGTTTTTTTCGGGCGTACCGACCACCAGTGCCGGGGCCAGCGGCGAAGGCGACGCCACTCCGGAGGAAGCGGAATCAGCGGATGCCGCAGCTGCAGGGGGTGAGCCAGCAGCAGCGGCGGGCAGTGGTAAATCATATTCCTTACTTATTGAGAATGATGAATACATTCGCTGCAAGGGTGTACACTCAGTACACTGTACTGCTGCTGAGACTAAGTTGTTGTGAACAGTTGAAGAAGACACCCTTTATTTAACATTAGCATTAGCGGGAGTTGAGTAAATAATGGCCTCTTCTATTCAATCAATCAATCAATCAGGGGGTTTAAAGCGTGCTACTCACCCGTGAGGCTCTCAAGGTGCTGGGGGGTTGGGGAGGTGCAGCTCCGGTTCAGCCGAAGAGCCCCGTCTTGAGGCTCTTCCTGAAGGTGTGCAGAGTAGGGGAGTGTCTGATGTTGACTGGGAGCTCATTCCAGGCTTTGGCTGCTGTGTAGGAGAAGGCTCTTCCACCCGCTCTGGTTCTGCGGATGCGTGGGGTTTCTGCCAGGGCGAGGTCGGCGGAGCGGAGTTTCCTATTGGGTACGTGGAAGGAGACTCTTTTGTTGAGGTATTTGGGTTCGATGTTGTGGAGGGATGTGTAGGCGTGGGTGAGTAGCTTGAAGGTTACTCTCTTCTCGACGGGTAGCCAGTGGAGGTCTCGCAGGTGTTAGGTGATGTGCTCATGCCATGGGATGCCGAGGTGTTCTGGATGGTCTGGAGTTTGCATAGCATAGAGGGCGTTTCCGTAGTCCAGTCTGCTTGTTATGAGTGCGTGGGTGACGGTCTTTCTGGATTCGGGGGGGATCCACTTGAAGGTCTTGCGGAGGATGCGGAGGGTGTTGAAGCAGGTGGAGGCAACAGCGTTGATCTGTCGGGTCATGGTGAGGGACGAGTCGAGTATGATGCCGAGGTTCCGGGTGTGGTCCATGGGGGTGGGTGGGTGCCGAGGGCGGAGGGCCACCAGGAGTTGTCCCACGCAGAGGGGGAGGGTCTGAGGATTAGGACTTCTGTCTTCTCCGAGTTGAGTTTCAGACAGCTGCTGCTCATCCAAGCTGCAACGTCTTTCATTCCTTCTTGGAAGCGGAGTCTGGTGGTTTCGGGGTCCTTCGCGAGGGAGAGGATGAGCTGGGTGTCGTCGGCGAAGGATACAATGCTGAGTCAATGCTGAGACGATGGCAGCGAGGGGGGCCATGTAGATGTTGAAGAGCGTGGGGCTGAGCGATGACCCTTGTGGTACTCCGCAGTTGATCTCTGTGGGTTCGGAGAGGAAAGGCGGGCGTCTGATCCTTTGGGTTCTGTCGGCGAGGAAGGAGCGGAGCCAGTTGAGGGCGGTTCCCTGTATTCCGGCGTCGTGGAGTCTGGCTGCGAGGGTGCGGTGGGAGACAGTGTCGAAGGCTGCGGAGAGGTCAAGTAGGATGAGAGCTGCGGTGTGGCCTTGGTCAAGGATCGTGCGGATGTCGTCTGTGGCGGCGAGGAGGGCGGTTTCGGTGCTGTGGTTGCTGCAGAATCCGGATTGGGAGGGGTCGAGGATGGAGTTCTCTTCGATGAAGTTTGTCAGCTGGGCGTTGACGATCTTCTCGGTGACTTTGGCTGCGAAGGAGAGGAGAGAGATGGGTCGGTAGTTCTTCAGGTCCGTCGGGTCTGCAGATGGTTTCTTGAGGAGGGGCTTGACTTCTGCACGTTTCCAGTCGTCGGAAAAAGTGCCGGATTAGAAGGTGGCATTGATGGTGTGTCGTAGCTGGGGCGCTATGGCGGCGGCGGCTCTGTGGAAGATGTGCGGAGGGCAGGGGTCCGAGGGGGCTCCTGAGTGGGTGCTCTTCATGGTCGTGGTGGTATCTTCGGTGGTGATCCAGGCGGTGATGGTGGGCCGGCTGTCGTCGCTGGAGGGAAAGGTGGTTTCTGGAGTTTGCTCGTTGAAGTTGTTGTAGAGGGCTTTGATTTTCAGGTGGAAGTAGGAGCCAAGCTTGTTGCAGAGGTCTTGGGAGGGGGTGACGTCTGTGGCTTCGCTGTGGGGCTTGGTGAATTGCTGGATGATGTTGAAGAGTTCCTTTGAGTTGCTGGAGTTGGTGAGGATTTTGTTCCGGATGAAGGTCTTCTTTGTGGATGTTATGCGTTGGTGGTAGTCTGTCATGGCATTCTTGTAGGTGGTCAGGCCTTCCGTGGGCTTGCAGTTTCTCCATCGTTTTTCGAGACATCTGCAGGAGCGTATGGCTTCTTGGAGGTCGGTGGTGAACCAGGTGGCCTTCAGGGGGCGTTGTCTGTCGGTGGTGCGGAGGGGTGGGAGCTTGTCTGTGCAGTTGGTGATCCAGTGGTGTAGTTCCTTGGCTGCAGAGTTGGTGTCAGTCGAGGCGGGGGCGGGTCGTGGCTGAGGGTATCTTCAACTCAGCAGAGAAAGTTTTATGACGAAGACAAAGAGTCAGACGACATGTAATATATGACTGGCAGAGAAGGATGCGTGGGTGAAGGAAGGGGCCCCAGGATGCATATATGTGGCTGATAGGAAGCATGGGTGGTTGAAGGATGGGTGAAAGGTGAAAGAAAGGATGCCTACCTGAGTGGGTGAAACTGTATGGGTGAAAGGAATCCTCCGGGGGGTTTGATGGGTCAAACTCAAAGGCAAGCAAGGACGCATGGGTGGTGGTTAAATGACAAATGTATGTTGTTGGTGAAAGGTTTGTTGAGATTGAGAATGATAGCCATGTTTGGATGGATGGATGCCTGGATGGTATCATAGGTGAAGAGTCAGACTGGATGAAGAGAATGTAAAAGAAAATTAAACCGTGCCAGAGTAGCAAAGCCGAGGGTGAAGAATAAAATAATGCTAGAAGAGCAATGCAATGATAAATGAAAGAAGCATTGGTATAGCCAATAGGTCTCGCCTATGGGACCTTATAAGTGTTTAGCCATGCAACACTTGATGTTGTTGCACCAAGGATATTGTGCTGGTTAACTAAACACTTATAAGGTCCCAAAGGCGAGACCTATTGGCTATGCCAATGCTTGATTTTATCCAGCTTACACCAGACAACGAAGACGCTGGATTCTCCCCTTGTGCAGACATCTTGGAATACGGCTTCATAAGCAAGCTTTGCGTATTTGTAGGTCAGACACTGGGTCTTGTGTGTTTTTTTCAATAGCTAAATTCTTAGAAGCCGCCTGGCCTGTTCATACTAGGACACTCATGCAAACACCAACATCTAAATATTAAGTATATAAATGACCTGTAACTACGATAGCTACAATTGCACACTTCTGTCCTGCTAATTATGAAATACAACTTACCAAGAAAGCATTTATTTTTAGCAAAATATTGATTTTATGCAGTTCTGCTTTTAAAATTGTTTTTTAAACTGTGAAACTGGCTTTTTCGTATAGATTTTATTCAATTTTAACGAAATGTAATACTGTGGCTCCCTCTCTTGGGAATGTTAGCTTTTGCTTGTATTCATTTGTTTAACATACAGTGTGTTTCTTATTCTGTGCTGCTTTTATGGTCGTCGACCGAAATTAAGTATTTAAACTCGAACTCGACTTACCATGCTCTCTTCAGTTGACTGTTATGACATGATCATACTAACTACAGCATAATGATAAGTTTACACCCACCAAGAAGGGAAACTACAGTTGCTGGGGGAGGGTACGGGACTGGGGGAATCAACAATGGCTTGCAGCAGGGGGTGGTCTTGTAAAGAGGTCCCCAAACACCAAAAGAAACTGTTGAAATAAAGAACCACGCTTTTACTCTAGGGACACGTACTCTGTAGAAATCTCAGCTATTCCTCTGTGACTGCTGTGCATCATTATGCTTCGATTACAGCCTCATGAAATAAATGAGTGCGCCCACTAGTACTAGAATGCTATGACATGGGTGTTTCACTTTGTATTAAGAAAACGGCAATAAAAATTTAATTTAAAAAATTGACTAACTAATTGTGATCTGGGGGAAATTAAATTAACTTCACCTTAAAAAAGATGCTAAAAAGAAGCAAAGTTTGGGGAAAGAAAAAAAGATGTTAGTACAGTTAAATTAGATGTGTCACGGTGTTGTTACTGAGGGATTCTGCAGAAGCTGATGAAAGAAGCCACCATGAAGTGGTTCGGTCCTTCAGGGTGCTTGAAGGCACCGTGGGAGGATGTTAAATATTAGTGCCAGGGAAAGTTGGAAACCAGGATGCGGCTGACCTGACTGAGTTAGCAGAGGCTCTCACCTTTCACAGGTAATGTAGCTGCATGATTTACAGGTCACTTCAGAAATCTGTAAATCACAGTCTGACTAGCAGCGTATCCTACTCTCACTTTCACCCTTCTGAGGTCGGCTGATAGTAACATCCGCCAATAAAACAGATGATTAACCCCATAAGGGTCCGAACTAGAACTTAAAAGACTAGAGTTTCCAGCTCCGGATCTCAGGAACTATGCATAAAGGGAACTTACCCAGGGGCAACTGAACCATTCAAGGCGCGCACACCTCTGCTATCCAGCAGAGGAGGCACGGATCGGTGCAATAAATGGGCAGGTGACGACAGGTACAAAATACCTCCACTTCTCAGCTGAGGTGCAGTACATTTAATGGGAGGGTACCGGCTCTGCTCAGTAGAAAATAGATACTTTGACAGACAGCATTTACACTTTTATACTTCCATTGTAAGGATGGAAATTTTTCAAAGATGTCCGACATGTTTTTTACAAGGAGGGGCTTAAGCAACTTAATAACGGCATAAAGGCAGAATTAAAGTAAAGGTTGCGTTAATATGTGAACCTTCCCCTTTGCTCTCCCTCTGAACTGCCTAGGAGAGACAGATTTCTCTATACAGGAACAGAGAGCCTGGGGTACCAGCTCCACAGAAGCCACCGGCGAATTTCATCAGTACATAATTTGGAGTAAAGCTTAAACATGGGGCTCAAGACCACTGTAATCTGTAACTTATTATCCTACCCAGTGGGACTGAAGACGTTAGCCAGTCAATCCCTGACTGTGTCTAGGAGTTATTGAGGATTCATGAGCTTGGCATTAATACATCTCAAAAGACAACTGCCCCACAGTAGAGTAGACAGTGTGTCGTGCGCCCTAGAGCAAGCAAGGAGATGGCCCCCTGGCTCCTGTTTGAATGATAAAAAAATAGGGGGGAGGGCACCCTCAGACCTCTGGGCCCCGGTGCCACAGAACCTGCTGCACCATTGGAACCTATGCTCCTGCTGCCCCACAGGACAACATGGCCCAGCCAACTGGCATCAACAAACATGCCTAGAGCACTCTGCGTTCCTAAGAGACTCAAGTGGACCATGAGCCGTGCATTAACACTCAATCCAAGATGAAACCGTACTGTTAGCATCTTGTATCTAACACCGCTTTGCATTCTGGGTCTTATAGTTTATTTTTGCCTACCATAAGCATGGTCGTGCAACTCCCACCATGCAATGCTCTGCAGGAAAACAGCCAAGGCATGTTGAAGATGTCATACACAGGGCATGTGGCTGCTTGGCAGTTATGCAGAAGAGGTCTGTGGGGATGGGGGGAAGAGAGACATCGGAGGCTGTAGGGGAGCACAGAGCCGGCTGGTAAGAACAGGCTGACAGTCCGCACTGCATATATCGTGACACAAGACTTATGGTGTCTTTGCCGGAGCTATACTTCGTGCTGTGCGGTGGATCGGGTGAACTTACGTTTCCAGCAGCCCCTTGGGTCGGAGGAGGCTGGGCTAAAAGTAACAGCTAGTTTAAGCCAGCGCGAGGGCAGAAGCAGACCCTCTGCGCCCACCCCGTACTGTATACAATGGGGGCCCCATACAAGCAGAACAGCCACTGCCCCCACCTCATGTATAGCCACAGCCCCCCCGCCCCCAACCACCAACTCCCTCTGAGGACCTTGACCTTATTAAGCCGAATCCCTTCATGCAGACCACCCTTCATTCAACCCCTTGCGCCCAGCACTCGCCTCCCGTGCTATCTGGTTCAAGGCTTCGTCCTCGGCGCCCAGCAACCGCTGCGGGAGCCGCTTCCTGCCGCCGGGGCCCGAGACTTCCGTTGGGATGGGTGAAGCGGCGCTGGAGGGTCCGGGGAGCGAAAACGGTAGCCGGCCGCACTGTAAGTGGGCTCTCAGGGAGGAGAGGCCGAGAGGGGGAGGGACCAGCCTGTATGCCGCCCCCAAACCGCCTCTTCTCCGAGACCACCCCGGCCCTGTGTGCAGTTCCCAGACCGCCCCCTTCTGAGGTACCCACCTCCCCCATGAGCAGCGACTCATTGACCGCTCAGGCAGAGACAGACAGCTCTACGCAGCGCACGCTCCTCTCTGGCACGGTAACGGAGAGAGAGCAGCGTTAAAACCATAGGCCACCCTTACACCATCAAAGAACACCGAAGATGTTAACGGTGTGGCTTTTTTTTAGATATAGCACAAACTCCGTAGGCACTGGAGCGCTTTACATGCACATCATTTTTAGGCATTAGGCACGCGGAGAGGAAGTGAATTGCCCAGAATCACAGGGTTATGAGTTGACACTAAGCCTCGCACACCTTGTTCTCTAGTTACCAAGTCAACGGTTCTGACCCTTTAGAGTTAAAGAAAAGCAGCAGCATCGGACTGGGCCAGAAACGTACCAGGGCACTAACAAACAAGCGCGCGCGCCTCGCGCTGAAAGAGGAGGAGGCAGCAGGGAGAGGGGAAGAGAGGAGGGGGCCTGCGCCTGTTTCCCTTGCGGGAGCGAGCTTTGAAACCATCTGTTAATTACAAACAGATGGTTTCAAAGCTCGCTCCCGCAAGGGAATCGCCAAACGTGCACGCGTTGCCATTCAAAGCAATGCAATGCGTGCACGTTTTTGGCCTCAAAACCGAATCGATTTCTAAAGGTCTCCTCCTAAGCAGCGCATGCGCGCTGCGTAGGCGAGACCTAAAAACCCTGGGAAGAATAAACAAGGACTGTTTTTTTTCAAGGTTTTTGATTCAAAGGTTTGAGGTTGTATTTCAGAATACTCCCTTGACTCACAGTAGTTTGCAAGCACAACATATATATTGTGTATGTACCCACCCATCATCAATCGCCTCCCTCTGACTCCGAGGCCCACTCCCGCTCCCTACCCATTTCATTTCGACCGTGTCAGCCATGGGTGGCCTTTCGGCTGCATGGTTAACTTACAATGAAACAATAGTAGTAAGTCATCATGTCATCATCATGTGACGTTGTGCCGTATATCATCATCATTCATATTAGTAAGCATATCACGTGCCTTGTTGTAGTAGTCAGGGTGAAAGTGAAATTGAGCATTTGCCATTGATTTAACAGAGTATGGCCGTAATGGAAAAATAGATAATTGTGTAGTACAGCTGCCCCACCTGCAGATAGTAGTAAAGTAACATGAGTCTGCGACACAAGTATGTCTGTCTAGGGCGCAAGCTGACTGAGCTGGCATGCCTACAAGATTAATTGAGCTAAACAAGAGAGAGAAGAAGAATACTTGTCTACTCTATAGTGCCTAATGCCTGAAAGTCTAATCATCATCACATCCAAATCTTAGGGGCCGAGGAAGTGAGGATACCACAAATGTTATGTACTGCTAGTGCTACTGTGCCACTATAATTTTATGTGTATAATTTTGTGTTACTGTTTTGCTAAGAGTATTGGTTACAATTGTCTTTTTTCTTTCTTGATATAGCTACTCCTTCCCAACCCGCCACCAGGCAGGAGTTAGCAGCCAGGACACAGCAATGAAAGCTGGAGGCCATCCGGGCCGAATATCGCTGGCTGGTTGTCCTGGCGAAGGAGGAGGCGGCAGCTGCAGCTTCCTCCAATGCCCTGGGCCCAAGCCAGGCTCCCCCGTGCCTCTGGTGGTACGGTGCTGTGTTCTGGCAGCCGCCCCCGCAACTCATCCTCAACCACTGCTGCCCACCCCTGTTGTTCCTGCGGGAACTTTCGGCGCCGCATGCTCCTCCGGATGGCGCGCCTAGAGGCCAGGCTGGAGGAGGTCCTGGAGCGCACTATCCGGCACGCCCGCCGCTAGACCTCAGTCTTCTTAACCCTTGCGCCTTTTTTTATCTTTTTTTTGGTGGGTGGGATGTGTTGGGGAGAGGGTGGGAATGTTGGGAGTTGGGGAAAATGTGGGTGTTGTTCTTTTTTTTATGGACATTTGGAGTGGACATGGACATTTACTGGACATTGGTTGGGGTTAGGGAGAGGGGTGGGGCAGGTGTTGTGGGTTTCTTCTAGTTTATTAGTTTTATAATACATATGATGTAAATCTTTTCTGGGGGGGTTACTTTTACTTCGCCTTGTTTACTCCTTTGCTGCTGGGCTGCAGCCAGTTTTTAGGTCTCGCCTGAGCCGGCGCGCATGCGCTGCTCTGCGAGGCATATTGTATGGACTTCCATCTCACACATCTTTTCCTCATGTTGTTTTTTTTTCCGGCCACGCATTTTATTGGCCATTTGCGTAAGGCTTCCACAAAAGAAAGCACGCAAATGGCCAAAGGCTCGGGTATGTCCCTCCTTATCTTTAAATGTCCCCTCCCATAGCCTATGTGTCTCAAGAGGGAGCAGCGGCACCATCTGTTTCCAATTATCGCGCCCTCGCCTGTCTCGCGGTCGCGTTAATTGGAAACAGATGGCCTTCACTTTTGCGGCCGCGCGTTTTGCGGTCTTCTTGTTTTGGTTGCTCTGCTCCCGCCCCCAACCCGCTGTAGCTTTAAAACCATTTCGGCATGTCTGGCTGCAGTCGTGGGCGCACGCACACAGTCCTGGCATGATTCCGCAGCGCCGAACTGTTGGCGCTAGCTTGTTGCAAAGGGTGTCGCTGTGTAAGAAACTTTTAAATCCTGCCTTGATTTAATTTTTCTTGCAGCACTTTAAATACATTGTTGGTCTGGGTATGTTATATCGTATTATGCTATGATATTCTGGGTTTTGTATGTTATGTTATTTTATACCATATTATGTGTGGCATTTTATGTTATGTTGCGTTATGTTATGCTCAGCTGACTGATTTTGGGAGCGCTCTTTCACTGGGAAGGCTGTCAGGTTGCTAAGCAAATGTTTGCGGTCGGGAAATTAAGTTTCTGTCTGTCGATTCGCGAGACCTGGCATTAAATCCCAGCTTCCCTATCTGACAACATTGTGTGATTTGGATCAAATGACCGCCCCCCACCCTCCCCGTGTGCTAGCTACAGTTCCCATTATAGATCTCAAGCAGTAGAGATTTGCAGTGGGCTAAATGCTGCGATGAATCGCCATATACATGCCTGGACATATATGTGTATGTTATTGTTCCATATTTCATATGCAGGCTCGCTGCCTGCATTTTGACTGGATGGGCGATGCAAATGTCAGTGCATAGAATAAACGGGCTTCCTGTTCAATTTTGTCATGGTTTAATTAGGTGCTGGTCTATATAATAGTTGCCTTTAGAAATCAGAGAGTTTGTTTGTCTGAGAAGTGTACATTTTGAACTAGTGGCAACGTTGCATCTTTGGCAGTAGACGATATGGGACACAGTTGGCCCAAAATATGTAATCCTGAGTAAATCATGTTAACACCCTGTTGATTCAGTTTTATTGCCTCCTAAAATAGGGAGCTCCTAGAAACAAATTAGCTTCTAGTATTAAGTGCTTTACACAAAAAAAAAGCATTCCATCCAGTGCTTTGAGGCCATCCATTGACTTTTCAGCACACTGTCATTCAAGTTTCTACAATCACAGCCATCCAGTTCAAAGTTCGTGTTAAGGCTCTCATCGTGACTTTCCCGACGCTTCCGCTCACACTGACTTTTAGTGTAGTGCATGGCATGGCATGAACGGATTGGTTTCAATGCGCTTATTCAAGACGCGGGCCTCTTTGTCAGGCTAGTCTACAGTACTTGTCATTGACATCGGAAGGAGGCAAGGCTGAATGGGCCCTGCCGGAAATAGCACATGTGACAGGGCGGCCTCCTAGAGATCACTGCAGGGGGCGCTCATCCTGCTGTTTTAGTGCTGGATTCTCGCAAGGGCCATCAAGGCGCTTTCTCGAATCAGCATCTGCTATTTCTTACTGTTTTGCTCTTTGTGTTCTCAGTTGGAGTCCCCCTTTTCACTATAGGAGCTACTTTAAGTCCCTAAAAAGGTACCTGTAGTGAAATGAACGACGCAGAGCTACACATTTTCACAAAGGCAAGGGTTTCCATTGAAGCGCCTCCTGCGCGTGCTTCACCTGCCTGTGCTGTATGGTGCGTGTTTGTGCATCAGGCCAGTGAAGGGGCTAGTGTCCGATGGGCGAGGAGGTAGAGCTCGTACCATCTCCCAAGCCTATCTTTGAGGGCGACGAGACCCTCCCCAAGAGACGGAGCTGATAAAAGCACACATCTTTGCCATACAGTCGCAGGAGCGCTGAACAGATGTAAACACGTGCGTTCCTCTCCAGTGACAGACTTCAGGGACCATGAGCGCTGTCTCCATTCCTGTGAGTTGGAGGCTTGTATGTTCACCGTTGATGCCACACACAGCAACCTTGTTTACTAAGATTCATGTGCAGGATAGATGTTCCTGAATCCTTAGACGTTACAAAGTATGTTACAAAGTATGTTAACTGGGTGGTCTCAGATTGGAGTCGCAGTGGTTCGCTCAGCCTTTCAACCTCCTTAAGCACAATGAATTGAGTGACCAGAGATGCCTCTATGTCAGCGGGACATCACCTTTCTCTCCTTAGACTTTGCTTTTATATATAAGTGCATTCTGGGAGTTGTAGTCAGAGTTCATTTTAATTGAGCCAATTGAACCAACCCATCAGATAATGTTATGTGAATGCAAAGTCCAAGCATGGAAAAGTGGTGTCCGGTGACACGGAGTCACCTGGTCACCTGAACAATAAACACCATTGAATTTTGTAAAATAAATAAAAATATATATTTATACACATACATACAGTGTAAAAAACCGCCTTGACGTTGAAATCGCTATTAAGCGGCTGTGTGCTGCATTGCTAAACACTTATAAGGTCCCAAAGGCGAGACCGATTGGCTATGCCAATGCTTGTTGAAATCTGCTAATAGTGTAACACACCAACAGATAGATGCGGTACCCTCACTTGTCCCACTACTGTCAGTCTCTCCTCCTAGTCTATGCAGTCTGCAACTAAAACCCCCATCTACTCGGAAGGATGTGGATGTGTGAATGAATTAATTTCCATAGTGCATACATTATTGCCTCCCCCCACACTTCTCCTCTTACCTGTGATTGATGTTTAGGCGAAGCGATGGCTGCATGGTGATGGTTTGGTTTCCCAAGGTGCCATGGTGGTGGTGGTAGCAGTAGTAGACAGTAGCATTTGCAAAAAAAGAAAATGAGACAGTCAGTCACCCGAGGGAGACTAGGGAACCAGTAGCAGAAGTACAGTACACAAGAAGAAGACTGCCAAACAAGAAACCATGATGATGATAAGCAATGCTAAAGTAAAATAAAACATAATGGTGTGGGGATAGCCTAGTACAAGTTACAAACTGAAGTTGACTCTACCTATGAAGTGGACAAGCGTAACCTTTAGTGCTGGAAGGATGATGAATCGGTGCCGGCAATTAATTATGATGGATTATGTTACTCTGGAAAAAATAACTGAATATATCGAATATTGTGCATGGGTGGGCAATCTAATCTATATGTTGCCAGTGTGGGGTGTATATGTGTATATACAGGGCAGTATGTTAATTATGCAATTGCATGTCTGCCCCCGGAGACACCCAAGTTACATACATACATTATGTTCTGTTGTACCGGTATTCCTTTGTAAGATAGCAAATAAAGGTAAAATATCTGTAGGAGTAAAATATAAGCAAACAAACAACACACACAGCCGTAATGACTGAAGAGGGAAAAAAAATGAATCAAATGAAGAAGATACTGTTACTATATTATATTTTTGCCAAATTTGGAGTTGCATCTCTGCATTCCTCTTGGTCCTTCCTTGGACTGTCCGTCTGTCAATTTTGGGTGCCTGCCGGATGCGGTTTGGTAAGGTAAGTGTGAGTTGTTTTTCGCAGTATGGCACAGGGTAAAGGGCCTGTAGATGGAAAAACAAAAAGGATATTGAAAAATCAAGGAGAAAAGTTAAACTGCATAATTAAGGAGGAGTGCAACAAGAAGACTTTTAGAGGCGGCATGGCTAAATCATGTCTGTTTCCGGCAATTAGTTACCTCCAACAGGAACAGCCCCCCCCCACCCAACCTACACTTAGCTGCGAATTTGAGCTAGACAGCAGTAGCACTGAGCACACACAGCAACATAGCATTTTCCAAATTAAGTAAAAAAATCAATGCACCACTGTCAGTCACACCACCACCAGTACACAGACATGTAGGTCTGGTCTGGTGTTGTCGTTTACCTTTAGGCCACTTCACGCCCTGAGTTATTCGTTCCATCAATCATCTCTGATCCTCTTGACTCTGACTGCAAGTATAGTATGGTGTCCAACTCTGTACCAACAGTGTCCCGACTCCCGAGTGAGTCCTCCATACTCCAGACTCGTCCCGACTAAAAAATGCAATGGAACGGCCTGCAGTAGTACAATTTTGTTATTGAACAACAAGAAGGGAAAGATTGACTTGAGTCACTTTTTTGTGTGCTGTAGATTCAGAATAGTAGACATTATGCACAACAAACAATCACTCAGCGTGCAATGCATGCCATCATTTACCTGTTCTTCCAGGGCAGTCCCTCTAGGCTCGGAAAGGATATATATAGTCAGGGCCCAGGTTTGGAGGCAGGCACACATTTCACATTTGTTGTATTATCCATCCAATGTCTGGCGTGAGGGAAATGGCTTTAGGGAGAGTCAGGAGTGGACTAGTATTTACTTCTTCACTGACTGCAGTTGCAACTCCAATTCGGCAATAAAAGAGTAAGACGGCCGGGATGGATTTGTGAACCAGAAAGACAGTGACACACACAAATAATAAAGTAAATGATGTTACTCAGCTATATGTTTTTTTTCTTGTGCTTCAAAAAGGAAGAAAGAAAGTAACTCGAGTCGACTCGAAAGCCTAGTTGTCAGGGAAGTAGAGCTCATCCTCAAACTCTGGTGGTTCGCAAAGAAGTAGGTCACCTAACACACTACTTCCATGACCTGAGTCGCCGTCATCATCTTCCTGCTGTGCTACTTCAGGTATGGTGTAATCCGTGGTAAAAAGTGCTGATTCATTTTGATCATGGTTAACCTCTCCACGTTTTGGGGCGAGAGACTGGTCCTTCTCACTGTCAGAACGGCACCAGCCGCACTGAAAACACGCTCAGAAGAGACACTTGCGACAGGGCAAGCCAGATAGTTTATCGCCAGCCTGCTGAGCACTGGCGCCTTTTCCCAAACCAATACAGCAATGGGTTTTGATCAAAGTAGACCTCTGTTGGGGCATCCAGATAGGCCTGGACCATGCGCTCAATGCTCATGGGTGCTCCGCTTTGCTCTGCCTCTTTTGCCTTTGCCTCAGCACTGGACTTAAGCCCTTGCTGTAAAAACCATTCCTGTGCGGATTTTGGGGCTGATGCTCCTGTTCTTGTTGTTGATGTTGTTCTTGTTGTTGTTGGTGGTTTTGGCTGCTGTGAGCCAACCGCACTGCCCTCAGGCTCTGAAGTTGAACTTAAGCCGGCTGCCCTGCTGTACTTGTTGTGCCCTGGAGGAGCGAGCCTCTAATTCCCGGCCGTTCTTTTTCTAGATGACTGGCTTCCACAGCTATCCAAGTATTATAGTTGGCAACATCCCAGTCTGAAAAAGAAATGAAAGTGTGCAGTAATGGTTTGTACCGTGGATCCAGAATTGTGGCACAAATGTAATGGTTGGATGACACAATGCCTCTTTGCACCCTTGTATTCTCAGATAAGCGAAGGGTTAAGCTCTCCACCAACTCATATGCTTCTTTTTTTTCTCCACACCTGCGTACATTGCAGACACCCCCTTCAGCTGTTCCTGTAGCATGTGCAACAATGGGATAGCTTGGCCCATAGTACAGTCCTCCTTGCTGACTTCACGTGTGAAGACCTCGAAAGGAAGTAGGATCTCTGTCAGGCATTTAAGTAGGCCCCATTGGTCCATCTCAATGATCATGCCTTTCACAGTAGCATAACCTCTTTGCATGACATATTCATTGATTGGTCTGTACTGCTCAAACAGACGTTCAAGCATGTAATAAGTTGAGTTCCAACGTATTGGCACCTCCTGGATGAGTGCTTTAACTGGCATTCTATTATCACGTTTAATGATCGTCAGCTGCTTCCGGGCTTTAAAAGAATGGCTGAAATGTGTGCAGATTCTTCTGCAGGTGGTCAGTAAGTTGCTGACTCGGTCTTCCTTTTTCAGAAAGTCTTGAACAATGATGTTAATGCAGTGCGCCAAACATAGGACCCTGAAATAGCCACCATCGTCCATGGCCTTAACTATATTACTGCCATGGTCTGTGGCAACAAAACCAATGTTAAGCCCTCTTGGTTGCAGCCATTCAAAGACCTTGCTGTCAAAGTCTTCCAAAATGTTTGCAGCAGTATGAGATTTCTCCATGGCGAACATGGCTACAGTTGCATGTTTCTGAGGAGGTCCAGCGCTAACATTTTAGCCAGCTTCACGTTGTACAAACGTGCCGTTGGGTGGTTGCGTTCGTACTGCCCCTCCAACCTAAACATACTGAGAATGGTAGCCTGGATTTTTTTCTTTTCTGGTGCCACTGATGCAGGTGACTTCTTGATGCCAGATGTTAGGCTCAATGCACGTTTTTTGTTGCGGTACTCTCTTGCCTTGGACCCCTTGGTGTCTCAGCCTGACTCTTGTGCCATTGCGATGTTGCTGATGAGGATGTGGACGGTGCCACTGCACTGCTGGGGACAGGGCTGCTTTGTGTACCAGAGAAAATGTCTCCCTTTTGTTCACCTTCCACCATGATCAGATCTTCTACTTCTTCACCCCCTCCAACAACAATGGTTGCAGTTTTTTGGCCGCTAAGGTGCGCCTCCCACTGGATCAAGTGGTGTTTTCTCAGATGGGTTGTTTGGCCTCCCGTACCATAGTTTGTACCAAGCTTACCCCGACTAACAACTTGTCCACAAATGGAGCTTATAGCAATGTTCACCTTCTTCTTGCTAACCGAAAAAAAGTCCCAAACTGGGGAGGTCAATTTTCTGGCGCTGCTGGTGCCACTTGCAATGTCGGATGAACTGGTAGGTGGGTGTGACGTTTGACTCTCTGCAGTACCTACTTCTACTGAGGTGGTTGTGGTGGATGTAGGTCGCTGCCTGCAAAATATGGAAGCTAGAGGTGGTGTTGGTGGTATCATCTGTGTTGGTGGTATCCATGCCACATCTCACAGCAATTTGGGATCGGGTAATGTCGGTCTCCACTGGGGCGGGACCAATGTCCATGATGACTGGCTCATCATCAGTCTCCTCTTCTACATCTACCTCCATAACTCTAAGGCTTTCTGGAACCTTCCTTTTCCGTATCCTTGTCTCGTGGCGTGTCTCACTCTCAGACTGAGGTGGCTTCCAAGTAGCGTCTAGATCATCAGAAGGGGGGCTTGCTGAAGAAGTTGATGGACTAACCCTCCTTTTCCTTGCTGGGGATCTGGAAGACAATGGATCTTCTGAAAGAGTGGCTTGCTCTTCTTCTTCCTCTGCAGGAAGCTCGATCTCCTGAACTGCCCGGGAGGAACAACTACTATTGGGGGTAGTTGCTGCTGTTGTTGCCCACTTATCTGAGTTTCCTGCATTGATTGGGTACTACTTTGCGATAACGATAAGTCAATTTCAACATCACTGCTCGTCGGCGTTGGACTCCTGATTAGACTGGCTGCCTCTGCGACAGACATGGGCTTGGGCCTAGGTTGGTGGGGTGGATCCACTGATGCGGGGGTGCTGCTCCCAGCTTGTTCCCCAGACACCCCTGCTGCAGGCGCAATTTTTGGTTTCCCAAAAAAGGTCTTGGGCGACATACTGGTCTTGGTAAGTGGCAGTGCCTTCTTCTCACTGGCAACTTTCTTGGTTCTGGACCTGGTACCTTTCTTTGGGGCCATCTTGAAGATGTCAGCAGCACGCAGTGGCACAAGTTGGAGATGTCTGTGGGCACACGTCACGTGACGTCGTGCGCAGCAGGACTTCTGTCTGGCAGTACAATGGGTGATGTTGTCTCCTCCTCTTTTGCGCACCTAAAAGCAAAGACGCAGGAAGAACATCAGTGAAACGTGGCATTCATTGTTGTGGTTCAATTACTACTAGTAGAAACAAACAAATATAATATATAACTTAGTGTGTGGTCACACTTGTTAGTGTTATTAATATTATTAAATGTATTACCTCAGTTATTAAAAAACAAAACAATACAGTGTAGCCATGTGAGACTTTGACAATAACAAGGGCTTTCATGGTTGGTGTACTGTAGTGTACAGTACACTCAGGAAGGATAGGAAAGAAGAAGAACAACAAAAATACAAATGTAACAGATCCGGTTTGGCATTGTGCATCACGTGGGATGCAGCATTCAGGGAGCTGCAGCTGACAATGGATGGAAGCAATAAGCCAAGAGGAACAAAGAAAAGACATGCAGGCCTATGGTAAAAGCACACTAACTTTCAACACAAAATGGCCACCAGCCACATGATCACTTACAACAACAACAAGCAGGAGGCCTGGAAAACAATGAACTCAAGCAGGCCTATATGGACACAGACTTTACAAAATGGCCCCTGGCCACATGGGGAGGCTCAGCCAAGGCAAATGCTGGCCCACGCACTATTATAAACACACTCACACACTGGCCAGACAAAGGAGGCATGCTAAACAACACAGCTTTAATGAAACAATGCCAAAATCGAAAATCCACAGGGCTAAAAAAGGTTTGCAAGTTACAACCACACACATCCAACAAAGGCATTTATTTAACACACATGAAAAAATGTGAAATACCAAAAAAAAACTCATTTTGCATTTCAATCCAATGCCATCCATGCCCTAAATGATGTTTAAATTCAACGGACACCACAGAAACAGTTGTTTCATGCACCCATGAGTAGCTCTGGGCCTATTGGTTGGAAAACCCATTGGCAGACTAGGCCACATAGTGAATCAATTCAAATCAATAATATTGCAAATTTATTAGAAAATGTAGTGAACTATGCTACATTTTTTGCTGGATAAAAGAAGAAAAAATTGCATGCAAAACAACAACCAGCAAAAAGGCTAGGGCACCAAAAAGAAGGCTTGCAGGCAGAAGGATACTGGCTGCCCCTTCACAAAATGGCCGCCAGCCACATGGCCAGGCCAAAACAACAAGAAAGGGAAGACAGACAATGCAGGCCTATGGCAAAAGCACACTGGCTGCCTTTCCAAAATGGCCGCCAGCCACATGGCCAGGCCACAACAACAAGAAAGGGAAGACAGACAATGCAGGCCTATGGCAAAAGCACACTGGCTGCCTTTCCAAAATGGCCCCCAGCCACATGGCCAGGCCACAACAACAAGAAATGGAAGACAGACAATGCAGCCCTATGGCAAAAGCACACTGGCTGCCTTCACAAAATGGCCGACAGCCACATGGCTAGGCTACCACAACAAGAAGCAATAACATAAGCCTAGAGGAACAAAGGAAAAAAGACATGCAGGCCTATGGCAAAAGCACACTAACTACCACCACAAAATGTCCACTAGTCACAAGGTCACTCACAACAACAACAAGCAGGAGGCCTGGAAAACAATGAACTCAAGCAGGCCTATATGGACACAGACTTCACAAAATGGCCCCTGGCCACACGGGGAGGCTCAGCCGAAGCAAATGCTGGCCCACTATTACAAACACCCTCACACACTGGCCAGACAAAGGAGTCATGCTAAACAACACAGCTTTAATGCAACAATGCCAAAAACGAACATCCACAGGGCTAAAAAAGGTTTCCAAGTTACGCAACAACCACACACATCAAACACAGGCATTTATTTAACACACATGAAAAAAAGTGAAATACCAAAAAACACATTTTGCATTTCAATCCAATGCCATCCATGCCCTAAATGATGTTTAATTCAACAGACACCTCAGAAACAGTTATTTCATGCACCCATGAGTAGCTCTGGGCCTACTGACTGAAAGGCCTAATGTCAGACTACTGGGCTAGTGAATTAAATAAATATTGCAAATTGATTTCAAAAGTTGGAGAAAATGTAGTGAACTGTGCAACATGTTTCCTTTATAAAAGAAGAAAAATTACTTACAAAGAAACAACTAGGCCCCTACTGAAACTACAATAATTTTTTTTAAAAACGATGAAAAGTACAAACAAAATGTAGGCGCAATGCCCCAATCAAACAAACAACACCAATTTTCAAATTTACTTGTGAAATCTCAAATTCAAAAGTCCTCAAATCCAATGATATATATGATGCAGCAGACACAAAGAGTGATCCTTCCAGATCCAAATCCAAATAAAAAGTGAACAGGAGATGGACAAAGCACTGGGAGGAGCCTGTTGGACAGGAACAGGAAGTTGGAGACTCTGGGGCACCTCCTTCCTCTTCAAATAAAAAGTAAAAAAAGAAAAAGGACTCCTTGCACAAAAAAGTACAGCCAAATGTCACTCTGAGGGTTTTTTTTTAATCTAAATCATCATTTCGACAAGGTTTTGATGCTGCTCGGGAGAGAACCTTCTCCAGATTGCAGATTCTGCGTGTTTGGGATCGCGTACTTCACAAAACTTCCGCCAGAAGTCCGATGGCGCGCCACAAGGACGTGTTCGCGATCGCAAACTCTCGCGGGACTGTGCGTCTGGCTACCAAATCTCGTGGCGCTCGCGAACGGATGGGAAATTTCGTAGGCGATCGTAGGCACCCGGTAAGTGGCGAGCGCGAAAATGCACAAACACACAAAAAAAACTCTGCTCCGTTGCGGAGAGTGGAGTTTTCCGGCAACTCTGTGTTCTACGCGGAGTTGCCAAAAATCCGCAAACTCCGCGAGCGGAGCGGAGCGGAGTTTTACGCCCAGGGTTAATCATAATCCCTTTACCTGACGTACATAAACATGTCCTCAGGCACTGTATAATTATTCTGTATAAGGGTCACCACTTTTTTCATCCTTGGCCAACAGCCCGCTGTGCATGATCGCATTTGTTTGGAAAAACATTTATGATTGTTTTCAAAACATTTATGATTGTTTTCAAAACATATTGATTCTAGAAGAAACCCTGAAGTGACCACTCTAGTATATAAGATCCTTATTCCCCCCTACAAATTAGAGGAGAATTCCTTCCAAGCTGACACGGGGTCCTGCATGCTGAATCTTCAACACGCAGCGGTCTGGCATCCCTTGCGGGGTGTCCTCCTCGAAGCAGAGACGGGGTCCTTCATTCTCTACCATCAGGTGAGGGGGTTGGAACTTCCCTAGGGGTTTCTTGGCTATACACATATATATAGCTATACACTTACATGCTATACCTACATATCTAGGCTAGGTACATTTAGGCAAATTACGTAGGGTGCGCATTATAGGACTATGCAAGTGCTACTGTCTTATCTGAACTGTATATGTTCACCTTCTTAGCACTATGGTAGAAATGTATCTACTGTTTACTATATTAGTACTTACGATTTCTTTCGTATGCTTTTGTCTTCTGATTGTCGCAGCAAATATGCTTTACACAAGACTGACGCTGGACCAATAAATACTTTTTGAAACGTCCCAACCGCCATCCTGTGTATTTTCTGAGAATAAGCGAGCACTCGTGACTGAGCGAAAAGTACTGTACTGATTTCCACGATCCGGGAGGACTCAGGGTTGTCATGTTTAGTGGTTGCCAGAAACTACCTACACCACTGTAAGATACAGGGGGGGTGGTAGTGCCACTGTAGAGATAGCTGGTCTAACGGCTGACATATCCTGTGGGGGTGTCCGGAAGTGGTTTGGACACCAAGCCCTCAGTTTAGGTCATCAAAAACGCGCAGGTCCTGGGGATTCCTATGAACTACACGACAAAATCTCCCTGACCAACTTATCAAAAGGGCATTCCCCTGTGACGCTGGAGGTGTAGTTGAGGCATTTGTTGTTGTGAATGTCTGCAAACAAGTCTATGTGAGGATAGCCCCACTCCTAGAATATTTCTTGCAAGACGTCGTTGAGCACCCAATCTTGGTGGTCTTTAACATTGCAACTGAGGTTGTCTGCTTGTTCGTTTTTAGTTCCAGGCAGATGGATGGCCGTTATCTTGAGATTCCTGGCTAGAAGCCATTTCTAGATGTTCTGGGTCTCTTGAGATAGTGGATGGGAATGAGTTCCCCCCTGTTTGTTCAGGTAATGTATTGTTGTTGTGTTGTCTGTTTGGACAAGTATGCAATTGGTCGGGAGTGCTGGAAAGAAGGACTTCAGAGCTAGCCGGACTGCTCTGAGCTCCAGCATGGTGATGTGGTACGTTTGTTCTTTGTCGGACCACACACCCTGAGTATGCAGAGGTCCCATATGGCTTCCCATCCCTGAAGGGAGGCGTATGTGACTAGTGTTTGGCTGGGCAGTTCCTGATGAAAAGACAGTCCCTCCATGAGATTGTCCCACTGTGATCAACATGGCAGAGATTGCAGTACCACTTGTGTGAGCTTTAGTCTGTCTTCCCAGCAGTTGGACAATTGATTCCTCCAGACACTGTTGTAGAGGTCTCATGTGCAACCTCGCGTTGGGAACTATGAATATGCAAGAGGCCATGGACCCCAGAAGAGAAGTTATTTGCCTTGTAGAAGGACGAGGAAATTTCAGAAGAGTGCGACACTTCAGAGTGATGAATGATAGTCTCTCCTCCGAAGGATACACTCTTGCGGACTGAGCATCGAGAGTAGCCCCCAAGTAGTGCAGTGTTTGGACTGGCTCGACAGGTGATTTCTGGAGGTTGATGTCAAGACCCAGGCTTGAGAGAGTCTTCATACAAAAATGGAAATGTTCCTTCGTTTGGAAGGGAGAGGAACTTTTTATTAGCCCGTCATCGAAGTATGGGTAAATGAAGATCTTTTGACTCCTCAGAAACGCTGCGGCGATGGCCATGCACTTTGAAAATGTTCATGGAGCCGATTTCAGGCCGAATGGAAGCACTTTGTATTGGTAGTGTCGAGAGTCCACTGTAAAACGAAGAAATTTTCAATGTTTGGAGTAAATTGGGATGTGGAAGTATGCGTCCTGCAAATTCATCGCACACATCCAATCCCACTGTTGCAGCTGTGGCTATATTTGGTGCAGTGCCAACATCCTGAATTTGTCTCGCCATATGTATTTGTTCAGCACTTTTAGATCTCAAATGGGTCTGAACTCTTGTTTCGGGCCTTTCTTTCGCACAAGAAAATAGAGGAAATAGATACCCAATCCCTGTTGATGATGCGGGACCTCCTCTGTTGCCTCTTTTTTTAATCAAGCTGGTGACTTCTGACTGCAAATGTGGTAGCTGGTATTGAGATATTTTTGCCGGGGGAACGGCTGGAGGAGGGAAGCTTGGGGAATAGCCATTCTGCACAATATTGAAGACCCATTTGTCTTTCATGATGGTGCGCCACTCTTCCGTGTGGTTGGTAACACTTCCACCCCACCGGAGCAGGGAACATCCAAGAGGGAAGAAACTCCTCATTGCTTTGCCGCAGACTTTCCCGGTGCTGCAGGTTGTTGCTGCTGCTGTGCACCCCTCCTTCTAGATGGTCTACAAGTGTGGTAGTGAGATCTGGTTCGCTGCCAGTGAGGGTTTTGAACCCTCTGCTGGTAGGGCCTGTACCGTTTCCTGATTTATTTCTTTTTCTTGAGGCCCACCCCTTTCAGACTGTCCAGCTCGGTCTTCATCCTACACATCTCTTTATCTGCATGAGAGCCGAAGAGGATGTTACCAGAAAACGGGAGGCTTAGGATGCGGTGTTGAGCCTCAGGTTTCAGTCCTGTGAGGCATAGCCAGGAAGATCGCCTTGCACATTTCCCATGCCCATATCCATGTGCTGTCAAGTCCGACGCATCTGCAGCTGCTCTTATGACCTGGTTGGCAACCAGACCACCTTCATTTAGAACCTCCATGAAGTTGGATCTGTCTTCTTTCAGTAACTTTTCGGTAAACCTTGAAAAAGAATCCCAGAGGGATCTGTCGTAGCGTCCAAGGAGAGCTGAAGAACTTGCTACCTTCCAGAAGGAAGCAGAGGTCCCGCACATTTTCTTTCCCAGTACATCAATATGCTTACTTTCCTTATCTGGAGGAGTAAAGGATGATGATGCAACATCAGTGTGTGCTTTTCATGCTGCTGCCACTATGACAGAGTCTGGAGGAGAATCAGCCCTGAGACATAATGGGTCCTGCTCCGGAGCCTTATACTTTTTAAGTATCCGAGATGGTGCAGATCTTAAGGCTGCTGGTGTAAGGAACAGTTGCATTGCTTGTTCAAACAATCCAGGCACCAAAGGAAGGAGTGATTGCGATGCCGCCCTGTAATGTAGAGTTTAAAAAATCACAGATGATGTGGTGGTAGGCGTCAGAATATCTATATTCAACTTGGAGGTACCTCAGATTAAGACGTCACTAAAGGTTAAAAGGTCATCCACAGATGAAACTTGCGAAGGAGGTGTGTCTGGCGGTGTTGGAGAATAGTCTCTTACTGATGATCTTGATGTTATGGATCACGATGGTGTTCACCTGTGCCTGGTGCGAGATTGGGCCCTCTTGGACCTTGATCTTGTCCTAGATCTTGATCTAGTTTGGCAACGCCGTTGACTTCTAGATCTTGCCCTTGACCTTGATCTAATGTGGTGATGCCCATGACTTTTGGATTGTTGAGACCTCTTGCATTGTTCTTTTGGAGTCCAGAGGTATTGAGGGAGTACTTGGAGAGAACCAAGGAGAAGGTTTTTTCTTCGGAGAAGGTGTGAGCGGCCTGGAAGGCGAACATGCCTACGAATTTTCAGAGTCTGATATCGCAGGTACTGGCCTCTTGTTCAAGTCCTCCCTAACCTCAGGAAAGAGAGAGACAGGTGACTTATCTGGACCATGACGGTGTTCGAGGTCGTGCTGTCACTACTGACACTATGCGGACATCAGGGGATGTTGTTACATTTTTCTTCCTCAACTTTGGCTCCGACATCGTATGTTGCTTGGCTCTCGATGGTGATGCCGATTGCTTCTCCAACATCGATGTGAGCCATGCTGAATGTTCCGAAGGCGTTGTGGTTTTAAACGTTGTCGGTTTAGACGGATGACATCGCGCAGTCGACGTCGACCTTGATGAGTGCCTTGATGGAGACAGATGCTGCTTTGACGTCAATGAGTGTGCTGTCCACAGACGGTGTTTCGCCGGCGATTTGGCCTTCAACGTTGAGTGTACTGCGAGGGTGAGTGATGCCCTCTTAGGGGCGTTTTCATCGTCAACGGGGAACAAATCGGCTCTTTTTTCGATGTCCTACCTCTCGACGTCGACCGGGACCTTGATCCATGGTGTTTTTCTCTGGATCTGCCCTTATGATGTTCCACAGGGTGAGAGGAGGGATCTTTGGAAGAAACTGAACATTCCCCAAGGCCTCTTGTGGATGATCCTCTCTCCTGCAGTCCATGCAGTCTTATCTTTTCTCTGTCCCTCAGAGTGCGATCCTTGATAGCTTCTGGCAATGAGGGTAGGTGTCAGGACATTGGGACTCTGGGAGGCACACAATACAAACAGCATGAGGGTCAATCTGGGCCTTCTTCTTCCTGAACACTTCACAAATAGTCAAGGCATTTTTGACAGTTTAAAACATTATTTTCTGTCTGAAAACAGGTCGTCAGCACAGCAATTACTGGCAACTACCAGAAGAGAAGCTTTTTTATTAAAATCTGATGAGAATTTCCTGACTTTTTAATCTGAAAAAGAAGAGCTCAGTGCTCAAGTATCCTAACAGAAGGAGCCGGAAAAATGAACTGACCTGTCACCTGTGGGGCATGATGGGATACAGGGGGTACTGTTAGGGTCTTAAAGGCACAGTGCCAGTTTTTTTATATGCTTAATATTTCAATGCAGCCTATTGGTTAACAATGCCTCATATTCCCTTTCCTTTTTACTTTTAAATAGAGGTTTAGCAGAAGGCGTCCTATACTCCGCTGTTTTCTTATTGCATGAATGGTATTTATGCTATGTTTTTAAAAGAAAAAGTAAATATAATCTGGCAATTTTTTTTACCCATTGTATAGGCTGCAGAGGTGTATATATAGGGGTTGTATATATATATATACACACAGTATGTACTGTGTACAAGTTTTCTATATATATGTGTATATATATTATATGTAAGAAGTGCTGTTTTCTTATTGCATTAATGGTATTTATGCTATGTTTTTAAAAGAAAAAGCAAATGTAATCTGCCATTTTTTACCTTTTTGTATAGGCTGCAGAGTTGTGTGTGTATATATATACATATATATATAGCATGTACTGTGTACAAGTTTTCTACTATATATATATATATATATATATATATTATCTACTGGCGGTCGCCAGTAGATAGTTATAGTTACAACCTATTATCCATAGGAAATCCGCGACATTCTATTTGAAATAACTCTCTTGCCGGTTGACGTATCTTCGCAAAATTTTCAAACTTTATGGCCCGCTCCGGTCCGCTCCTACCCTGAAAGTCTCGGGGGATTCGTCAAGCGGGGGCCGAGAAAAAGGGGGTCCCAAACGCGTTTTCCCCATGCAATTTTCCATAGGAAACTTTAGACACGGCTACAGCCCGAACTGCTGGAACGGAATTACACCAAATTTGGCAAAGAGGTAGTTCTTGGTTCAGAAAGAACCCTTTTTGTTAAATGGTGTAAATCCGTTCAGTAGTTGCTGAGAAAATCAAAAGTAAAAAGATAGTGATATCTAGGGCCGCGGATCCTCCCGAGCACGAGCTTTATGTTAATTGGCTGTCAACACTCCAAACCAGGAAGTGTTGGCAGCCATTTTGTCCCTCGGTAGAACCGAGGGACAGAAACAAGTGCGCAAAGCGCACAAAGGGGGCAGGGTAGAAACACCCTGACCCCCTAGGTCTGCTCAGGGGGTCCCACAAAGACCCCCTGGGCAAAAAATTATTATTTTTTTTTTTTTTTTAAATCGGCAGGATGCGCTCAGGGAGCACGAACCCTGCCGGAAAAAAAAAATCGAAGCGTGGTCTCCGCGCTTCGATGTTAATTGGCCCCGGGTGGGCCAAGTCCCGGGGGCATGCTGGGGGGGGTTAATTTTATGTGTGGGGGACTCTAAGGGCCCCCAAGCCCCGGGGACCACCACCCCCGGGGCTTTATGTATAATGGTGCGGGAGGGCTCTGAGCCCTCCCGCAGCCCCGAGGACCGCCACCTCCCGGGGCTTCTTTTTTATTTAAAAAAACCTGTGTGGGGAGCTCCAGCCCCCACACGCCCGGGACCACCACCTCCCCGGGGCACTAAGAAAAATTAAAATGGGGGTCCGTTTTGGACCCCCAGAGCCCCGGGGACCACCACCTCCCCGGGGCTTTCAAAATGTAGGCCCTTGATGGCCCTGGGGACCACCACCCCCCAGGGCCGGCTCCTGCAGTGTCCCGGGGTGCCTACCCCGGGACACTGCTGTTTGCAATGACAGGACGGGAGCCTCGCGGCTCCCGTCCTGTCATTGCAAACTTGCTTTGGATATTGGAAGAGAGAGCAGGAAACCTGCTCTCTCTTCCAATATCCAAAGCCGACTGCTTTCCACATGGGGAGCAGCATGTTAGCTGCTCCCCATGTGTAAGCAATGCCGGCTCCCGTAGGACACGGGGAGCCGGCGGGACTGTGGGGGTTTGGGGACCCCCACAGTCCCCAACGAGAGGCCAGGCCCCGGGGATGGGGTCCCCGGGGCCATAAGAGGCCACGGAGGGGGCCACGCAGCCCCCTCCCCAAAGTAACAAAAATAAAAAAATAAAAAAAAAGTGCAAGGCCGCCCCGGGGATGGGGTCCCCGGGGCCTTAAATGGCCTGAGGAGGGGGCCACGCAGCCCCCTCCAAATAAAAAAAAGAGGCCATGCCCGGGGGATGGGGTCCCGGGGCCAATACAGGCCCAGGGAAGGGGGCCACGCGGCCCCCTTCCCGTTTTTTTAATTTTTATTAAAAAAAGAGGGAAAGGCCCTGGGGGATGGGGTCCCCAGGGCCTAAAAATAGGAAAAAGGAAGGGGGCCACACAGCCCCCTTCAGGGGAAAAAAAACACACAAAAAAAAAACGATCGGGCCCGTAGGCCCCGCCCCCTTCCTTCACCACTCTGCAAACGCGCCCCTGGCGCGTTTGCAGAGGAGAACGATTCCCCTTGAATACTGGGGGTCCCTGGGGCCAACTAGCCCACCAGGAACCTCCAGTATGCGCCAGGGGCTGCCTTGCAGAGAGGAGTACAGAGGCCACGCCCCTTTTACACCTCTCTGCAACGCAGCTCTATGGCGCTTTTGGAGGTATATGGTGGGCTAGTTGCACCCCAGGGACCCTCAGGATTCAAGGGGAGTTAATCCCCCGACTTAAAACGCGCCACGGGGCGCGTTTGCACAGTGGTGAAGGGAGGGGCGGGGCTTCAGGTGACATGTGTGCAAACAGGCCCCGTGGCGCGTTTTAAGATGGGGAATTAAATCCTCTTCAATCCTGAGGGTCCCTGGGGGCCAACTAGCCCAACAGGTACGTCCAGAAAGCGCCACAGAGCTGCGTTGCAGAGAGGTGTAAAAAGGGGTGTGGCCTCTGTAAATGTCTCTGCAACGCAGCCCCCTGGCGCATACTGGAGGTTCCTGGTGGGCTAGTTGGCCCGTAGGGACCCTCATGATTCAAGGGGACTTAATCCCCCAACTTAAAATGCGCCACGGGGCGCGTTTGCACAGATGTCACCTCAGGCCCCGCCCCCTCCCTTCACCATTGTGCAAATATTCCTCTAAAATCAGCCGAAATACGAATTCTGATTTACTCACCTGTTATCAGGAGAGACCTCAGTGCTGCATCTTTCAGCCCAGTACTAATCCTGAAAAGTAATTTTAACCGTACTTACCGGTAACTTGAATTTCCTTCATAGGCTAACATTGACTGGTTTCACTTGGAAATTCTTCTAAGTGTGGAGTTTTGGAACTTTAAAATATTCCTCTAAAATCAGCCGAAATACGAATTCCGATTTACTCACCTGTTATCAGGAGAGACCTCAGTGCTGCATCTTTCAGCCCAGTACTGATCCTCAAAAGTAATTTTAACCGTACTTACCGGTAACTTGAATTTCCTTCATAGGCTAACATTGACTGGTTTCACTTGGAAATTCTTCTAAGTGTGGAGTTTTGGAACTTTAAAATATTCCTCTAAAATCAGCCGAAATACGAATTCCGATTTACTCACCTGTTATCAGGAGAGACCTCAGTGCTGCATCTTTCAGCCCAGTACTGATCCTCAAAAGTAATTTTAACCGTACTTACCAGTAACTTGAATTTCCTTCCATAGGATATCATTGCCTGCTTTTTGCTGAAAAAGTTTCTAAGTGTTGATTTTTGAAACATACAAATATTCCTCTAAAATCAGCCGAAATTCGAATTCTGATTTACTCACCTGTTATCAGGAGAGACCTCAGTGCTGCATCTTTCAGCCCAGTACTGGTCCTGAAAAGTAATTTTAACCGTACTTACCAGTAACTTGAATTTCCTTCCATAGGCTAACATTGACTGGTTTCACTTGGAAATTCTTCTAAGTGTGGAGTTTTGGAACTTTAAAATATTCCTCTAAAATCAGCCGAAATACGAATTCCGATTTACTCACCTGTTATCAGGAGAGACCTCAGTGCTGCATCTTTCAGCCCAGTACTGATCCTGAAAAGTAATTTTAACCGTACTTACCGGTAACTTGAATTTCCTTCATAGGCTAACATTGACTGGTTTCACTTGGAAATTCTTCTAAGTGTGGAGTTTTGGAACTTTAAAATATTCCTCTAAAATCAGCTGAAATACGAATTCCGATTTACTCACCTGTTATCAGGAGAGAACCCAGTGCTGCATCTTTTAGCCCAGTACTGATCCTCAAAAGTAATTTTAACCGTACTTACCAGTAACTTGAATTTCCTTCCATAGGATATCATTGCCTGCTTTTTGCTGAAAAAGTTTCTAAGTGTTGATTTTTGAAACATACAAATATTCCTCTAAAATCAGCCGAAATCCGAATTCTGATTTACTCACCTGTTATCAGGAGAGACCTCAGTGCTGCATCTTTCAGCCCAGTACTGGTCCTGAAAAGTAATTTTAACCGTACTTACCAGTAACTTGAATTTCCTTCCATAGGCTAACATTGACTGGTTTCACTTGGAGATTCTTCTAAGTGTGGAGTTTTGGAACTTTAAAATATTCCTCTAAAATCAGCCGAAATACGAATTCCGATTTACTCACCTGTTATCAGGAGAGACCTCAGTGCTGCATCTTTCAGCCCAGTACTGATCCTGAAAAGTAATTTTAACCGTACTTACCAGTAACTTGAATTTCCTTCCATAGGAATCCATTGTCTGGTTTTCAGCAGAAAAGTTTCAAAGTGTCGATTTTCACAAACTACAAATATTCCTAAAAAATCGCCTGTATGACTTAAACGCATTCTTTCAACTGTTTACAGGAGATGCACCAGTGCTGGATCCAGGATCCAACACTGAGTAAGAAAAAGTAACGATAACAGTTTTTAACTTCTAAGTGAATTTCCTTCCATAGGATAACATTGGTGATTCTATAAGAAAAAGTTTCTAAGTGTGAACTTTTAAAGTACAATAATATTCCTTAAAAATCACGACTGTAACCAAAACGCTTTTACTCAACTGTTTACAGGAGATGTCCCAGGACTGAATCTAGGATCCAGTAATGTGGTTAGAAAAGTAATCCATAAAGTAACTAATTGCATTTAACTAGAAATTCACATTGAGCTGAATGTTGCATTGTGTTTGAAAATGTGTTGCCCATTGCAACAACTGTAACTACTGTACTTAAAAGTCTATTGCCTATGTGCAAAGTAATTAAACTAAAGTAATTCATTCTGAGAAAGTATTTTTGTAATGTAATGTATAATGTAATTACAATGTAATTTAAAAAATAAAATATGTAAAAAAAATTGTTTCTAAAAAATTTGGAAATCAGTATGAAAAAAATTTATATAACAATTAATACATTTAAAAATTGTCATTTACAAAATCTTTGAAATTCACTGAAAAAACTGTAGGTTTCAGACATGTTATAGTTACAAATTAGCATTTAAAAAACCTTTGAAATTTACTGAAAAAACCATAGGTTTCAGGGACGTTATAGTTACAAATTAGCATTTAAAAAACCTTTGAAATTCACTGAAAAAACCATAGGTTTTAGGGACAGTTATAGTTAGTTGGACATTGCACTCGTACAAAACCCGTGAAATTCCCCCGTTATAGTTAGTCCAGCTAACTATAACTCGCGCCCCGCAATGCACTGCTGATGACGTCACATATTACATCACTCATGACATGGTCAGTGACATCACTGATGACATCACTGATGACATCTCAAATGACATCACTGATGACATCATCCACGTGATAATCTGATGCACCTCCTCACATCCTAATATAACCTTTGATACACCCACTCTAAATTACAGACTGCCATTCGCAAAACCATAGACACTCCAACACCAATAACTACATACCCACTCACTGATTCTTAGGTCTACGCACACATCCACTCACTCACCCGTACAGTCACTCATACTTACGGTCACTCAGTACAGGACTATCATATGCACTCATACTCCTATATAGACACTCAAACACCGCCACTCATCCATAGAGGTACTCACACACCTAGTCAGTCATGCAAATAATTAAACACACTACCATTTACTCACCTATACAGTTATACACACACCAGCTCACTTACTCATACAAATAGTAGCACATTCTTACGCTCTTATACAATCACTGATACAAGCACACACTCATCCATACAGCCACTATCACAATCACTCACTCTCGCTTATAGCTATTTATATACTCCAACACACATATATACTGCCTTTCACATATGTAGTTACTCACACATGTACCACTGGGACATACATTCACTCACTAACACACTCTTACACACACTTACCCACCCATACAGTCTATCACAGTTGCACTCTTGAAACCATCCACCCAGTGAATCACCCACTCACACATCTATGCACAGAGTTGCACACACCCCTCCCACACAAACACTCAGGCACCCATACAGATACTCAGACAAGCATTCAATAACTCATATAGACACTCATGTAGCTATTCACAAACACATGCAGCCACTTACACAGCAACAGACAGACGGATACAGACATTCACCCAGTTTAGTCACTAACCCATGCATTCAGTAAGATACGTTAAATCACTCACTTATAGAGTCAGTCACGCACCTACTAAATCATCCATACAGACACTTACACACCCACTCATTCTTCAATACGTCTTTTCCTATATATATTAAAAATATATAAACTTTACAGAAACACACAGTCACTGGATGATGCCATCAGTGATGTCATCAGTGATGTCATTTGAGATGTCATCAGTGATGTCATCAGTGATGTCACTGACCATGTCATGAGTGATGTAATATGTGACGTCATCAGCAGTGCATTGCGGGGCGCGAGTTATAGTTAGCTGGACTAACTATAACGGGGGAATTTCACGGGTTTTGTACGAGTGCAATGTCCAACTAACTATAACTGTCCCTAAAACCTATGGTTTTTTCAGTGAATATATATATATATATATATATATATATATATATATATATATATATATATTCATTCCTCAGGTACCACACGCCTGTGTGCTGCATGAAGAACAAGCCCATCCAGTCAGGAGTAGTTAAAAACAGATTTTTATTCCAGCAGGCATAGCATACTTCAAAGCATACCACATGATGCGTTTCGACCAGAGTTCGGTCTTAATCATATGTGAAAGCGAGGGTCCATTGCTCTCGGGTTTAAATCCACTTAGTTCTCAAAAAGTGAGGAAGGACTCCTAATGGGAACACCACCTTAAAGCATTATCATCCGATTTATTTCGGTGTTTCATTTCTTTCAGTTCAGGGGTGAAACACACAATGCTCCAACTTATCCATCGCTAATGCGTTTACTTAGTAATGTTCGAGCTGATTGTGTTCAAAGCCCCAGTAACATCACTGTAACTGGACTTCATTGTCCATAATGCTTTGTAACAGTCCCACATTGTTTCATCCTTTTCTTTCAACATCAGTTGCCAAAGTGGGTAAATAAAAACAAAATTTGTCACCTTTGCTGCTTTAAAAGGACCAATTCCATGTTGTGCAGGGCAATACAAATTACCTTCCTTTGCCTCGAGAGCGCTGCTGCTCTGCAAACTTATTACACTGGATGTTCTGCCGTATTTTTAAGGTTTGCTGCACGTGTCCGCTTTTATTAGTTTTCAAGTCCTGAGAGTGCCGGGTTAAATAATCCCTTGCAAACCCTGGCTGCACTCCCAATGTCCGTGTATTATTCGGCCAACAGGCCTCCTGTGTCATCAGTGGCAGTGCCTCGCGTTGCGACAGTGGCACAAACCAGCCAAATCTTCCATTTACAGTTTGACTGCAGCCAGCGGGCATCCCTTTACATTTAAAACCATATGAGGTTTTGACGAAAGGACGCCCAGCCTCTCGGGTCGGGGCTTGTTGGCGACGTCACCGCCTCAACATTCCTCAGGTACCACACGCCTGTGTGCTGCGTGAAGAACAAGCCCATCCAGTCAGGAGTAGTTAAAAACAGATTTTTATTCCAGCAGGCATAGCATACCTCAAAGCATATCACATGACGCGTTTCAACCATAGTTCGGTCTTAATCATATGTGATACTGCTTTAAGGTGGTGGAGGAATGTTGAGGCGGTGACGTCGCCAACAAGCCCCGACAGGCTGGGCGTCAAAACCTCATATGGATATATATACATATATATATATATATATATATATATATATATATATATATGTATATTTATACCCCGATACTTCCCAACCACACCCACTTTGCTTGGATAAATGGGCATGGACTCCGTCAACATCAGTGCATAAATCTTCTTTATTGTGCTCGCATCAACTCGCCATTACGCGTTTCGGTCACCACACGTGACCTTGATCACATGAGGAGGCGCCGCAAATCATTGCTTTTAAATCCATCGTGTCAAAGTGTCACCTGACAGGAGTTCACTTAATAAGCATAGAAAACAGACTTTTTAGCTGTGAGGCTAAAATTGCGGTGTATGAAGCTACATCCCATTCAACTTAATAGTTAAGAAACCGTGGTTTCATGTTGTCATTGGCATTCTTCAACATTTATATACATATAAATATAAATATACATGTATATCCATAAGTAAATAAATAAATATACTCGTCTCACATTCCCAATACTCTTGTACGTGATGACATTACCTAACTGCATAGTGCATATAATTAGATTGTTACATCATCAATAATAACTTTATAATGCCCAATGATATATATATATATATATATATATATATATAATTTAAGAAGTGGTCCGGGGTCCCCGCGCATGGGTGGTACTATTCAGTGTTTAACTACCTACTGGCGACTGCCGGTAGGATATATCCAGTCGCCAGTAGGTAGTAAAAGGTAGGACCATGTTTCCATAAGAAAAGCGTTTTTGTTTTGCCAATAACTTTGGTGCTGTTTGACAAATCCTCAAGAACTTTTCAAAACTAATTTGCCACTCAATTTAGCTGCTGTCTTGAAAGTTTCAGGGTGATCCGTCACCCAGGGGCTGAGAAAAAAGCAGGGTCCCAAAATGCGTTTTCCCCATGCAATTTCCCACAGGGATTTTGAATACGACAGCAGGTTGGACCACTGAACGGACTTACATCATATTTGGCGGAAAGCTAGCTCTTGGTCCAGAAAGCATGCCTTTTGTGATTGGTGTAATCCCGTTAAGTAGTTTTAGAGATATTAACCAAAAACCAAATTTGTATATCTATGTACGCGGATCCACCATGGATCCATTTGCGGGGGATCCGTAGCTCCACGCTCCACAGCAGGGCACTGATTGCTTGGCCGCAACCTGAAAGAAAAGCTGTGGCTGCCATTTTGTGTCGGGAAACAGTCCACGAGGCTGAAAAGAAGCATGTAGAACAGATGAAGGGGTAAGGGTAGAGGTGCCCTGACACTTTGGGTGTGTTAAAAATAAGGTGAAAACATGTTTAATGGGCAGTAAAATGCCCGAAAATGTTTGGTTTTGCTGCTTGTGAGATCTGCGCACCAGTCACAGGGCTCAGCGCAGCCCACCGTGGAAATCCACGATGGATCCATGGATCTTTCTCAACTAAAAAAATAAATACAGAAACTCTCACACCCACTTACATACCCAGTCACCCACACACTAACTTACTCATACAGACACTATTACACCCACACTTACACCTATACAGACACTCTCACAACCACTCACATCTAGTGATTGTTAGTGTTTTCTAAAAGTTTATAAGTGTTAAACATATATACTAAATTACTACAAAAGTTAAATTAGTATACTTTGTGTACTACTAATGAGTGATAATATTTCTAACATATTATATGAGTGGCGGTGTGACTGTATCTGTGTGTGAGTGGCTATATGGGTATGTGAGTGGGTATGTGAGTGCATGTATTTGTGAATACGTGGGTGTGCGAGTAGCTGAATGGTTGACTAAGTGGGTGTGTGAGTAGCTGTATGAGTGAATAAGTTGGTGTGTGAGTAGCTGTACGGGTGGGTGAGTGAGTTGCTGTATTGGTGAGGGAGTGAGTGTGTGAGAGGCTGTATAAATGGGTGAATGGATTTGTGGGTGGCTCTAAGGGTGGGTGAGTCAGTGTGTGTGTCTGAATAAGTGACTAAGTGGCTGTGTAAGTGGATGTGTAAGTGGCTTATCAGTGAGTGAGTGGGTGTATGACTGGTGTATGGGTGCGTGGCTGTTTGAGTGGGTGTTTCGTTAAGTGAGTTGCTGGGTAAGTGGCTGTATTGGAGAGTGATGTTTATGTGAGTGTCTGCATGGGTGAGTGTATGGCTGTGTTCAGAAGTTGTATGTGTGAGTGAATAGCTGCGTAAGTAGTTGTATGGTTGAAGAAGTGGGTGGGTGAATAACTGTACAGGTGAGTGTGTGAGTTGTTATATGGGTGAGTAGTTGTGTGAGTAGCTGTATGGGTAAGTGAGTGGCTGTGCGAGTGTCTGCATAGGTGAGTGGGTATGTGAGCGGCTCTATGATTAAGTGAGTGGTTGTATGGGTCTGTGAATGGGTACATGAGTGGTTCTGTGGGTGTGTGAATGGGTGGTTGTGTGGGGGTGTGAGTGGGTGTGTGGATGATGCCATCAGTGAGGTTATCAGTGATGTCATTTGAGATGTCATGAGTGATGTCACTGACCATGTCATGAGTGAGGCAAAATGTGAGGTCATAAGCAGTGCATTGCAGGGGTGTAAGCTCAGGTAACTTTAACTGCTGAATTTCACTGGTTTTGTAAGAGTGAAATATGAGCCTAACTATAACGTCCCTGCAACCTTTGGTTTTATCAGTGAATAGATGTATAGATAGATAGATATTACAGAGGGGAGAAGGCACTCTGTAGTTATAGATAGGGTGACCAGAGATAGGGATTTTTAGGATTTTTGTCCCTTAATAACTTTGCACCTGTTTAACGAATGTGTGCAAAACTTTACTCCAAAATTATCCCAGTTCAAGAATTCATACTTCCAAACTGAAACATAAACAATATGTTCAACTGACTGTGGAAAATGTGTTTGCTTTTTATGAGTACAAACCCTATATTACAATACCAGAGTTCCAGATTTATGTTGACAAGTTGGACCAAGAAATTTATAGAGGGGAAAACAATCCACTCTGAAATACTATGCAAAACTGCAAGTATCAGTAACTTTTAAAATATTACACCTGCAGACTTGCTTGGACAACCAAACATTGGTAATGAAGGTACTGTTGCTACGGGTGAGGTAGAACTTGCTATGGGCGAAATGCATAAGGACAGTGAAAACTTTGATTACCTTTCATCACAATTAAATATTTAACTTGAAATAATTAACAGATTCAAACAGCTGTCGCTCATTGACTTCTACATGACCATGGTTTATGTTTAGGTTCTGATTTTCAGCCTATATTACAATATATATCTGGCCTGGCTGGTACAGGTAAAAGTTTCTTTATAAAAGTTATAACTGCTTACCTTCACAAAGTTACTAATTTAAACTTATCATGTGTTGTTACTGCTCCAACTAGATTAGCGCCACATAATATTGAAGGGACAACATTACACTGACTACTATTATTACTTGTTGAACATAATAATAAACAAGAATACTTAAAATTAAATTGTGATTCCTCTCAGGAACTTCTTGAGTTATTAAAAAATAACACATTTTGATTATAGACTAGATTAGTATGGTTTCCAACTTAATGATGGCTTTTGTTCACTTACATATCACAGAAATTCGGAAGACATCTCTTTGGTGGCAAACGTGATAGTTTTTGGTGATCTACTTCAAATTACTCCAGTTAAAGGGGAGCCAATCCTTTTTTTTAACTGTGAAAGAAAAAGAAACTAGAAACTCCTTAGGAAGTATGTAATGTTAATATTTGGTTAAATTTCTCATATACTGGCCTTACACAAAATATGAGAGAAGCAAATGATGAACAATATGGTAAAATATTAAAAGATATAAGGCTAGGAATTGTAACTGAAAAGGCAAAATATATGCTTCAAACAAGAACTATATCAACATTTATTCTCACATTTAAAAACTGCAGCAGAAGTTATGCTTTATCACCTTTTGGAAACCCCTATACATTGTTTGTTTGATGGCAACACTAAAAGAATGCTGTGATTTAAACATGGAAATGTTATCTATGGAAACCGAAACAATTACACATTTACCTTGTAAAGATTGTTTTGAAACTTGAGGAGCAAGTATTCATATAACTGAATCCCTATCTACAAAATTGTTAAATATGGAGAAATATGTGTCAAGGACTGCAGGATAAGACGAAGACTTAGGGCCTGATTATGAATTTGGTGGTCTGGCAGTGGGCCGCCATGCCAGCGCCCAGCTGCCAGATCGCCAAACCCTTAGGCAGACTGCCCGCCAGATTATGAGTTAAATCCAGGCGGGCGGTCCTGCGGCGGCGCTCCTACGGTTGTGCCTTTCAAAGGCTCATATGTGAGCCTTAGAAAGGCAGCGCAGTGGGACAGCCACAGCGCGTTCCTGTACAGCATGGACTGTAAAGTCCATGCCGAGCAGAAATTGGAGGCGCATGCAGACAGGGGGGCACACCTTGTGCCTCCATGCATGCTTCCCCTCGCCCTGAGGCAACAGGGGGGGGTTTCCTCACACCACACTTCTCATGGCGAGCTCACCACCATGAGAGCTGTGGTGGTGAGGAAACTCATAATATGCTTGGCAGTGACTCAGGGGCACCGCTACCTTATAGCGAGCCTCAGACCACTGCAAGACTTCCAAGGATCGAGGATCTCTGGCAGAAGTAGCAGTCCTATGGCGGTCCGACCACCAAAGTCATAATACAGTGGTCTGACCGCCGGAGCGGAGGTTGCTGCACCACCGTGGGTTTGGCAGTCCATCAGACCACCAAACTCATAAACAAGCCCTTATTTTGTTGCAAAACATGCAGTGTCATTCTACTTTGCAATTTGGATGTGGAACATGGACTTGTAAATGGAGCAATGGGACATATACTACATTTTGTTGTATATAAAAATAATGAGGGATATCGAATTTGATATTGCAAAATTCGACAATATAAATAAACCAAAATACACTGCGTAAGCAACAGCAAGATTTTTACTGACGAAAGACATATTTTCGAAGAGAACAATTTCCTCTATATTTAGCTTATGATGTAACAATACATATATCTTAAGGTTTAAGCTTGGATTATACATTAAATAACATTGGCCCTACTGTTTTTAAAGAGGGTATGGCATATTTTGCTTTATTATGAGTTAAAACATTATAAGGACTATATATTTTAGAGCTACGTGACACCAAAATTAATGCAAACACTTGTAGTGTATGCAAATATAATCCTTTGAGAACAATATATTCTCCTTCACTTGGAGAATATCTGGTGGTCGGTAAGCCTAAAATATAAATGAAAGGATAAAGTTTCACTATCAATGTACCTTTACACAATACAGAACCATGTAAAAAGAAAAATAAGACCACCACCTTGAAATTTTAGGATTTCAGTTCAGTAATACAAATGGTATTACCAGCTATAGTAATGTGATTGTTAATATGATTTAATATTTTCCTTTACTAAATGAATTACTTCTAGAAAATATAGATATGCTTTTTTGCAAGACTGTTACTCATATCTATTCCCTACAACAATCAGAGAAACAATTGTGCCAATCTACAAGTGTTTTGGAGATATTGTTGATGTTTGTACAGGAACAGTTCGCTTCTCTATAAATCAGAAACAGGATGCTCAAGAATTTTGTATGACTATTCTTGAAATTACAGCTAATGAGACTCTACCACATACTTATTGTTTTGCTGTAAGCTACTATTGGGAACATGAATGTTTCCAATGCTTGAATGCTTTCTCAACAGTCGTGTAATTAGAAAGATTTGTATACCTTCCTATTCCTGACTGTAAATCAATAAAAAAATTAATATATCAAGCTATGCACTCTAACTTCTATTCAAACTATGGATCAAAAGTTGTGTTGACACTTTGGTTAACTATGGTCAATAAGTATTTATATCTAATGATACAAAGAAGTGCTCCAGATAATATTAAAATTAATACCTTAATTACTGATTTCACTGCTAGCCAAATTTCCATTTTTGGATGCATTTTTACTCGTACCTCAATTATTTTGCATTACAGACAAAACACTACTTCAGGACAGTATACAATATATTTAAGGAATAATACAGAATGGACTGAATGTGAAAAGGTTAACCTGTAAACACAGAGGGCCTAATTACGATGTCGGTCAGAGTTGCCTCCGACCGACACTGTTTCGTGGAAGAAACCGCCCTACCATAGGTCGGTGCTTCCGACAGCGCAATTAGGATGCAAAACTTCCATTATTTAATGGGAGTTTGTGCGGCAGCCTGAAACCGCCCACAGCACAAGCTCCCCTTGAAAAATTTACATTTTTAAACATCCCACCATAAGGTGCCTGCCACACGGTGCAGGGATGGTTGGGGGCACCATAGGTGCCCACCAGGGCCAAATGCGAAGGGCCGGGGGGAGGAAGGAGCCCTGCTAGGGCCCCCAAAGTCAGTTTCCGCCATGGATTGGCTGTCAGAAACCGACATCATAATCCTGACGGTGGAAACATCGTCCTTAAGGGTTTATGAGGGCTTTCCAACTGGCCGACGGGCTCCTTGAGCCAGTCAAAACCGTGTCGGATTTCCCGGCCGGGTTAAACTCCGACCGCCGTCACCATAATACGGCGGTCAGATTTTAAACCTACAATGTCGGACGGAAAGCCTCCGACCAGCGGAGGCTTTCTGACCGACATTGTAATTAGGCCCAGAATGCCTAAACATCTATACAACTTCTAATTCTAACTACAAAAGTTTAATTTTAGGTACAGCCATGTAAATATAGGAAATATGGACTGAATATAGTACATAGTACCAACAGTAGATATGTCATTATGTGACCTAGCATGGTTGATGATTTTTAAAGAAATCTACTGCTTTAGATAAGAAATTGAGTTACTTACTATTATTTGCTTTCGTACTATTAGTACAGCTTACAGTTGAACAAGCACAGAATCTAAACAGGTTTTTTCACAATCTATTTGATTTGTGTTTGTCCGCAGTGTTTGATGATGACCAAAATGTATCTCTTATTTGCACCTTATTAGGTGCTTAATGATCGCATATATCAGTAACTTGATTGTTACTACCATCTGAAGAACACTGAATAAAATAGGTTGCGCTTACTAAGTATGTATTTGAACAAATGTAAATATTTCATTCTTTGTCTTTTTTTGTTACTGAACTAAAAATGTACTACTAACAAAATACGAAATGGAAATATTCTTCCATTACTACTAACAAAATACTAAGCAAAAATATTTTTTTATTATACGTACCTACATAATATAACTTACCCTTCGCTTACCTTCTCCTTTACTCTTCTTTCATATATATTAATCATATTAATCACTGCACCTGTATAGGAAAAAGTTACGATAATACCAGCTCTTTATTGTGATGAAAATAGTTCTAAAAAGAACTTTTATTTTTCCTCTTTTCCTTTTCTAATTTTTTTCTGGATTTTTTTTTTACTATAGGTCAACCAGACCCACAATAATAAAAAAAAAACAAGGCACAACAAAACCCACTGCCAAAATAAGAAACATCCCTAAAGGTTTTGGAGAGGGCAGCAGTGAGCTATTACTAGCTCTCTGTGGATATTAAGGGCACTCTCCCCTGCCACTATCACAGTTTGACAGTACAAGCAGTATGTTGCTGTACTTGCATATGTCTCGACGAAGTGGCGGTCTTGCCTCAGGAGGTGTACAGCGAATGCCGAACCAGGTGGTGGAATTGCAGATGGTGCTAAGGTAGTCGATGGAGGTACTACTAGAGTCTGCATGGCCAAAGTGGAAGGTGAATCAGCTGGGACTTCAGCAGCTGTGTCTGTGTTGCCACATCTAATTGAGCCAATTCCAACTCCCTTTTTCATTCATCCCAAGCAAAACGGGTGGAATGAATGGCACAAAAGTGTTTCCACATTCCAGTTGTACCTAACGAGTACTGCTGGGCAGTCCCCAGGAAATCACTTTGTGACATAAGGTGCATGTCACATGCCTTGCATTTACTTTCTTCTCCCCCGCTGGAAGGCAAAAGAACTGACATACCACAGACTCTTTTCGCTGTTTTCTCTGCTCCAGCTCTTGATCTTCCTGTGTATTGGCTTCCTCTTCCTCCTCCATTGCAAACTGAGGAACACCACTAGCTTGTCCTGCAACTGCCATTGTTGTCAAGAACAGCCAAAAACAGTGAAAGCAGCTCCACACCTGTTATAGTTCTGCTACAGTCAAAAGCATAACAATAACAAACTAAAATAAAACCCTGCTTTCTACTGGTTCAAAAACCAATGTTTACAGCCTATCAGAAGCTTTCTTATATTTACGTGGTACCACGGTACTATCGAGATAGTACAGCGGCTGGCGAAACCTAAAAAGAAACAAATCTATAACTATATCTATAACATCCCCATGCACAGCTTTACCCTTTCATATTACATCACTTGTACTACGTTAAATCATAGCATTCATAATAACATTCATGCCATCTCAAATGACATAATTTATGAGAAAACTGTGCATGGTAGCAGGGTGAGTTATAGTTCATGTTGTCTGGCTAGCTAAAACCTTCAAATATATTAATTATGATATTATATATATGTATACACACACACACATACACACACACACACATAATTATGCACACAATAAGAGTGACATACTGCATTTGTGACATCACTGGCTTTAGAGGTAGTCAGAAATCTATGGAATAAACAGATGGATTGCTCTTTAGTCCGTATTAAATATATGATGTATATAAAAACAAATAACTATAATTATTTTATTTCTAAACCTCAAAATGTTTGGCAGCTTGGTCCCACAGAATTATGTGTAGATGATTCAGGGTTTCCATGGATAGCTGTTTCCCAGAGAAGTGACCTAAAATAAGGAAAGACATATGCTTGCTTCAATGTGCTATTTTAGATCAATGATATATGTATAGCTATGAATCAACAAGGAGTGAGGCCTCCTGCAAATAGTATCTTAGCCATTACATACCTATATTAATCAACAACAAACCAAAACAGAACCGAAAATAGATGGCAAACCCCCTAGCTATACAGCCGAAAAATATATGTTTGATATTGTAAGTTTCTGAGACATGGGCAAAAACAATTAAAATATTTGATTCACAGCTACTGTGCTACTATTTCTGACATGACTTGTTACCCCAAAATATTGTATTTATTTAAGTCAACAAAGAGGAAGGACACGTAACTTACCTGCAGTAATTATTTTCCAGGTGAAGATCTTTTCGTTAACCACTGAACATGACTTTTACTTTTCTACATGTATGTGGCAAAAGTGTGGCACACCTAAACGCCATCTTGATGGTATCAAAGCTGTAAAACTTAAAACATTTCATACAGAGGATACTGTAGTGAATGAAGAAACCAGAGAGCTTGATAACAAACAATTCTCTCAAGTTGTCCACCTGAGGGGGAGACCCCAAAACGCAGCCCAAATATTACCCAAATGTATCCCAAATATAGCCCAATGATAGAAGTGCATAAAAAGCTTAAGTAAGCCAACAACTTACGCCAACAACTATATATATATATCTCTATATATCTCTATATATCTCTCTATATATATCTCTATATATCTCTATTATATATCTGTATCTCCAGTGATCCTGGATGTGATAAATGCCTCGCTTGTGACGGGACTAGTGCCCCCCGCTGGAAACAGGCAATGGTCAGAGCACTCTTAAAAAAGCCCAACCTAGATCCTGATGTGTTGGCAAACTACCGCCCTATCTCACTACTACCAGGAAAAGGCAAAATAGCTGAGAAACACGTAAACCATACTCTCTCAACTTTTCTTGAAAATAATAACCGTCTTCATCCCTCACAGACAGGGTTCAGACCACAGCAAGGCACAGAGACTGCACGTCTGACTGTGGTGGAAGAATCAAGAAAAATTCTGGATGGAGGGGGCTGCGCTGCTCTTATTTTATTGGATCTCAGTGCAGCCTTCGACACGGTGAACCATCATTTGCTAATTCAAAGACTTAGGAATGCAGGAGTGGCTGGAACAGCGCTAAAGTGGCTACAGTCCTTCTTGGAGGACAGATCTTTTCTAGTCTTTGAAGATGAAATTACTTCAAAGCGAATGCCCCTTAGATGTGGGGTTCCTCAGGGATCTTCCCTGAGCCCCATTCTATTTAATATCTATATGAGTTCCCTGGCTGAAGTAGTAACACCTTTTGGCATTCAGATCATCACTTATGCTGGTGACACTCAGCTGGTGGTCTCGCTCAATCAACTGGAAAATTCAGGCTCTGGATTAGCCTTATGCCTTGAAAAGGTGTCTAGATGGATGGACAGCTCTTGTTTAAAACTTAATGGAGCTAAGACAGAGCTGATGCTCCTGGGTAACCCCGCCACCCTGAGCATAGGCTCATTTTGGCCTAGCTGTCTGGGTCCACCACCCTCCCCGAAAGAACAAATCAAGAGCCTGGGTGTATGGCTGGACCGCAATCTTGATTTCAAGGAGCAAGAACGTAAGGTTGCAGCCTGTTGTTATGGGATTTTAAGAATGTTAAGAAAGATTCTCCCCTTGCTACATTTTTCTGCCAGAAGACTGCTGGTCCAAGCATTGATCTTGTCACACCTTGATTATGCTAATGCCCTATATTTGGGAGCCACACACCCCACCACCAAAAAATTACAGATCGTGCAAAACTGCGCAGCACGTTTGCATACGAATACCCCCAAACGCCTTTCAGCTAAGCCTGCGCTCGCCTCGCTCCACTGGCTTCCTATCCAGGAGAGAATCCAGTTGAAGACTCTGTGTATTACACATAAATCTAAATCCGTATTTGTAAAGCGCGAACTACTCACCCTTACGGGTCTCAAGGCGCTGGGGGCCGTAGTGGAAATTAAGTGAGCTATTGCCCAGAGTCACATGGTGCTGAGCTGAGCTGCCGCCGGAGCCGGGGATCGAACCGTGAACCCTGTTGCTCCGAAGTCAGCTGCCCTGGCCGCTGCACCACACCTCTCCACTGACCATGGCAAGCACTTTCAGGCAAGTGCCCGCCAATTATCAGTTCCATTATTCAACCCTTATCGCTCTAATAGGTCCCAGAGGTCAGATAATAAACAATTGGCGGTAGTCCCAAAAATAAGAAAAACACGAAGTGGAGGGCGTCGCTTCTCATACAATGCCGCTAAGTTGTGGAACCTCCTTCCCCTTCGTATCCGCCTTGAGCCAAATTACCTGACTTTTCGAAAACAATTAAAAACGTATCTGTTTCCCTAAAACTGTTCGGAGCTGAAGCTGCACCGCTGTTAGCGCTGGGATGCCCCCGGGTAGCCATGTGCTTTAGAAATGCCTTTTCATTCATTCATTATATCTATCTCTATATCTCTCTCCATTTGTCTATATCTTTCTCTCTCTGTGTATATATATATATATATAAATATATATATATATATAATTCACTGAAAAAACCATAGGTTTTAGGGACAGTTATAGTTAGTTGGACATTGCACTCGTACATATTGTGAGAAATTATCAGTGTTTGATCTTAAGCCTGTAATTACGACAGAGTATTTTTTTCTATGTTCATGACATACTCAGCCTGTTGTTTTTAAAAGTGATGGAGCACTGTGTTTATCCTTATGTCCATGACGCAGCCCGAGTGCGGGTGAAACGCGTTGCTGGTAAATAAATGTGAAAACGAAACTATGGAGTGCAAGCCTCCCTGGAACTTATTTGCAGTCCGGGATTTATTTATTTATATATATATATATATATATTCACTGAAAAAACCATAGGTTTCAGATATGTTATAGTTACAAATTAGCATTTAAAAAACCTTTGAAATTCACTGAAAAAACCATAGGTTTTAGGGACAGTTATAGTTACAAATTAGCATTTAAAAAACCTTTGAAATTCACTGAAAAAACCATAGGTTTCAGATATGTTATAGTTACAAATTAGCCGAGAGATCCTAATAATAATAATAATAAATAATGAAGAAGGAATACTGATCACCACAAGAGGTAGGAAATGCTGGCCACCACAGGAAGATGAAACAATGACACAACAAATGTAAGTCCGTTTTTATATAGCGCAGCTACTCACCCTTACGGGTCTCAAGGCGCTGGGGGCCGTAGTGGAAATTAAGTGAGCTATTGCCCAGAGTCACATGGTGCTGAGCTGAGCTGCCACCGGAGCCGGAAATCGAACCGTGAACCCTGTGCTCCGAAGTCAGCTGCCCTGGCCGCTGCACCACACCTCTCCAACAGGATTGGGAATGCTGATCGATAATGGAGGGAGGGATAACGGACCACTACAAAATGATGGTGATGACCACCACAAGAGGTGGTAATCATCACAAGAGGTAAAGGAGGCTTGCCATCTAACGTGGAGGGGACTTGACTTGAACATTAAAAAAGACGCAAGGCTCAGTGCAGAATGATGCACAACTGTTGCAAATTGGGATTGCACTCCATTCATAACAGACAGACAGTATATTCAAGAATGAAAGAAAAGTAGTCTAAGTAACTGCCTTAAAACTGCCCAAGTCAGAACTCCTCTCAGAAGGGAAAATAGGGCAGCGTTTACCGTTGTTTAGTGAGTGTGGTATTCTACAGGTGGTGTGTTCTCAGCAACTGATGCATAGTGGCATTATTCGGAACACTGTTTGCTTACTGGCAGCATTTGTTAACTTATGGCGAATGTATGACGTTACTACGCCATCCATTACCCCGCAGTAGGTTACAACGCGGACGTTACATCGTCCGCGTTGTTACCATGCATGGCTTACATCGCAAGTCATTTCTACGACTTGCGCTAGATGGCGCGCTGGACTTAGGAATAGTATAAATTACTATTCCTACTCCAGTTAGCGCAACAGCAGGGAATGTGTTGGATTTAAAATCCAACACATTCCCTGGTGTTGCGCGCCATCTAGCGCAAGTCGTAGAAACGACTTGCGATGTAATGCCATGCGTGGTAACGCGGACGATGTAACGTCCGCGTTGTAACCTACCCGCGTGGTATTACCAGCGTTGTAAACGCTGTTTCCCATATGGCACTCAGAACCTATTAAAAGTTTACTTGCACTGCAACACGTGTCCTGGGGAAGTAACAGGTAAGAGCCATTTAAGAAACCAGTACACGTAGACTTTCTTCTTCTTTAAATGACAAAGAAAAACAAAAATCACCTGTTACAGAAGGAATTCAGGAGCCGTTTTCAGTAGAACGAAGAGTTACATTATAATAGTGAACTTATCTTTTCAGGACATCATAAAGTGGAGAGATGTAGAAAGAGCTGGCATTCACTCCCCCCTCGTGTGGAAAAGTTAGTTAATAACAATAAAGTCTTCCAAGTGAAATATTTCAGTGAACAAAAGTGCACAGGCTCAAAGGAAGAGCCTACGAGAAAGGTTAAAACCAAATTAAGACCGCACTAAGGCACTTGAAAAGCTGAAAGAGGCCTCTTACTGTAGATTTTTTCAAAATCTGGAAGAATTGATAGTTTGCAAAGAGTGCCTTGAGGTTTCACATGCAGAGAACTGTTGTGTTTATGTTTCATGCAACATCTATAAATACGTTTCTTTTAGACCAGAACCGGACCTCATATATGAGCACATTAAGGTGTCACAGAGATTATTTGGAGTAATATTAGTGAGCTGCTGCTGTGTTACAATATTGAAAACACACATCATTATCCCTGCATATTAAATGTAAACATATTTAGAATTGGGGGGTGGCGTGGCCTGACCAGCGATCATGGCGGCCACACTTTAAGAGCGCTTCCAGCGGTCACTTCTAAATCCTTTGTTTAAAAAAAAAAAATCTTTATTGATTTTATACAAAGACCAGCAGACAGCGAAATAGCTTGATATCAGTTATCACGTGAGATTCAATAACATATGCCATACAATAGCATACCTGCCAACTCACACGGTGCCCCTGTGTGACACACGATATCGGCTCCCATCACACAGTCTCCCGGTGAGGAGCCGATATCACACAGTGGCAGGGAAAACGAGCTGAAAACCACTGCAAATAGTGGTTTTCAGCTCGTTTTCCGAGGCTTTGAACTGCCGACATCCATTAAGGGGTGTAAAAACACCCCAGGACATCGGCACCAGCCTCAGCAAGTTTTTTTTTTTTTAGGTCAAGCCTAGGCAGCGCATGCGCTGTCTCTTCGAGACATGCTGTATTCACTCTGTGGAGTTACAGCCAGCCCACTGCTTTAGATTTGTTCATTTCAGTATCCTTTAAAAATCCTTGCTTATAAGTGGTTATTTTACCTATTTGTCCCTTCTTTTTCGTTTTTGTTCCCTCCCATGGAGCAGGCCTCTATTTCTTGAAGTATTTCACTTTCCCCATTATAGTTACTTGCTCAGGGACTATTCTTTTAAATCTGAAAGAGCATTTGACAGGGTGTCCCTGTTTTGACTAGCTCTCGTCTGTTTCTTAACACCTCCCCCCCAACCAGTCCTGCAGATTTCTTCTCCTCCCCCACCCTGCTTATATTCATGGCTGGCCGGCTAGCTCATTAGCAGCATTCATATTGCCGCTTTTAAAACAAAGGTTGTAAGCGCTCTGTGCCGCAGCTCGTGTGACGGATCTCTTAGTGGTCTCTTTCCCAACATGGCCACTAAGCTGTACATGCTAGAGCCCGCCTCTTTGCATTTCCCAATCCCTGCATTCCTTCCCTTGTACATGCTCTGGTTTCAAAAACAGTCAGTAGGAGCTTGCTAGCAGAATGTCCTTTACCAGTATGGATTTCCACTGTATTGGGTCTCTCTCTCGCTACAGCCGTTTCAGTTATGTGATTGGCAACATTGTGGTGTCGTGTTGAACGAGGAAAACTGAAAAGACTAATAATACATAGACATAGTTAAGGCATGTGACATTTCGAGAACGTCAGTTCTCACTTTTGTTCTTAATACTTTTTTTTCAGCGAGGTGCTCTAAAAAGTGTTACATCATTTTAGGATGTTGTCCACCCAACCTGCAGGAGAGTTAACTCCCGATAGTACCATATATGTGGTCTGCACATGCTTTTGCTCATGCAAAGGGTTCTGTCTCATCTTACAAGCTTTGGTGTTTCCTTTTATCATTTTAAAAGGTTGGGTTTCCGGGCTACTGACCCTCTTTTAAATAGAACTATGTTCATACTGTTTGCCTTATCCAATAACACACAGTACGTCAGTAAAGAGATTGGACTTTGTGTATTCACTTTAAACAATTGTGAAAGTACTATAACAATCTCATTTCCATTTAAGACAAAGCAATCCACATTGCCTGTTTTGGAGCTTCTTTCAGAGTTTTCCAGCTCCCGCGTCTCACCGTTTCATTCTTGTCTTGGTAGCTGGTAAGTCCAGAGTGTCTGAAACACAATAGGCTGCAAATAAACTACTGCCTACAGCCTACCCTGATCTGTCAAACGCAGCAACGGTGGGTGCACTCAAGATGAGGGCTACCTTCCTGTACCTCCTCGCACTATGCACTGGTGCACCTCACCTCCCCTCCCCCCAGGGTGCCCCTCCCACTCATCCCCCTCTCTCGTACCATCTCTTACCCCCCTCGATCACACTCTCCTCCTGCCTCTCTCATGTGGTTCACTTCAGGTCTTCTAGCACAGTTTCTTTCCTGTGCCTTTTGAAGATTTCCCTCCCTCAAACCCACCCTCTCCTCCTCTTTCTGGGGTGTCTGCTGCATACACAGGTGCTCCCTCTTTATGCGGCTATGGCCTGCTCTCCCCTTCTTTCTCTCTTTCTCACACACTCTTTCTGCTCCTCTGTCTGGAGTTCATTCAGCACTTCGTGGACAAACTACCTATGCCTCTCCATCGTCTTTTCTATCTATTCTGTGCAGCTCTCGCCCCTATCTTTTCACCATGCCACATAATTCCACTACACAAATACTCTACACACCACACCACACACAATTCCACACCTAACAAATTCCAATCCAACCCACATACTTTCACTCCACACCACATACATCCTCTCCAAACCAAAACACATGGGTGAAAGACATTGTCATTTACAACATCAATAGCTCTAACTCTCACAAATGCAAGACCTATTGCATCGCAAATGCTCGTTTTTTTATTTGTGAGGAGGGGTCTTGGGGGAGGGATGTGGTGTTCAAAAGTACCTCGTAGTTACTTCTGGGAATGAGGCCCCGCCCCTTCCTCACACTGTGAGATTGTTCTTCAAGTTGGCAGGTATGTAATAGTACCTAGAAGCACTCGCAAATCTCTTAACATACTAATGGAAATATGCATATACAGTATCACATTGATTACAATGTTGTACTTGTCTAAAAGAATAATAAGGATACGAAAATGACCTTCAAATCAAATCATATAGAATAACTAAGCCCATTATCTAAATCCTTCGTTATCCTGCCCACACTACTCTGAATTTTGTGTCTCCAGGTACCTCAGTGCCTGTAGTGGTGGTGGGCTGCACAGGGGAGCAGCTGCGGCCCCTGGATTTCTCCATCGGTGAGGCACGACTGCTGGGCCGGCATGGCCACGAAGCTGTGGAGGAGGAGCGCTGCAGCTGTGGGGAGAAGGTCTGCGGTCCCGGTAACGATCGACACACAATCCCTGTGACAGGGGGCCCGGTCAGGGCTCCGACGTTCCCCTCTGTGGCTGCAGGCCTGGCACTGCAGCCGTCAGGCTAGCCCGTATTGGTGACGGCACTGAGGAGCGGCCCTGATTGGGGCCTGGAGTGACGGCGAGCATTGGGAGGCCTGGTGAGTGTCGGGCCCTGCACAGAGGGGTGCCGCTGTGGTGATCCCATGTGTGCTCTCGCCCACACATCGGGCCTGTGCTGTGCTCCTGGAGTGCTGGATGCCCCTGCCCTGGAAGGATGGAGGACTGGGCTTGGTCTGCGGTGTTCCCCCCCTTCGCCCAGATCTTATGGAGGCCGCTCTAGGTGAGACCGGGATGCAGTGACCGGGCCTAGTGTCATTGGAGAAGCTGCACTTATGCCTGCCACGACTAGATGCCCTTCCCCTCCTATAGACAAGTGAGCGAGACCTTGGGGCTGGCCACGGGCCAAGGAGACATTACGGCGTCCCAGACCACTGGTAGACGCTAAGGGGCCTGCCCCGCTTTTCTGATCTGGCTTAGGGCGCTGGGACAAATGTTGACGCACCAGGGATCACCTGGAATGTTGAAGGAGAGGTAGTGTGGCCCTCTTAACCCACCCGTTCAGCTTTGGAGCCTGTGCGCTGCGGTCCCCGCAGGAGGCGAAGGGGTCAGGTGTACTTTGGTTTTGGCCTGTACAGTGATTGTGGCCTCATTCTCAGAAGTGACTGGCAACCGGCCCACTGGGACATCAGCAAAATCTGTTGGCGGGGGAAGGGGGCCATGCCCGCCCTCCCAGACTGAGTCCTGGACCCTGAGGGTCAACGGATGTTCGCCCCTGAACTTTGGGGCTTGGCGGGGCCCTGACGTGCCACATCCAGAGTAGGGATCGTTTGGTCTGCTCCCCCCACCCCCATTTCATAATTGGCGAGGTTTAGTGGACAGGCCTGACACACTTCTTGCCTGTGTGGACCAGCAGACAGAGTCTTGCCCGCGCTGCCTCGATCTGGAGCCCTGCATTATACACTTGGCACCGACACAACCGGCGTGGAACTCCCTTAGGGGGCCTCACGGAGAGTGAGCGCTTCTGTTTGCTGAAGCAATCAGGCTATGTCCTGGTGCGGTTTGCGGCGGGGTGCTGACTACTGCATGGGAGTGAGGCGACCTCCTCTTCTCGGACTATTCTTCCTGCATTGTGGGAGGACTGTATCACGTGTTCACTTGCTGCTAGCTTTCATGCAGCCCCTCACACTTGCTTGTACGGAGACTGGTGGATAGAGTACACTGTTCGTGCTGGCCGTGGGATCTGGGAGACATCACAAGAAGCAGTGCCCGCCATGATAAATGACAAACCACCCCCTATGGCTGTCAAACAAAGCACAAAGGACAAATACGTCCCCAGATCGGGACTGCAGCCCCAGTGGTGGGCACGTCAGTGACAGACGTTCCTGATAATACGGCACTGCTGGCAGCCATAACACAATCACAGGACATGCTGGACGCCAAGATTGGGGCAATGGGATCCCATGTCACTGTACTTCAACAGGGCCTTAGAAAGGCAATAGAGGGGATCACAGAGGCAGAGACAAGAGTGTCCAATGTCGAGGGCTGTTGTGATCTTGCAGCAAAAGGTGAATGCCCTCACAGTCGTGACAAAAGAATTGGCTGCGCAACAGGAGGATGCGGAGGGCTGCATCTGTCGTAATCTTCGATTTGTTGGCTTCCCTGAACGGTGCGAGGGTTCCTCCATGGACCAGTATCTGACAAACTGGCTCTGATTGATTGTGCCCGCATAGGCCCTTTCATCGAGCTCTGTGGTAGAGAGCTCCCAGGACATTGATGAAGAACACCCCCCGCACTCCCCGGGGGCGAGGCCCCGACCAGCGATTGCTCAGATTCTCAACTACATGGACAGGGACACGATCCTTAAGCATGCGTGGAGTCAAGATAAAATCTTCTACCACTCCTGTCACATTATGATATTCCATGACTATACAAAAATGGTACAACAAGAGCGTCAATCCTTCATGGGCGCCAAGCAGTGTTATATTCCGCTTTAGGGGTCCGTATATAGGTTTTCCTGAATCATGTCCTTATATAGGCATAGAATCCCAGTCCTTATTTAGGCATTCGCCGTGCACTCCAAATAAAGGCATGGTCACCGACATCCGTCCACCCTAACGTCACAACGAGTTCTTAGAAACCAGATCCTCAAGCTTCGGGAGTTTCCCTAGCACAGGACTATTGATTTCTCCAAGAACTCATCTATTATGTATGAACCGTTATACCTTAAGGGTTCATTCCTGACGTCTTCCTCTGTCCGACTTCACGTCAATGCTAACATTCCAAGACACCTACCAGGTATAAATATACCTTCCCTTGCCAAAGCAAGTTAGAGGAGACCTCGACTTCAGAGGAGCCCGTATCCCGGCCTGACGCACTGAGAAGACGCTGTCATTCCTGCACGGGTTCACTGACAGAATATTGAACACAAAATATCATGTGGACAGAATATCGTGTCCAAAATATCGAGGACAAGAATATCGAGTAGGTAAGTGCAAATAGATAGGTATAAATTTACTGGGCCTGATTCACAGAACTAACTTACGTCAAAAACGTAAACGTAAACGTAAAGTTAGTACTTTTTAGGTATTCACAGAATACACTTACTCATTTTGGTATTCACAGAATGAACTTACTCATTTTGGTATTCACAGAATAGTACTAACTTTACGTTTACGTTTTTGACGTAAGTTAGTTCTGTGAATCAGGCCCACTGGGCCTGATTCACAGAACTAACTTGCGTCAAAACGTAAACGTAAAGTTAGTACTATTCTGTGAATACCAAAATGAGTAAGTGTATTCTGTGAATACCTAAAAAGTACTAACTTTACGTTTACGTTTACGTTTTTGACGTAAGTTAGTTCTGTGAATCAGGCCCACTATTCTTAACTCCAGATCTACGTACCTTGAAGATATATATATCGTCAAAGTACATATATGTGGAGTTATATATAGTAAAACTTTACTTACCCATAAGAAATGACCTTCACGATATTCTTGTCCTCGATATTTTTGACACGATATTGTGTCCGACGATATTTGTGTTTTCGATATTTTGTCCACCCACCTCCTGCACGCAGACGAATCCAGCTTCCAGTGTTCTGACTCCCTTCGCGGGGTGTTAGAGTTCCAGATTCGGCAAGAGATTCCCACCTCTCTCATTCTCAAGGTATGGAGCTGACTAGATCCTAGAGGGACTCTTGGCATACTATACTTAACATACTCTTAGTATAGCAGACTAGAGAATACTCCACCTACTTCTACCTTTCCCTCCACCTAGACTAGGTTAGGTACATTGGGGTAGAACTAGCTTAGAGACGCATCGTATGAGTACTCGCATTCTTAGCTCATGTTATTTATGTACGTGAATATATGCTAAAAGATAATGCTAGCGCAGTATTATTTATTTCTACTGCTTACGCTGTACATTATTTATCTTGCATACTGTCTTGTGATCATAACAGCACATATCTCTTACACGAGAAACAAGACTGTTCAATAAAACCCTTTTTATTGAAACGCCCGTCTTTCCTTTCTGTGTAACTCTGTAGAAACTAAGCATGCACGATTGACTGAGTGAAACTGTTATCTATTGTTTCCACGATTCTGAGACGTGTTCCGCTTCTAAAGGGAAACAAAGTTGTCATGTTTTTCGGTTGCCAGAAACTACTCCCTTCTTGTTCTCAAGGAGTTTCTAGTGGCCTCTGAGCTAGCTGGCACAAGTAATTAAGTTTAATATACTCGACAGGGACATACCGACCTTAGTCCTATGTCAAACCTATAGGTTATATTATTCCAATGCGCAGAGCCTATTAGGGAAATAGGAACTACACTACATGGCGCCCAACGTTTGGTAAGGCAGTAATTTAACGCTAGATACTGAGTAACTCATTCGTGCTTTTCTCAGAGACCCCTACTCACATACTCCATAAGACGTCAGGAGTGGGTAGGGTTAAATATCCGCCATAACTAAATAGGGAAGCACCCTATATATTAGTTGTTTGGTTTGTTCAACGTTGAAGGATACAGTGTTCCAAAATATTGTGCACCTTATCTTTTTGTTTCCTTGAAACTTGTTCTACATTTTTCAAAAAACAAAATGTCCGAACACGGGGACGATGCCACCAACACCGGTGGAGCTGCGGCTCAACCAGTCGTAACAGCTTTTAACTTTACAGATTTAATTGAAACCGAGGAGGGTGTCGTAGACATCCATCCAAACTTAAGAAGAGCCATCACTCTAAAACTTATAAAACATGGCCTACCACCAAGAGGCGGTAGAGCAGTTTTCGTGATAGAGGCACACGAATCTTTTCAGACAGAGGTATTCTATTCATGGATTGTATTCCCAGAATCAAATCCAGTTACAAGACTGTTTCACTTCTACAAAGAAGATGAACCACCAGAGGAATATATTCCTTTCGAGGATATTGAAATTCCACTAACATACTAGGAGCATCAGCTCTGGTTTAAAGGCGCCCTAAAACATCACAAAAACATTACCAGGCTCGGTCCACTAGGTAGACCAGGAGCAACATGGCCGATTCTAGCCGGCTACACACCTCATCCTGACATTGAAGAGATGTCCGATGAGGAATTACTTACTCAACTTACAGAGTTAATAAAAATCTACAGACAACTAGTCCAATATGTCATGCAGACTTTCACAGTCCAACTACCATTAACCATTCCAAATCAAACTCCTCAACAGGGGAATACACTAAAAATTACACCACAGACTCTATACGCAGTCATGGGAAAAATGCCCACAAAACGTGAGCAAATTCCATTCTGGATAGCTCAAAAAATTACTCAAATAGAAGCAGTATTTCCAAATACTAGCCCTTATGAGAAACACAGAATACTAACAATCTGTTTACCAATGGGGATCACACCACAACTGGAAGACTGCACCACGTGCGGCTCAGTCTTTGCTGCCATCTATACTAAAACACATGGTATTCCGTCAATTGCAGTAATACCTGATGTCCTGAAACAAATTCAAAACGAATACGGGGCAGAGCCTGCTCTAAATTTAGGTATGAAATTACTGAAAAATTTCGACCAGGTCTCAACAATAAAATTATCTAATATTAAAGGGGAGGCAGCAGCCGTGGCGATCCGCCAACGATTAAGGGAATTCGATGTTACAGAACATCAAACAGAACTACCCAGAATAATAGAACAATCTTATGCAGAATTAGGCAGAGATAGTTTGGGTGGAAGACCAGTGAAGCCGAAACTATCTGAAAGTCCTGAGAAGGACTTTATTAAACAAACTCCTACATCTTCTAAAAAGAAGTGGGAAACTAACAAACAAAATTCAAACGAGAAACGTTCTCAATCCAGAGGTAGGTCTCCTCAAAAGGAGCCCTCTGAAAGGAGGTATAACCTCAGGAATAGGGATAATTTGAAACAACCTGACAGGTATCAAGATACTGATACACGTTCCTCTCGTACCTTTCAGATCTCGTCACAGACATCGGAAAGAAGAGGACGGTCAGAACATAGAGAAGAACGCGTGAAATCGAAAGACGACAAACACGCTCCGAAAAGTAAATCCAAACCTCAATTCTCAAAGAAGAAGGTAGCAGGTCTGAAGGTCAGACATGCCGAGGATACTGAGAACACAACTCAAGAACGGAGAATGGGCTCAGACAATGCTGGACAGTGCAGCAGAAGTCACAATAGCTCGCCAGAACCTGAAGGAACTTCTGGAGATAGTGGACTTGAATGAGTACATTACAGTTGAGACTGTAGACACCAGGGTTAGTACTCCACAAAAGTTATTTGAAATAACACTCCGGATGGAGGGAGACATACCTAGACAGGTGAAAGCACTCTTTTGGGAAAAACTTTCAAGGGGCTATGACATACTTCTAGCAGAAAAATACTGGCCACAACAATTTGTCAGGGAGTGCCCACACGGCGAGGACATTATTATGCCTGCCTTCTCTAACCATATTCCAATTCACCTAAAATATACTTATGCCAGGAAATGGGCAGTTGCCCAGGCCCCAGCATTATACAAAAATCATGTAGGATGGGATGAGGACTCACCTCACCATAAAATACATCTAAAAAATGAACCTACTGCACAGAGGCAGTATCCAATAAAGCAAGAAGCTAAAAAACAGGTCAGGGAGATCTTAGATCAACTTGAATACCAAAGGGTGATTCAAACATGCACCTCTTCAATGAACAATCCTTTGTTTCCTGTCTCCAAACCAGACAATACATATCGTCTAGTTTTGGATTACAGACACTTAAACACTTGTTCTAAAACATTTGCAGTGCAAAATGCACATAGTACAGCATTAATGAATAACATTGTGCGTAAAAAATATAAAACCACATTGGACATCTCAAATGGTTTCTTTTGTCAAAACATAGCACCTGGAAGCAGGTACTTAACAGCTTTCTAAAAAATGGGGACCCAGTGTCAATTTTGTCGACTCCCACAAGGGTTCAAGAACAGCCCAGGGTTATTCTCAGCGAGGGTAACGGAGTTACTACAAATTTATGACAATGAGGCATTGTCATATGTCGATGACATCTATCTGACAGACGATGACCTGGACAAACACTTGAACAGGGTGAGCACCATTATACTGGGCTTCGCCTCTGAGGGCTACAAATTCAAATTCAAAAAGTCCAGAATTGCCCATCTCAATGTCCTCTTTCTAGGATATGAGCTTTCAAGTGAAGGCAAGAGCTTGGCAGCCAACTTTTTAGAAAGGTGTGCGCTGCTCCAACCTCCAAAGACGCTGACAAATTTACAATCCATCCTGGGTTTCCTAAATTTTGGAAGAACTTACATTCTAAATTACGCAGAAAGGGTTACACCTCTCTACGCGTTAATCAAACCTGATTTTTCAATCAAAAATTGGACACAGGAACACACAGAAATCTTGCGTTCACTCCAAGCTAACATGTTAGCAACAAATCACTTACAAACACGCGTAAGTCAACGCAACTTAGTGATCCGAATAATTTCGGGTCAATGCGGATTCACCTACTTAACATTTAATGAGGGTGAAAAAGTACCAATTGCATACAAATCACATTTGTATACACAAGCAGAAATGCGCTTCACTTCAACAGAAAAATTCTGACAGCAGTTCAAACCGCTGTAGCAAAAGAAAGAGCTCTAGCCCAAGGGAAACGCATTATTGTCGTAACCCCAGTTCCGGCCTTAGAGGTGGTAACAAAAGCGAGCATTCCAAATGCTAAAGCATTACATCCTAGATGGATACAATGGGTTAATTCTCTTGCTGCAACAGATGTTGAATATGTTTTTGATCCTGATTTAAAAACACAAGCATTCCTGCAATATGAACATGAATGTCCTCTGCCCACTGAGATTCTGCCTCTCGATCAGTATGAATTCATAATTTACACTGACGGATCCGCACAACCCGCAACAGGGAGTAAGCAAGCTTACAGTGCAGCGTGCGCAATCGTTAAAGGTCGCATGCGCGATGGCAACTTCAGACCTATGGTCACAAAAACCCAGTCTCTAGGAGATTGCACATCTCAGGGAGCTGAACTACAAGCATTCAAACTGGCACTTGAAAGTACAGATCGAGAATTCCCCACACTACTAGTGTGCGATTCTTTCTACTGTGTGCAGTCGTATAATGAATATATACAAACTTGGCTTGAAAACGGGTTCAAAGATGCAAAAGGTGGCACAATAAAGCATAAAACGCTTTGGGAACAAGTAGTTCAGTTAAAAAGCGAACTACCAAAGGCTCACGTGATACACACACTGAGTCCTCAACGTGATGGCGTTCACGTTGCAGGGAATTCATTGGCTGACGAAGCCGCAAAGGAGGCTGTTCAGACGGCTTCCGTAGCTGCGATCACTCGTTCAAAAACGAGAATAGACAGTGAGATAATGTTGGCTGTCAATGCTACGAGCAAAGGCAGTGGTGCAGCGTTACCAAAAATGTTTCCACTCAAGTACTCTTATGTAATTGATGCGAACAACGTTCCTTTTGCTCGAATCCCTGGAGTGGGGATAGGGTAATTCCAAACATGGAACGTAGAGCAGCTTTGATTTATGAAGCACATCTGGGGAGGGTCTGTCACAACAAGGGATCTCTAAAACAACATTGACATTAAAAGAGATGTACTGGTGGCCTGGAATGAATACACATATTCACATCTTCATCAATGACTGCATAGACTGTAAGGTACAGCGAGATGCAGAACGCCACCAGACACCATGCTACGAAGTAGCCTGCCAGGGACAGACACCATTGTTAGACAGCATTAGACTATCTATGCACAGGCGTCCTTGTGGACGACTGCAGTCCCACAAATACTAAATCAAAGTTCCTATGGATATGGCCTCAGCGCTCGGCTGACGCTCGAACTGTTATAAAAGATTTGCGAGTCTTTATCGGCACATATGCAATAGGCACGCTACATTCTGACTAGGGCCCTGCGTTTAGCTCTCGAGCTTACAAAGAAGCCATGGCCAATCTGGGCGTTGCATTGCGGTACTCCTCTCCGTTTCATCCTGAGGGAAATTCTGTTGTGGAAAGGAAAAACCGGGACATAAAGCAGTCTATAACAGCTAGGGTATTAGGTTCGGGTGATGGGTGGGTCAAACATCTTTATGGGGTCCAACGCTCATTAAATAATTTGCCAAGAAGTTCTCTAGGGGGGGTCACTCCATATGAGGTCCTATTTGGGACAAGAATGTGGGTGCCAGATCTAGAAAGTAGTGGCACAGTGGTGGAAAATAAACCCTTTGATATCAAAGATCGTTTGGCTGTTTTACAGGATCTAAATGAACTAAGATCGAAACAAAGCAACGTATTCCTGCAGCCAACCACCACTGGGGAAAAACCGGCGGTCCCAGCAAGGCCTGTCTGGATTCCAAAAGTTGGGGATCTAGTCAGAGAGAAAATTGCGGACAAGAAGGAATTTGGACCTTCTTACAGACAACCAGTACCTGTCCTAGCCGAACACGGAACAAGAACAGTACTTCTGCCGCCCTTTGCTGGAAGAAAGGAGAAAAGATTTGTGTCCATCGACCTCATCAAACCACAGTATGTGGCCAATACTAAATACTAGGCCTCGTGGACTCCGACCTAGTAGCAGACACACTCCTCTCGCTACTATCCAAGAGGTTCAGAATGAAAGACTGATAACCATCGAGTATTCAGCAGTAACAGATGAAGGACTGAGCAACAATGCAATGGAACTCATCCCTCTTGAAACACAAGTAACAGTTCGTCCAAATACACCTGTCTACACCAATGTAACAAGTGATCAACTGGTTCCAGCGATTTCTACAAATCCTGATGCAATTCCAACAATTGACAGAACTGCTTCTGGCTATTTCATTAACTTTGATACGTTTTCTGAGGACCTGAGTGAGCCCGAGACGTCGCCAGCATCAAAAACTTTTAAACAGCAAGTACAAGACTTTTTACATTTTTTGAAAAAGACTTATCTGGTTCCACCATAGATTGAACTTTGGGTTATTTCTGGAATATTTTTCTTCCTGCTTTGGCTAGCTTTGGTAATGACTATGAGCGTGCTTATAAATGGCAGATATATCCATGTGAACACTGAAAGAAAAGAAGTGAACTTACTTTTAAAACCTCACAAATCATCCCATCGTGAAACAAGAGACTTGTCTGCAGTGAACATCACAGCCGTTCCTATACAGGATGGCATAGTGTGGGACAAAACAGATTTCGATATCTTTGGCCCGACGGAACATTTGAACATTCCACATTTATTTAAGATTTCACTAAGTGATTTTGTTTCATCCAGTACCTACTCTGATGATTGGGACTTTGAAACTGTAAACAACATGATGTTTGACCTAGAAAAATCTGCTGCATTTTCTAATAATGAATATTTAGAGGGTTCATCAGACTATGAACAGCTGTATTGCTATAACCACTATGGTCATCATTTTTTGCATAAATCTGCAACACCTAGAAATGTGTTTATGTTTAACCAATGGGAGCATTGTCCTACAACACCAAAAGGTAGTTCAAGAACATTTGCTAAAAAGTTTCCATATTTTTCAGGATACAATACATCTGATCCAGAAACATTTTACTATAAAAATGTAAACAAAACAGGACTGAAAATTATGTTAACAAATACAAAACAGATTTACTCTGCAGCATTTATTGCCCAACTGTCTAGACAGGGTTTCGACTTATGGAAAGACACAATAGACACAAAATCTGTCTGGGGTACTAAAGATTGGCAAGTACAGGGGATAGAAGCTTTATTTAGAGCCTGTATCGTCCCTCAACAAATAATGTTTTTGAATGACACTGTCCAACAAACGTCTTGCCTTGGGTTAGCCAAGATCAAAGACATGAAAACACCTTCTGTAACAACACCTGCAAGTGATAACAATACACAGGCAGTGGTTACAGTTGACACCATACTACAACTCAACAGAACAGATCCTAATTGGAGAAAATGGTTGATCTGGCCCACAGACACAAACAACTGTCAAGAGAGATTCCTGAATAAAACACAGGGGTTTACTATTCACAGGCCAGACCCACGATACGTCCAAAGACAGCATCCGGGGGTAGTAACAACATACAGTATAGGAAAATTATGCCTCGATTGGCTGCAAAAATCTACACTTAAGGATGTGAAACACCACTTATCTTTACTTAAAGAAGACGCAGACCTTAGGGAATTCTTGCTTGGACCAAGAAAACCGCATCAAAAACGTTTCATATATGCCGGCATCTATGCTACTTATAATGAAGCATGGACGGTGTCACAGATGGAGGCCGCAGAACGAATACGTGAACTTGATCGTATTAATTTAGAGAAAACTCTCTCTGTGGTCGACAATGGGTTAACAACTTTGTCCTCCAGAATTTATTCATTGGACAGTATTGTATCCTCTGCTATCGACATACTGGAACAAGATTTAGCCATGTTACAGCAATACCAATCTCAGTTACGTTCTATTATGTTATTAAGCTGGACGCTGCAATCTTTGCGTGCGGGCTATGTGCCTTGGCGTTTTATCAACACGACGGCTCTGTTTGCAGAATACAATCTAACTGATAAACAGATCGAACTGGCACAAAGGGGAGGAAAGTATACAGTACTGAGCATTGAAAAACTTGAAAAATTACCATTCACAGTGGCAGAAAAACCAGCTACAGAATGGCTTATTCATGGCAAAATTAGTCTACCTGTGACTACTTTCCAGTGTAGTGTAGCTCCTATTTCCCTAATAGGCTCTGCGCATTGGAATAATATCCCCTATAGGTTTGACATAAGACTAAGGTCAGTATGTCCCTATCGAGTATATTAAACTTAATTACTTGTGCCAGCTAGGTCAGAGGCCACTAGAAACTTCTTGACGACAAGAAGGGAGTAGTTTCTGGCAGCCGCAAAACATGACAACTTTTGTTTCCCTTTAGAATCAGAACGAGTCCCAGAGTCGTGGAAACAATAGATAACTATTTCACTCAGCTCAGTCGTGCATACTTAGTTTTCCTTAAAGTTACACAGAAAGAATAGACGGGCGTTTCAATAAAAGGTTTATTGAACAGTCTTGTTTCTCGTGTAAGTAATATGTGCAGTTACGATCACAAGACAGTATGCAAGATAAATAATGTACAGCGTAAGCAGTAGAAATAAATAATACTGCGATAGCATTATCTTTAGTAGATATTCATTTACATAAATAACACAGACTAAAAATACGAGTACTCATACGATGCGTTTCTAAGCTAGTTCTACCCCAATGTGCCTAACCTAACCTAGGTGTAGGGAGAGGTATGAAGTAGGTGAAGTATTCCTTACTATGGTATACTAAGAGTATGTTACGCCTAGTATGCCAAGAGTCCCTCTAGGTTCTAGTCAGCTCCATACCTTGAGAATGAGAGAGGTAGGAATCTCTTGCCAGACTCGAACTCCAACACCCCGCAAGGGAAGTCAGATCACTGGAAGCTGGACTCTCTGCGTGCAGGGATGACAGCGTCTTCTCAGTGCATCAGGCCGGGAAACGGGCTCCTCTGAAGTCGAGGTCTCCTCTAGTTTACAAGGGCTAGGGAAGGTATATTTATACCTGAGAGGTACCTCAGAATGTTAGCATTGACGTGAATCGGTCAGCGGAAGACGTCATGAATGAACCCCTAAGGTATAACGGTTCATGCATAATTGATGAGTCCTTGAAGAAATCAATAGTCCTGTGCTAGGGAAATTCCCGAAGCCTAAGGGTCTGTTCTTCAAGAACTCGTTGTGACGTTAGGGTGGACGGATGTCGGAGACCATGCCTGTATTTGGAGTGCACGGTTTAATGCCTAAATAAGGACTGGGATTTTATGCCTATATAAGGGCAGGGCGAATTGTGCCTATATAAGGACATGATACAGGAAAGCCCGTGTATGGACACCCTAAGAGGAATACAACACCCACTCCACTTTCGTGTGTACGATAATACTAAAATGCTAAACATTTAAAATGCTAAACATTAAATGGAGTACCGCATATTGCTAAAATATTTCATAAAACCATTTAAAAGGCATTTAAAAAACCTATTAGAATGCAAAAGGTACTGTACATTTGAAGCATTGCTCTTCATTTCAGGCATATATTTAAAATAAAATACAATATGAATGAAATTAGCAATAATATTTGCATTTGATAGAAAATGATCGATAAGTTGTACAAAATCAAAGTCGTTTCATGTCATGGAAATTAATGAACTTTTTTAGACTAACACGATGAAAAAAGTGTCTGAGGAAGTACCGCGAAGTCTGTACTATAAGGCTAGTTCTACTTTAAGCAGATTGAAGTGCCATTTTAGTTCGAAAAAATTGGAAAAAGTTCAATTGTTGGAAGAATTCCAAGTTTTTGAAGTGTGAAGGCCAAATTGTTACAGCATCTCCGGAACACTGTGGGCCGAATCAGAGTCAGTTTACGGGTCTGGTGTAAACATGAGATCATCTATTTCTGTAGACAAAACATCGTCCACTGAAGTTGGTGTCAGTTGGAACACCTCGTGTAGTAGATTAATTGCACAGAGATGTGAAGCATCGCTTTCAGCATAGGTTGCCGCAGTAATGTTTGCGTCTGTTGTTACCTGTGTGCCTGTAGATCTTTCTCGTACCTCAGCAGCAGCCGGAAGCGTCTGTGAGATCTCAATGAATGCTGACATCAGGATAGGCAGCCTCTGGGGACAACACAGAGCATGGGCCGTTATCGGGTCCAGCAGAGTATCGACATCCGTTGGCGTAGCTGATGGAAATGTTAGACAGGTGTCCAGCACGCATTCTTCACCGCATAGCAGGCATCGTAGAACAGGTAAGATGCAATCTTGCCAGATTGGTCTGAATGACAGGAACCACGTGGTATTAAGTTCCCGTAGATGAGTCATACCCAAAAGCTGTACTATTCGCTCACGGCACTTTCGTTCAAGGAGAGCTTTCTCCATTTCGCTCGGAGTGATGTCTGCGAATAGGCTGGCCATAGCGTAATAGCAGGAAGAGAAATAGAATTCCGGCAACAAGTGCTAGAATTAATGGTATGCCACCAAACACTGAATGTGCAAAGTTCGGGATGATTCCGAGTATTGCCTGGAAAGGTGCTAACAGACCGGTACAGATGCTCTTAAATACATGTACAATTCCTGTTGTATCAGACATGTTAAAGATACGTGTTATCATTTCTACGAAATGTATAGGGCAGTTTGTATGTATTAAAGTCTGTATCTCAGCCGAAGTCCTTGCTACTTGTAGATCATAGGTTTCTTTGGCCGAGGTCAAAGGCACTGTTTGCTGTAAAAGCATGGCTTTCATTCTGCTCAAAGTATCAAATCTTATAAAAGAGACGTTCAGCGAAGGCCATAGAGGCGACTCCTGACTGTGTCTATTGGGGGAAACAATACTTGCATACAGCAAGTGACCCTGGAGTTGACCGTTACTAGATATGGGATGCCTGGCAACATGCCGCAGCAACTCTGATCATTCAACATGAGGTAACTCCCATTCGAAAGTTGTCCAAACGTTGGATTAATCACAGCAGCTGGTGTACCCTGCTGATGGCAAGACAAATTTGCCACAGAACCATTACAAGCCCCGTGTAAAGAAATGTCCTGACATATAAGTGAACCGCTCAGTGCACGTTTACAGTGTGTACCGCTCAAAAACACTTCACGATCCCCACTCCAACATCTATATGTATACGGTAAATCCCAAGATGTCTTAATGTATTCCTTACCCAACCTTTCATATTTGCCTGCTTGCATCTGTGTGAGGCAATACTGAAACTGAAAAGTAGTCACAGGTAATGTTATTTTGCCATGAATAAGCCATTCTGTAGCTGGTTTTTCTGCTACTGTGAATGGTAACTTTTCCAGTTTTTCAATGCTCAGCACTGTATACTTTGCTCCTCTTTGTGCCAGTTTGATCTGTTTATCAGTTAGATTGTATTCTGCAAACAGAGCCGATGTGTTGATGAAACGCCAAGGCACATAGCCCGCTCGCAAAGATTGCAGCGTCCAGCTTAATAACACAATAGAACGTAATTGAGATTGGCCTTGCTGTAACATCGCCAAATCTTGTTCCAGTATGTCGATAGCAGAGGATACAATGCCATCCAATGAATATATTCTGGAGGACAAAGTTGTTAACCCATTGTCGACCACAGAGAGGGTTTTCTCTAAATTAATACGATCAAGTTCACGTATTCGTTCTGCAGCCTCCATCTGTGACACTTTCCATGCTTCATTATAGGCAGCATAAATGCCGGCATATATGAAACGTATTTGACGCGGTTTTCTTGGTCCAAGCAAGAATTCCCTAAGGTCTGCGTCTTCTTTAAGTAAGGATAAGTGCTGTTTCACATCCTGTACTGTAGATTTCTGCAGCCAATCGAGGCATAATTTACCTACACTGTTTGTTGTTACTACCCCCGGATGTTGTCTTTGGACGTATCTTGGGTCTGGCCTATGAATAGTAAAGCCCTGAGTTTTATTCAGGAATATTTCCTGACAGTTGTTCGTGTCTGTGGGCCAGATCAACCATTTTTTCCATTCAGGATTAGATCTGTTGAGTTGTAGTATATTGTCAACTGTCACCACTGCCTGTGTATTATTATCAGTTGCAGGTGTTGGTACAGAAGGTGTGTTCATATCTTTGATCTTGGCTAGTCCAAGACAAGATGTTTGTTGGACAGTTTCATTCAAAAACATTATTTGTTCAGGGATGATACAGGCTCTAAATAAAGCATCTATCCCCTGCACTTGCCAATCTTTAGTACCCCAGACAGTTTTTGTGTCTATTGTGTCTTTCCAAAAGTCGAAACCCCTTCTAGACAGTTGGGCATTAAATAATGCAGAATAAATCTGTTTTGTATTTGTTAACATAATTTTCAGTCCTGTCTTGTTTATATTTTTATAGTAAAACATTTCTGGATTAGATGTATTGTATCCTGAAAAATATGGAAACTTGTTAGCAAATGTTTTTGAACTACCGTGTGGTGGTGTAGGACAATGCTCCCATTGGTTAAACAAACACATTTCTAGGATATGCAGATTTATGCAAATAATGATGACCATAATGGTTATAGCAATACAGCTCTCCATAGTCTGTTGAACCCTCTAAATATTCATTTTTAGAAAATGCAGCAGATTTTTCTAAGTCAAACATTATGTCATTAACAGTCTCAAAGTCCCAATCATCAGAATAGGTACTGGACGAAATTAGATCACTTAGTGAAATTTTAAACAAATGTGGAATGTTCAATTGTTCCGTCGGGCCGAAGATATCAAAATCTGTTTTGTCCCACACTATACCATCCTGTATAGGAACAGCTGTGATGTTCACTGTTGACAAGTCTCTTGCTTGGGAAGATTTATGAGGTTTCAAAAGTACGTTCACGTCTTTTCCTTCAGTGTTCACATGGATGTATCTGCCACTTATAAGCACGCTCACAGTTGTAACCAAAGCTAGCCAGAGCAGGAAAACAAAAAGTCCAGATGTAATCCAGAGTTCAATCCATGGAGAAACCAAATAAGTCTTTTTTCAGAAAGTGAAGAAAGTCTTGTACTTGCTGCCTGAACTTCAATGATGATGGCGTCGTTTCAGGTTCACTCGGATCTTCTGAGAACGTATCAAAGTTAATGAAATAGCCAGAAGCAGTTCTCTCAATTGTTGAAATTGCATCAGGATTTGTAGAAATCGCTGGAACCAGTTGATCACTTGCTACGTTGGTGTAGACAGGTGTATTTGGACGAACTGTTACTTGATTTTCAAGAGGGATGAGTTCCATAGCGTTGTTGCTTAGTCCTTCATCTGTTACAGCTGAATTCTCGATTGTTATCAGTCTTTCAGTCTGAACCTCTTGGATAGTAGCGAGAGGAGTGCGTCTGCTACTAGGTCGGAGTCCACGAGGCCTACTATTTAGTATTGGCCACATACTGTGGTTTGATGAGGTCGATGGACACAAATCTTTTCTCCTTTCTTCCAGCAAGGGGCGGCAGAAGTACTGTTCTTGTTCCTTGAACTGCTAGGACAGGTACTGGTTGTCTGTAAGAAGGTCCAAATTCCTTCTTGTCTGCAATTTTTTCTCTGACTAGATCCCCAACTTTTGGAATCCAGACAGGCCTTGCTGGGACCGCCGGTTTTTCCACAGTGGTGGTTGGCTGTAGGGATACGTTGCTTTGTTTCGTTCTTAACTCATTCAGTTCCTGTAAAACAGCCAAACGATCTTTGATATCAAACGTTTAATTTTCCATCACTGTGCCTACGTGATCGAGATCTGGTACCCACATTCTTGTCCCAAATAGGACCTCATATGGAGTGACCCCCCCTAGAGAACTTCTTGGCAGATTATTCAACGAGCGTTGGACCCCATTAAGATGTTTGACCCACCCATCACCCGAACCTAATACCCTAGCTGTTATAGACTCCTTTATGTCCCGGTTTTTCCTTTCCACAACTGAATTTCCCTCAGGATGGAATGGAGAGGAGTACTGCAATGCAACGCCCAGACTGGCCATGGCTTCTTTGTAAGCCCGAGAGCTAAACGCAGGGCTCCGGTCAGAATGTAGCGTGCCTATTGCGTATGTGCCGATAAAGATTCGCAAATCTTTTATAACAGTTCGAGCGTCAGCCGAGCGCTGAGGCCATATCCATAGGAACCTAGAGCATGAATCCACTGCAACCATGATATATTTATAGTTACCGTCCCTTTGCAAGGGACCGCAGTGGTCCAGGTAAACACAAGCTAATGGTTTGTCTGAAATTAACAGGGGTGTCTGCGCAGGGCGTTTCACTGTGGAGACTTTAATCTGTTGGCATATATCACATTCCAAGACATAGTTCTTTGTTTGTTTTCTAATGCCCAGCCACCAATATCTTTGCTTGAGTAAAGATACTGTTGCTGAAACACCTGCATGGGCAGAAGCTATCCCTTCGTGTGCTGCTAGGATTAGTCCTAATCTACGTTCCTTGTTTGGGATTACCCTATCCCCCACTCCAGGGATTCGAGCAAAAGGAACGTTGTTCGCATCAATTACATAAGAGTACTTGAGTGGAAACTTTTTTGGTAACGCTGCACTGCTGCCTTTGCTTGAAGCATTGACAGCCAACATTATCTCACCGTCTATTTTTGTTTTTGAACGAGTGATCGCAGCTACGGAAGCCGTCTGAACAGCCCCCTTTGCGGCTTCGTCAGCCAATGAATTCCCTGCAACATGAACGCCATCACGTTGATGACTCAGTGTGTGGATCACGTGAGCCTTTGGTAGTTCGTTTTTCAACTGAACTACTTGTTCCCAAAGCATTTTATGCTTTATTGTGCCACCTTTCGCATCTTTGAAACCATTTTCAAGCCAGTTTTGTATATAGTCGTTATACGACTGAACACAGTAAAAGGAATCGCACACTATCAGTGTGGGGAATTCTCGATCTGTACTTTCAAGTGCCAGTTTGAATGCTTGTAGTTCAGCTCGCTGAGCTGTACAATCTCCTAGAGATTGAGTTTTTTTGACCATAGGTCTGAAGATTCCATCTCGCATGCGACCTTTAACGATTGCACACGCTGCACTGTAAGCTTGCTTACTCCCTGTTGCGGGTTGTGCGGATCCGTCAGTGTAAATTATGAATTCGTACTGATCTAGAGGCAGAATTTTAGTAGGCAGAGGACATTCTTGTTCATATTGCAGGAATGCTTGTGTTTTTAAATCAGGATCAAAAACATATTCAACATCTGTTGCAGCAAGAGAATTAACCCATTGTATCCATCTTGGATGTAATGCTTTAGCATTTGGAATGCTCGCTTTTGTGACCGCTTCTAAAGCCGGTACTGGGGTAACGACAATGATGCGTTTCCCTTGGGCTAGGGCTCTTTCTTTTGCTACAGCGGTTTGAACTTCTGTTCGAATTTTTTCAGTTGAACTGTAGCGCATTTCCGCTTGTGTGTACAAATGAGATTTGTATGCAATTGGTATTTTCTCACCCTCATTGAAGGTTAAGTAGGTGAATCCGCATTGACCCGAAATTATTCGGATCACCAAATTGCGTTGACTTACGCGTGTTTGTAAGTGATTTGTTGCCAACATGTTAGCGTGGAGTGAACGCAAAATTTCTGTGTGTTCGTTTGTCCAATTTTTGATTGAAAAATCAGGTTTGATTAATGCGTAGAGAGGTTTAACCCTTTCTGCGTAATTTAGAATGTAAGTTCTTCCAAAATTTAGGAAACCCAGGATGGATTGTAAGTTTTTTAGCGTTTTTGGAGGTTGGAGCAGCGCACATTTCTCTAGAAAGTTAGCTGCCAAGCTCTTGCCTTCACTTGAAAGCTCATATCCTAGAAATAGGACATTGAGATGGGCAATTCGAGACTTTTTAAAGTTGAACTTATAGCCCTCAGAGGCGAATCCCAGTATAATGGTGCTCACCCTGTTCAAGTGTTTGTCCAGGTCATCGTCTGTCAGATAGATGTCATCGACATATGACAATGCCTCATTATCATAAATTTGTAGTAACCCCGTTACCCTCGCTGAGAATAAACCTGGGCTGTTCTTGAACCCTTGTGGGAGTCGACAAAAGTGACGCTGGGTCCCCATTATGGAGAATGCTGTTAAGTACCTGCTTTCAGGTGCTATGTTTTGACAAAAGAAACCATTTGAGATGTCTAATGTTGTTTTGTATTTTTTACGCACAATGTTATTCATTAATGCTGTGCTATGTGCATTTTGCACTGCAAAGGTTTTAGAACAAGTGTTTAGGTGTCTGTAATCCAAAACTAGACGATATGTATTGTCTGGTTTGGAGACAGGAAACAAAGGATTGTTCATTGAGGAGGTGCATGTTTCAATCACCCCTTGGTATTCAAGTTGATCTAAGATCTCCCTGACCTGTTTTTTAGCTTCTTGCTTTATTGGGTACTGCCTTTGTGCAGTTGGTTCATGTTTCAGATGTATTTTATGGTGAGGTGAGTCCTCATCCCATCCTACATGATTTTTATATAATGCTGGGGCCTGGGCTACTGCCCATTTCCTGGCATATGTATATTTTAGGTGTATTGGTATATTGTTGGAGAAGGCAGGCATAATAATGTCCTCGCCGTGTGGGCACTCCCTGACAAATTGTGGTGGCCAGTCTTTTTCTGCTAGAAGTATGTCATAGCCCCTTGATAGTCTTTCCCAAAAAGTGCTTTCACCTGTCTAGGTTTGTCTCCCTCCATCCGGAGTGTTATTTCATATAACTTTTGTGGAGTACTAACCCTGGTGTCTACAGTCTCAACTGTGATGTACTCATTCAAGTCCACTATCTCCAGAAGTTCCTTCAGGTTCTGGTGAACTATTGTGACTTCTGCTGCACTGTCCAGCATTGTCTGAGCCATTCTCCGTTCTTGAGTTGTGTTCTCAGTATTCTCGGCATGTCTGATCTTCAGACCTGCTACTTTCTTTTGGAGAATTGAGGTTTTGTTTTATTTTTTGGAGCGTGTTTTTCTTTTTGGATTTCACGCGTTCTTCTCTATGTTCTGATCGTCCTCTTCTTTCCGAAGTCTGTGATGAGATCTGAAAGGGACGAGAGGAACGTGTATCAGTATCTTGATACCTGTCAGGTTTTCTCAAATTATCCCTGTTCCTGAGGTTATACCTCCTTTCAGAGGGCTCCTTTTGAGGAGACCTACCCCGGGATTGAGAAGGTTTCTCATTTGAGTTTTGTTTAGTAGACTCCCACTTCTTTTTAGAAGATGTAGGAGTTTGTTTAATAGAGTCCTTCTCAGGACTTTTAGATAGTGTCGGCTTCACTGGTCTTCCACCCAAACTATCTCTGCCTAATTCTGCATATGATTGTTCAATTATTCTGGGTAGCTCAGTTTGATGTTCTGTAACATCGAATTCCCTTAATCGTTGGCGGATCGCCACTGCTGCTGCCTCTCCTTTAATATTAGATAATATTATTGTTGAGACCTGGTCGAAATTTTTCAGTAATTTCATACCTAAATTTAGAGCAGGCTCTGCCCCATATTCATTTTGAATTTGTTTCAGGACATCAGGTATTACCGCAATTGACGGAATGCCATGTGTTTTAGTATAGATGGCAGCAAAGACTGAGCCCCAAGTGGTGCAGTCTTCCAGTTGTGGTGTGATCCCCATCGGTAAACTGATTGTTAGGATTCTGGGTTTCTCATACGGGCTAGTATTTGGAAATACTGCTTCGATTTCAGTAATTTTTTGAGCTACCCAGAATGGAATTTGCTCACGTTTTGTGGGCATTTTACCCATGACTGCGTATAAAGTCTGTGGTGTAATTTTTAGTGTATTCCCCTGTTGGGGAGTTGGATTTGGAAGTGTCAATGGTTGCTGAACTGTGAAAGTCCGCATGACATATTGAACCAATTGTCTGTATATTTTTATTAACTCTGTAAGTTGAATAAGTAATTCCCCATCTGACATTATATCTAGTTCAGGATGAGGTGTGTAGCCGGCTAGAATCGGCCATGTTGCTCCTGGTCTACCTAGTGGACCGAGCCTGGTAATGTTTCTGTGATGTTTTAGGGCGCCTTTAAACCAGAGCTGATGCTCTTGGTATGTTAGTGGAATTTCAATATCCTCAAAAGGAATGTATTCCTCTGGTGGATCATCTTCTTTGTAGAAGTGAAACATGTGTGTTACTGGATTGGATTCAGGAAATATTACCCATGAATAGAATACCTCTGTCTGAAAGGATTCGTGTGCCTCTATCACGAAAACTGCTCTACCGCCTCTTGGTGGTAGGCCATGTTTTATAAGTTTTAAAGTGATGGCTCTTCTTAAGTTTGGAGCGATGTCTATAACACCCTCCTCGGTTTCAATTAAACCTGTAATGTTAAAAACTGTTGCAGCTGGCTGATCCGCAGCTCCACCGTTTCCGGTCTCAGTGTCGGAGCCAGGCATTTTGTTTTTTGAAAAAATGTAGAACAAGTTTCAAGGAAACAAAGATAAGGTGCACAATATTTTGGAACACTGTATCCTTCAACGTTGAGCAAACCAAACAGCTAATATATAGGGTGTTTCCCTATGTAGACGTGGTGGATACTTAACCCTGCCCACTCCAGACGTCTTTTGGAGTATATGGGTAGGGGTCTCTAAGAGAAAAAAGCACGGCTGAGTTACTCAGTATCTACCGTTAAATTACCGCCTTACCAAACGTTGGGCACCATGTAGTGTAGCTCCTATTTCCCTAATAGGCTCTGCGCATTGGAATAATATCCCCTATAGGTTTGACATAGGACTAAGGTCAGTATGTCCCTATCGAGTATATTAAACTTAATTACTTGTGCCAGCTAGCTCAGAGGCCACTAGAAACTTCTTGACGACAAGAAGGGAGTAGTTTCTGGCAGCCGCAAAACATGACAACTTTTGTTTCCCTTTAGAATCAGAACGAGTCCCAGAGTCGTGGAAACAATAGATAACTATTTCACTCCGCTCAGTCGTGCATACTTAGTTTTCCTTAAAGTTACACAGAAAGAATAGACGGGCGTTTCAATAAAAGGTTTATTGAACAGTCTTGTTTCTCGTGTAAGCAATATGTGCAGTTACGATCACAAGACAGTATGCAAGATAAATAATGTACAGCGTAAGCAGTAGAAATAAATAATACTGCGATAGCATTATCTTTAGTAGATATTCATTTACATAAATAACACAGACTAAAAATGCGAGTACTCATACGATGCGTTTCTAAGCTAGTTCTACCCCAATGAGCCTAACCTAGGTGTAGGGAGAGGTATGAAGTAGGTGAAGTATTCCTTACTATGGTATACTAAGAGTATGTTACGCCTAGTATGCCTAGTATGCCTAGTATGCCAAGAGTCCCTCTAGGTTCTAGTCAGCTCCATACCTTGAGAATGAGAGAGGTAGGAATCTCTAGCCAGACTCGAACTCCAACACCCCGCAAGGGAAGTCAGATCACTGGAAGCTGGACTCTCTGCGTGCAGGGATGACAGCGTCTTTTCAGTGCGTCAGGCCGGGAAACGGGCTCCTCTGAGGTCGAGGTCTCCTCTAGTTTACAAGGGCTAGGGAAGCTATATTTATACTGAGAGGTACCTCAGAATGTTAGCATTGACGTGAATCGGTCAGCGGAAGACGTCATGAATGAACCCCTAAGGTATAACGGTTCATGCATAATAGATGAGTCCTTGAAGAAATCAATAGTCCTGTGCTAGGGAAATTCCCGAAGCCTAAGGGTCTGTTCTTCAAGAACTCGTTGTGACGTTAGGGTGGACGGATGTCGGAGACCATGCCTGTATTTGGAGTGCACGGTTTAATGCCTAAATAAGGACTGGCATTTTATGCCTATATAAGGGCAGGGCGAATTGTGCCTATATAAGGACATGATACAGGAAAGCCCGTGTATGGACACCCTAAGAGGAATACAACACCAGTTTCAGTATTGCCTTAAACAGATGCAAGCAGGCAAATATGAAAGGTTGGGTAAAGAATACATTAAGACATCCTGGAATTTACCTTATACCTATAGATGTTGGAGTGGGGATCGTGAAGTGTTTCTGAGCGGTACACACTGTGAAAGTGCACTGAGCGGTTCACTGATTTGTCAGGACATATCTTTACACGGGGCTTGTAGTGGTTCTGTGGCAAACTTGTCCTGCCACCAGCAGGGTACACCAGCTGCTGTGATTAATCCAACGTTTAGCCAACTTTCTAATGGGAGTTACCTCATGTTGAATGATCAGAGTTGCTGTGGCATGTTGCCAGGCATCCCATATCTAGTAACGGTCAACTCCAGGGTCACTTGCTGTATGCAAGTATTGTTTGCCCCAATAGACACAGTCAGGGAGTCGCCTTTGTGGCCTTCGTTGAATGTCTCTTTTATACGATTTGATACTTTAAGCAGAATGAAAGCCATGCTTATACAACAATCAGTGCCTGTGACCTCGGCCAAAGAAACCTATGATCTACAAGTTGCAAGGACTTCGGCTGAGATACAAGCTTTAATTCGTACAAACTGCCCTATACATTTCGTAGAAATGATAGGACGTATCTTTAACATGTCTGATACAAGCGGAATTGTACATATATTTAAGACCATCTGTTCCGGACTATTAGCACCTTTCCAGGCTGTCCTCAGAATCATCCCAAACTTCGCACATTCGGTATTTGGTGGTGTGCCGTTAATTCTAGCACTTGTTGCAGGAATTCTGTTTCTATTCCTCCTACTACGCTATGGCAAGCCTCTTCGCCAACATCACTCCGATAGATGTGGAGAGAGCCCTACTTGAACGGAAATGCCGTGAGCGAATAGTACAGCTTTTGGGCATGCCTCGTCTAAGGGAACTTAATACAACGTGGTTCCTGTCATTCAGACCAATCTGGCAAGATTGCATCTTACCTGTTCTACGCTGCCGGTTTTGCGGTGAAGAATGCGTGCTAGACACCTGTCTAACACTCCCATCAGTCGTGCCAACGGATATTGATACTCTGCTGGACCCGATAACGGCCCATGGTGTGTGTTGTCCCCAGAGGCTTCCAATCCTGATGGCGGCATTCATTGAGATCTCACAGACGCTTCCGGCTGCTGCTGAGGTACGAGATGGATCAACGGGCACACAGGTAACAACGGACGCGAACATTGCATCTTCTGCTGAAGGCGATGTTTCTCATCTCTGTGCAATTAACCTTCTGAACGAGGTGCTCCAAATGTCACCAACTTCGGTGGACGATATTTTGGCTACGGAAATAGATGATCTAATGTTTACGCCAGACCCATACACTGACTTTGATTCGGCTCACAGTGTACCAGGGCAACAATGACATTTGGCCTTCATATTTTTCAAACTTGGAACTTTTCCCAGAATTGAACTTTTTTCTTTTTAAATTTTTGAAATTACATGGCAAATGAACAATCTGCTTACAGTAGAACTAGTCTTATAAAAACGGACTTCTTTGAATACTTCCAGGGACACATTGTCACCTTACTTGTCTAACATTTCATTTAATTCTATGATATGCAATGGCTTTGATTTTGAGAACTTATCGACCATTTCGTCATATGTATATATTTCTGTTTTCATTCACGTTGCATTTTACTTCCGTTATATGCTTAGAATAAAAACAATGCTTTATATGTACAGTACTTATTGCATTTCAACAGTTTTGAGCTTCTTTTAAAATGCTTTTAAAAATGTTTTTAGCAATATGTGGTACTCAATTTTATGTTTAGCATTTAAGATGTTTAGCATTTAGTATTATCGTTCAATCGAAGCTAGAGTGGGTGTTGTGTTCCGCTTTAGGGGTCCGTATATAGGTTTTCCTGAATCATGTCCTTATATAGGCACAATTCGCCTTGCCCTTATATAGGCATAGAATCCCAGTCCTTATTTAGGCATTAGCCGTGCACTCCAAATACAGGCATGGTCACTGACATCCGTCCACCCTAACGTCACAACAAGTTCTTAGAAACCAGACCCTCAAGCTTCGGGAGTTTCCCTAGCACAGGACTATTGATTTCTCCAAGAACTCATCTATTATGTATGAACCGTTATACCTTAAGGGTTCATTCCTGACGTCTTCCTCTGTCCGACTTCACATCAATGCTAACACTCCAAGACACCTACCAGGTATAAATATACCTTCCCTTGCCAAAGCAAGTTAGAGGAGACCTCGACTTCAGAGGAGCCCGTATCCCGGCCTGACGCACTGAGAAGACGCTGTCATTCCTGCATGCAGACGAATCCAGCTTCCAGTGTTCTGACTCCCTTCGCGGGGTGTTAGAGTTCCAGATCCGGCAAGAGATTCCCACCTCTCTCATTCTCAAGGTATGAAGCTGACTAGATCCTAGAGGGACTCTTGGCATACTATACTTAACATACTCTTAGTATACCAGACTAGAGAATACTCCACCTACTTCTACCTTTCCCTACACCTAGACTAGGTTAGGTACATTGGGGTAGAACTAGCTTAGAGACGCATCGTACGAGTACTCGCATTCTTAGCTCATGTTATTTATGTACGTGAATATATGCTAAAAGATAATGCTAGCGCAGTATTATTTATTTCTACTGCTTACGCTGTACATTATTTATCTTGCATACTGTCTTGTGATCATAACAGCACATATCTCTTACACGAGAAACAAGACTGTTCAATAAAACCCTTTTTATTGAAACGCCCGTCTTTCCTTTCTGTGTAACTCTGTAGAAACTAAGCATGCACGATTGACTGAGTGAAACTGTTATCTATTGTTTCCACGATTCTGAGACGTGTTCCGCTTCTAAAGGGAAACAAAGTTGTCATGTTTTTCGGTTGCCAGAAACTACTCCCTTCTTGTTCTCAAGGAGTTTCTAGTGGCCTCTGAGCTAGCTGGCACAAGTAATTAAGTTTAATATACTCGATAGGGACATACCGACCTTAGTCCTATGTCAAACCTATAGGTTATATTATTCCAATGCGCAGAGCCTATTAGGGAAATAGGAACTACACTACAGCAGCACCTACGGGATCTAAAGATACAATACATGCTACTTTACCCGGCACGCCTGAGAGTGGTCTATTACTCGCAAAACCTGTTCTTTGATTCTCTAGAGGAAGTTTTTAATTGGACAGATGAGTCTGTGACTTTGAAACCTCACACCCCGCCTGGCATGGACTCGGACTCATCACAGGGTGATGGGGGGAAATCGACTCCCAAAATCCAAAGTGAAACTACGTAATCAATCTCAGTCCACCTGGCGGAGCTCCCAACGAGATGACAGATCCTAGCTGAACTAGGCTGCCCTGTGTGTGGCCCTTCCCCATCTGGGAAGGTTGGATGTATAATGTGGTCTGGTAATATTTAAATGGTTGGTAATCATTGCATGCTTAGTAGTGTGGTGCACAGAGTCTAAGACTGTGAACCACATAGATAGGAAGCTAATTATCTCCAGTCATATTGTTATTTTCGGTTGGGTATGGGGATCCATTGGGAGTGCTCCCTTGGTGCCCTCTTTTGGGTCTCTGAGATGACACTTACCGCGATAGATACTTCATGTTGGTTGAAGTATGGGGGTGGGGTCAGGAATGTTATTTGTTTTTTATAATTGTAATGCACAGATCCAATACACATTCACTCCTGAGGCTACCCACGGCAGCCCAGATATTTTTTATCGTAGCCAACGATGAGTGAGTCATTATCTACCAATCCTGCAGGACACCTTCGCATGGTGTCCTGGAATGTGCGGGGAGTTCTCGATGAGACTAAATGGGAAGCGGTCTTCAAATATGCTAAGAAGAAGGGCGCAGACAGGAGACGCACCTCCTTAGCACCAAGGTACCTTGCCTTGCCAGGTATGGCTATACTCAGATATTCCATTCTGGGTTTATGAGGGGTTTGGGGACGGTTGGCATCTTGATCCAACGTAGTATTCCCTTTCAGCTCACCAAATCATGATCTGACAGTCATGGCAGGTACGTTCTAGATACCAGCACAATTTTTGGCGAATCCCTCACACTTGTCAGCATATATGCCCCTCCACCGTTGGGTCAGTCCTTTGTAAATCTTATTATCCGTTTGTCGGGGGACCTACCTGGGGGCCTCTCGGTGATCGGAGGTGACTTGAATGACGTAGTGCATCCTCAGAAGGAGAGGTGGTGCCCCCAGGGCAGAGTTCCGGAGGAGGGCAGGACTAGGATTTTTCACTGGCGTCCGCACTCGGTCTGGCTGATGCTTGGAGAATGTATCCCCCTGCTGATAATGATTACACATATAACTCCACAAGTCCATGGCTCACTCTCTAGGCTGGATTACCTCTTGGTCCCCAATACATTCATTAAAAGGGTGTCTAACGTCTGTATCGTAGCCAGGGAGGCTCTCCAACTTCATGTTGGGCCCAAGAGACTTGCGTTTCACAGGCGCCTTTTGCTATGGCATCTGCGGGATCCCCCTTACAGGGTACATCTTACCCGCACCATTGACAAATACTTTACCCTTAATACAGACACAGTGGATTCCGTGGCCATGCTAAGGGAGACCTTTAAAACAATGATACAAGGGACTGACATTAGCTACTATGCAGGGAAGCATAGACGTAGGGCCCAGGGCCTTGTTGACCTTGATGCACAGATGCAGACGCTTGAGGCACATGGTCGTTAACCCGACAGCAGCATTGCACGGCGGCAGCTGGGTATTACTCAACATCAGTACCAATAATTACTGCTAGACAAAGCTAAGCTGGCCTGGCGGGTGGCTCAGAGTTGCATATATCAATGGAGGGGACAACTCAAGCAAGATGCTGCACAGACTGTGCCAGGTCAACCAACAATCCACCCTTATACCTGTGATGCGCTACATGCAGGGGCGGTTGTTGTCGGATCCCCATGATGTGGCTCAGAGTTTTGCCACATACTTTATAGAGGTGTATGCTCGGAGGGAGACACTGACTCTCCACCAAATTATCGAATTTGTGACTGCTCTGGTCCCTTTCGGACACTGCTAGGGCTCAAATGGAGGAGGCGATCACGGAACAGCAGCTCTCCTCTGCCATGGAGGAGTTGCAGATCAAGGAGGCTCCCGGCCCCAATGGGTTCCCATATAAATTCTTCAAGACATTTAAGCCTCGCCTGGGGAAAAATCTTCTGGGACTGCTTCACTTCTCACTTGAGGGGGAGTCACTACCGCCAGACTGGCTGCATGCATAGATCGCAATCTTTCCAAAGACGGGCCATTTGCCAGAGGAACACTCATCCTATTGCCACATCTCCCTCCTCAATATGGAAGTTAAACTCCTCACCAAAACCTTGACTAATCAGCTGATGAGATGTCTGCTGGACCTGGTTCAGCCTGACCAGGCAGGCTTTATGCGGAACCGAGCCATGAGCCATAATATTAGACAGGACTATAACGCCCTAGCTTTGGCTGATCGTTTGGGGAGGCTGGCCGTGGTGCTAATGGGATGGGCATCGGCATTGACGATAGCAGAAAGCAGATTTAAATATCTGGTGGTATATATCTCCCCAGACGCGACACTGTCATGGTCCCATAACCTGGCGTCAGCCCTAACGTGTGTAAAGGAGGAGGTGCGGGTCTGGTCACTCCTGCCGTTGTCTCTGATGGGCAGATCGGCAATTTTCAAGATGGTCTCCCTGCCCCAACGTCTGTATCAATTACAGAATCATCTCTATGCTCTTCCTCAGTCATGGTTCAGGCAGGTGAACGCCGTCCTTGACGGGTTCCTATGGGGGGGCGGTCCGCATTGTTCTCAGGACATGTTTCTAACTCACATATTGTGGCGGTATCGCCTCTGCAGGCATCTATTCATATTATTCTTCTCACCTTTTGATTATAAACGACTGGTGGTACAACCATCATGGTGACCCTGTGCATGCAGTGGAGAAATGGGCGATAGGTGCCCCCTCCATACTGGACTACCTATAGACCGGGTGTTAGGTCCCATCCACCAGCAACACAGGTGGTCTTCACCCTGTGGAGGCGTTCCCTACAACAGATCGGTTGGTGGGGAATCTTACAGAGTGGATGCCATTATGGCAGGGCATTATGCTAAGACAAGTGAACCACCTTGTGGGCTTTCAGAGGTAGGACACCATTGGAATCTCCACCCTTGGAAATGTGATGCGGGGCACGATCCTGAAATCCTTCTAAGAGATGCAGAACAAATATCAATTGCAACGCAGTCAATTCTATTGGTACTTACAACTCGGTCACGCATTTACCCCGTACATTAAAGACCTAGCAACCCTCTCGGAATTCAACCCACTAGAGGGCAAACTACTCCTGGGGGATTTGGGTGCTCACAAAACAGCGAAAATATACCAAACACTTGTCAAGAATAGCATCAATACATTGCCTGCGCTTAGAGCGGCTTGGGAGGCATATCTGGGCACCCTAGACAATGATGACTGGACAGAGGCCCTGTGGACGCTGCGTGAGGCAGCAGTTTCTGCCCGTCTCTGCTTAATTGAAATACCCTCACAGAGCTTATTACACGACACATCACTTGTGGCACATGGGCGTGATGGAGTCCCTGATATGCCTCCGCAGAGGGGTGGATGATGGCACCTTCATCCATATAGTGTGGAGCTGCACAGCGCTAGAGCGTTTCTGGCGAGGTCCTTTCCTGGGTAATCCCGTTGGACCCCAAGTTGATCCTACTCCAGAGCAAAGAAGGCATAGGGCGAATAGATATAAAAGGCTACTTTTGTTCCAGGGTCTAACTCTGCCAAAAAGGTATATAGCCAGGGCATGGAAAGAGGATGTACCCCACAACCATTGGGGTGTGAAAGAAGGATTAGACAATTGTATGGGGCTGGAGATTGGTTTCTCAAGTGAGAGGTTGCCCCCAGAAGCTCCCCAAAGTCTGGCAGCGGTGGGCGGACTTTAGAAGCATTGTCCTGGATCCAGTTCGCCATCCCTGGTGCCCTTCTTGAGGAGGAAATACGCAAATATAAAGCGGAAAAGCAGAATGATAAGAGACTGTTGTATTTGACTAATGCCTACTTGAGGTGAGTTACGTGTTGTGTCATATGGTACTTGCGTAGGATCTTCTGTGCAAGTTGTGTAGTTGTTGTTTTTAATAGGTGTAACCATGCCAACATTATGTGTATTTTTCTGCATGTATGATCATGCAACTGTGCCAAAACCCAATAAAATTTGTTATAAAAAAAAACATTTCGAATTGGAGAGTGTGCCTGTGCACTGTCAGTGACCTGGCCAAAGAGGGCACGAAAGACCTGAAATTCATAGCTGTTCCAAACCGGGGCCCCAAAAATACATTTGGCCCAGGACCCCGTAATCCTTAAAATGTCCCTTTACCTTGGTATGGAAAGTGCTTGCAGAATGCAACCATGCTTAAGTAGCCGGTAACCTCTCCTAATGTTCAAACATTTCTTTGATAGCATATTGCGTAAAATGTGTCATTTCAGCCTGAAGCCAATCTAAAGCTCTAGCACAGTACCACACTGCAAAATAGACTATCTACTAAAGTAATCTGGTCCTCTCTACAGATATCTAGTTAGTAACATCCCATCCAGAGCCTATGGTGGAAAACCCTAAGCAAAGTTGGGCCTAGTCAGGGAACTGCTCTGCGACACTGTAAAGGTGAGCAGATCTTTACCAGTTGATCTGATGCGTAGGTGGCTTAATAGAATCTCGAATCCACCTTGTGCCCTGTGTGGGACAGCCCATGCAAAATCTCATGGGACCAGAAATAACAATCACCCTTTTTAATTTTCTTCCGATGGCACTATCTCTAGCTCTCCTTTAACAACAAGCCACAAAATGTCATAATCAAGATGAGTTGGTGAGGGAGGGGAAATGTGAGGGGGAAGCTTCTTGTGAAAAAAATGGCAGAAAATAAACTTGTTTCCTGCTGTTTGCAGGATCCACTCATCAGGCATTAACTTCAGTCATTTTTGAAAGGACATCACGCGGTCGTGGCTGGAGAGCGTAAATCTGACACAACGAGTGCTCAAAGCAGTTTCAGAGCTGTGGAGATCACGGAATACAAGGAGTGAGACTGTAGTAGTCTTCCGCTATTGTATACCAAGCCAGCCTCCTACAGTTATCATAACCAGTTCCTCTGGAGGGGTAAAGATACATCTAGGGTGGGAGTTGTGGCTGTTCTGGTTCTTCTTACACTGGTTACTGTACACTCAAAACCTGCAGTATGATGATGCAAAATTTTAGCTGAGAATGTTAGTTGAAAAGCCTAGTGGTCGCTCTGCTTTGCATAAATCTCTGCAGCGAGTAATCTGATTTCTTAAAGAGTCTTCACCCATCATACAACATATCCAGAGGCTGGGTCAGCATTCCACTGCAAAAATCTTGTTGAAGTCATCCAAATGTGGCTCCTCATTCACCAACAAATCTTGTCAAACATTTCAAGTTCCGAGCACTTCCTGTCAACTGTTTTGTCTATGCCACCTTTTAAGAATCAGGAGAAAAAATCTATCATGAATTCTGATTACCTGGGCCCAGCTGGGACAGCCCTCTCCGACAAAGAGTGTCAATATCTTGTTAGCAAGCAGGTACCTTTAACGTTGTCTAGAACTGAAGACATTCTGTTCAGGGCAGCAAGGTTTTTAGATTTCTTTTCTGGTGGGGCTGACAGGAAGTATTTTTTTTAAACTCCGCTGAAGATACTTAGAGGATCACATTCTCAGGAATAGAGTTAAGATAACTATATGTGATCTGAATACGTACAGAGATTGCTATAGTCTCAGCCAACTTTTTTCCACTGCTGTAAGTAAGTCTCTTATGCAGTAGGAGACTGGGGGATTAGAAACTCAGATTCTAGGAAGGTGTCGAGCCTGGTAGCACTCTTCAACTCTTAATACAAACCTGAGTAGGACTGCATTTACAGAAGCAGATTGTTTGCCTCTCTCATTTTCTTAAGGAGGGTGTAGGAGGCTGGCTTAGTATATGGTCCACACTTACTTAAGTGAAGCACCTTGCACTAATCCAGACAACCATTATGGTGATTTTAGTGGTCTTAGACAACCTTAGAAAGCTCTCTAAGTGGTAGCTGTGGAGAGCAGCCTTCAGGCTTAGTCCTGAAGGAGTGTAAAGCAGCTTGTTTTACCAGTACTAATCATATAGTGTAGGTTAAGTGAAAAAGAACCACACAGTCTAGTTATAAAAATATGTATTTATTATAAACACTCACTAACACATTGCAATATCTCCTCACCGGAGATATAATCACCATACACACAATACTTCAGTAATAGAACAGGTAAGTAGCACAAATACACAGCAAACCATATACTAATAAAGTGGAATGCAAACTGCGACCGAAGTCGAGACTTGACCCAGAAGACTTAGAAGAGCTGGGGACCCAAGGAACCACCCAAGGTAAGTACCAAGGAACCCCACGGAGGCTGTGTGCAGAGTGGAAACACAGCCACGTACTCAATGCAAGTTAATGGGGAAGTCGCAATTGCAGTTTTGAAGAAGGACGACCCTTTTCAGAGGACCCTGAAGAAACCCAATGAAAGATGGAAGGTTGGAAAGTCACCCTACCCGTGGATACCCCAGGAACCAGGATACCCACACCAGGGAAGCCGGGTGCATAGGTGTGAAGTGGCATCGGAAACCACCGTAGACAACAATGGAGGACTTCAGTAAAGATGCCGCTGGCGAAGACTGTGCAAGAGTGCGGTGGAATACATGGGTGAATTCTTGAAGAGAAGAACCTGCAAGCAGTGGGGACAGAGTCTATGTCACTCGGAGGTGACCGGGAGGCACGGAAGAGCAATGCCCACCAATGACGGAAGATGCAGGAGTGATGACAGTGACCTTGTGAGGACCAGGCGATGAGGAAAACCAGGAGCCGTTCACGAGCTGTCCCACGTCGGAAGTCGAGAACCGGGAGGGGGTGAGTGTGGGGTGATGCGGTGTCCGGGCGGGAGCACCAACAAGCCTTAGCAGCAGCAACAGACGTGGAACACGATGAAGGAGTAACGTTAGGACCAGCAAGGTCCAAGGGACTCACCAAGTGCAGGAGAGTCATAGCAGGCCTGAGCAAGCAGAGGAGCCCACTGAAGCAGGAGAAGACCCACAGGCCGAAGGCACAAGAGTCGCAAGAGGACCTCGAGCAGCTCACCAAAGATGAAGGCCCACGGTGCAGAGGATGCGGTGAGGACGCTGCTCTTGGCAGGAAGAGATGCTGGAGGCTAAACCTTCTTGTAGCCCGAAGATCTCTGGAGTGCAGAGCCAACAAGTCTTGGCACCGGCAAGTCGATGCGGTGCACATGGGTTCGGTCCCAGCAGTTACGACGAGGGATACTGACCTCAAACTTGCTGAGAGGACAGATCAGATCTCTAGGGAGTTGCAGAACCACCACCTGTGTAGCTTAGCCTTTCGAAGTTCATGAGACGTCAGGGGCAGCAGACCGGTCAGCTTCGTTGTCATGCCTGCAGATGCAGGGGAGTGACTCCTTCACTCCAAGGGAGATTACTTCGGGTGTCCTTGATGCCCACAGGTCTGTTGAAGATCCTGGAAGAAGCACAGACACAGACGACGAAGAAGACTTGCAGAACAGCAAGACCAGGAGCAGCAGGAGTCTTCTGTGATGCAGTCTCGGTTCCAGGCGAAGTCCAAGTGACCAGACGGTCGAAGAGTGACATGGTTTCAGCCTTGAGTCTTGTCCCACGATGAATCCGAAGACCCACCCACAGGTAAGCCTTTTTATACCCTATGAAAGGGGTTATAAAACGACTCAAGGGTCCCTCCCAGAGGAGGGGCTGGACAGAGGGGAGGATAATGCAATGTCCATTGTCTAGTTTCGCACCAGAATGGGAGCCAAGGGCTCCCAGAACTGGTTTCAACTGGAGTATACAAGGAGGGCACCAAGTGTGCCCTTCAAAGTAGTCTGGTGGTGCTGGAAAGCACCCCCACCCCACCCCAATACACTAAGTCCTGTCTGGGAGGTGGTCACACCTCCCTGTGACAGGAAACCTATTATTCTACCCTTCCCTGCTCCAGCTCAGCTCAGCAGCAGGAGGGCAGAATCATGTCTGGGAGGGGTGGGGGTCGGCAGCAGCACTAGCTTGCTGGCAGACCCTGGAAGGCTGTTACCGGGAGTACTGAGGGCATCCCGACGGAGCCCCCCAGTGCATGGAATCATACCTCCAACACCAGTAACGGTGTTGGGGCATGATTCCAACATGTTTGATACCAAACATGCCCAGGTTCGGCACACCCACTATATAGTTAGCCATCGCGTATTGACGGATGGCCACTATATGTATCAAAATGGTTGACCATACTTACAAAGCCTGGAGAATCGACTCTGGGGTTTGTAGGGGTGTCCTGCTCATGCAAGGGCACCCTCACAAGTATAACCAAGCACCCTGCCTTCAGGATTGAAAGACCTGGCTTAGGGGTTACTCAGAGGTTTTAAGTGTAGTGACCTCAGATATAAGAAAACTTATATCGGTTGTTAGTGGTGCTAGCACCAGCTTGCACAAGAGACCCCTGGTGTACCTATGCCCTGGGTACCTTTACCATATACTAGGGACTTACAGAGGTACACCAGTAGCCAAATGTGGATGTACAGATGTACTTACCAAGTCAAATCTAGGGAGGAAGCACATTGACTGGGGTCCTGAATAGCAGGATCCCAGTCAGACTAGTCAAAAAATCATACTGACACTAGCAAAAAGTGGGAGTAACCATGAAAGCAGATTCTACTTTCCTACGAGGGCCAAGAAAAACTGAGTGAAACTTTGTGCTTCCCACATCTGTGGAAGTGCAAAATAAAAGGAACTGACGTCAAGTGTCCTATAAGGACTGGAAATTTCAGTTTAACCAAAAGTGAGCAAGTCCTGGTCTGCTGCCATACTTACACTTTGTATCCCTAACTGGAACACTAATGAAGGATATTGGGTTTTTGATTAAGGGGGTGAAAACCCTTCTCAGGCAACAACCACAATCCTTGTCACAGTGATCCAAAAAAGTCAATAAACTAACCTGAGCTTAACCCTCTGGTAGCATGGCAGAAAAGCAGTCAGGCTTCACTTAGAGGCACTGTGTTAAGTATTTATGCTGCACACAAACAATAATAAAGTGGAAACAACACAAGAGATATGCCACACCAATTTAGAAACATAGAAAAAAACTTTCATAAATAATTTGACACCAAAATGAATTAAATCCAATCAGTAGAACTGGAGTTATGAATTTTTAAAATGTGTAGAGGAAAATAGCGCCTAAAAGATCAAAGCCACAACTGCGGGCATCTAGTCACGCAAGACCGCGGAAAAGTCGAAAGGTTTGGCCAACCGTGAGTGTGGTTCGGATACACAAGGTCGATTGGGTCCGGTCTACGCTTACCTTCAACGTTTTGAAGAAAAATGTGTCAGAAGGTAAAGTTCAGCGGGGCATGGCAGCCAGCGGTGTCCAAGGAGGAGCCGTGTTCATCAGGGAGCCGCTGAATGAAGTCGCAGTGAAAATTTCTACGTTTGTGCTTTTTTGGAAGTTGAAAATCTCCAGTGGGACAAAGCTGCAGGCTGTAGCCGATGAGGGCTCCACGAGGCTGGATACCCTTCCCGAGAGGGTCTGCTAAACAGGATTTGCTGCAGCGGAGAAGAACGTAGCAGGAGCTACCACGAAGTAAGATCGACCGGTGATGCAGGAAGGTCCTGGTCTCCTGTAGGTTCTCAGACCACTTTTTGAGGGAATATTTTTTAGGCACCTTTAGCACCACTTCCAAGGGTCCAGGAGTGGGTGGGCACCACTTGGAGGGCAGGACTCACTTTATGCAGGGTCCAGGTGCTGGTTTAAGGTTGTTGGAGCTTTTTATGTCCCTGTAGCTCAGAACAGAAGGCCAGCCAACTAGCCCTTGGAGTCGCTCTGGTAGTCCTGGAATCAAGCAGCAAGGCAAACCTCAAGTAGCCGGGTAGTCCTCTGAAGGTACAAGGCAGGCTTCAAGCAGCAGGGCAGTCCTTTGGTAGCAGCAGTGCAGTGCAGTCCTACCAAATACAAAGCAAGCCTCAAGCAGCAGGGCAGTCCTCTGAAGTACCAGGCAGTCCTTCTGGGGGTCCACTGCAGATCCAGGAGTGAACTGAAAAGTTGGTCTGAGGGTCCAATATTTAAACCTGGCGCCAGACTTTGAAGTGGGAGAAACGTCAAGACCCTTCTACATTTGGCTTCTGAAAACTTCCTCCCTTCCCCTACTCAGGAACCAAGAGAGAATTTCTTTGTGAGTGTGCTGGAGGCAGTCCCTTTGAAATGGAATTGGGGCATGGAATACTTCTGCCCCACACATCCTGGCAGGATGGCCCATCCTGCCAACACCTAGTTCCCCTTTGTCTCACTGTATGGGAGGAATAAACAAAGGCCAACTCAGGGGCGGTTCCTCCATTTGAGCAGAGGAGCCCCAGAGCTGAAAAATAAAACTGCAATAAAGTTCATTTATTACTGTTTTATTTTTCAGCAACCCGTCCTGAACGAAGTGTCAGGACGAGGTGGGACCAGCTGACGAGTGGCAGCATCAGAGGGCTGGGTGCTTTAAAATGTGCATATCTCTTTGGCCGGCCATCTTGGGCCGGTCAGCCAGACATGCGCATTTTAAAGTTCTCTAACCTAGCTATCTTAGACAACTGGGTTAGAGAACTCGCAGGCCTCCAGTGCTCTTAGGAGCGCTGGGAGAGCCGCTCTATCCAATCCTGGTGCTGCCTTCATGTTGTGAAAGCAGCACCAGGACTGGGTAGTGTCGTTTTCTGCCTCGGAGCTTTCTGTGAAGACATCCGAGGGAGGAGGACGTCGCGCTGCACTTCGTCAAAGTATATTTTAATATTTTTTAGTGCCTCACCACCCTCGGTACAACCCAGCCGTTACTGGGCCAACTGTTATGATAAGCACAATCATGTGAACCAGAACACAGACTGTAGACACCAAATGGTTAGGACAAGAAAATGGGAACTTTCTAAAAGTTATTAATGAAAGGAAGAGTAACCCTCATTCACCATAGATTATTATACATGCTTATACAGATAGGACGTGCAGAACCTTTTTCACCATGTCAATATTATTGAATTAAGACAATCATTTGAAAATTTCTAAGGAACAAATCAAATTTCCACAGAGAAATGATGTTAAAAAAATACTGAATTGTTTTATAGTAAACTAAGTGTTTAGCACATTGAATAGATTTGATATTCAACAAAATCACAACACGACAAAAACATTGCTATGTGCATGCAAGGAAGATAACCTTTTCACATACAGAAAGCATTTCTCCAAATGTTTAAATAATGTCATGTTTGAACACTCCCCGTCCCATTGCCAATTGTGATAAAATAGTATCCTTACTCAGTGATAAACAGTCCCCTGCCCTGGTGCCGTATGGTGTCCTTAAGCATATAATGGTTCAGTCTCTTAGTGATAACGCACCCTAAGCACTCCTTCGACTAAGCCAATGAGTTTCGATCTCTGTGGGAACAATTGATCTGCGAGATCTTAATCAGGGCTGTTACATTTATAAATCAGGGACAAGTTGGATATGCCTGAAAAGGATCAATGTACAGGTATTAATGGGAATTTGTTTGTTTTTTAAAACTTCAACGTAGTGTTTTCTTTTTGCAGTAATGAGCACCTACCAGTTCTCCTCAGTGTGGGTCTAGGTGTACTGTAAACAAAAGATAAAAAACAGGGCTTGAGTCACTAAATAATATATTAAAAGACTTTTAATCCCTTCACCAAATACCTAATGGTGATAACTCAATGAGGCTTTCACCCAGCCGATATGGCAATTTTCACTGTGGGGAGAGGAGATACATCTAAATGACAAAAAGCGTTCTGGAGTTGCAACGAGTTCAATCACTTTTCAGTTGACTTTGAAGCTTATTGTTGTTCTTACTTGTATTTACAAATTATCCGTACCTTCTTCGTCTTGCGTCTTGGAATTCCATGTAGAGATTGTGGAGCATTATGAGTGGCTCCGTTTTCGTCTGGACAATCATGTATCTGTTGCGCTTTGCAATCCTCTGGTGCTTTGCTGTAGATTTGTTATTCCCACCTGAGGTCTAGCACAGCTATTGTCCAGTGGGTCATGAGCTTATGGGAAATTTAGTTTCAGTGTTCTGTGTACACAGGGACATTTAGGACTCTGGGATACGTAGTTTCGAAGTGTAGTTTTGTCTCATACATTTATTCAGATTATTCAAAAACTTCTGGTGATTCCTCCCCAATGTTAAGTCTGTTAATGACTTATACTTGGCCATAAATCTTTTATACCCGCCTAACGTCCAATGCAGATAGCGTCCGCCCAGTCACATGAGTACATGTGCTCATGGGAAATGTAGTTTCAGCGTCCTGGTCCTGAGAGAAGTCATTACCTTCCTAGCAAATCCATCTATCCCTCTGCCCATGGTAGCATTCATGTCGCTCCCCAATGATCACTGTCCACCTGGAAATTGCAAAAAATTGCTGCTATCCTATCTCGAGGGGTAAACTGTAGCCCTGGAGGGCGTTATATCATCATCAGTGTAATCTGCTCTTCATCGCAAAACCTGTTATTACAGCTAAGCAACCATGTGGATCTCACCAGATTGTACCACCTATATCCTGCAAACACTTGCTAAGTAATATGGCAACTCCTCTCAGACCAGCATGTACCACAGGTGAAGATCTACCTCCACCCAAGGCACAGCTATTAGTGCTTTCATGTGTCATACATCTGGCTCATATCTGTGAAGCGAATGTGACAACTCCATGTTGATCTTGTCCCCTATGCCATTAACATTCCAAGAAAGAAAATTAATGGCATCCCTTTCCCTTTTTTCCATGTGAGCCATTTTCTTGTTGAGCCATGCCAATCTCATGACTCAGTTCCCCATCTCTATCATGAGTTCATGAGCTTCAGAACTACAACCATGCAACAATCCACTCCATTAGCCTAGAACTACCCACATCTCCTAGTCGCAATGTGTTGGTCACCCAAACATGTGTTATTAAACTAAAGGCGACGTCCTTGTGAAACTGAGCATTACTCAAAAGAGTCCATTTAAGTGTTAATGTAACTTCCGGCCATTTAAAATGAGGAGTTTACTCCTCTTACATTGTTTCTTAAAGGGAAGCGTCCCAATGTGAATCAGCAAAACCATGGGTCTTAGAAGAAGGCCAGGGGTCATTCAGTGGCTCAGAGACCACTCATATCCCCCAATATTCCCTACTATAACAAAGAAAGTCTAGCCAGTGCCATCATACGTTATTCATAGCTTTACTTACAGCTACGGTTTTTCTACTGCTTCAAAGAAAGGATATTAAATGTGTTGGGTCCATTAAAAGAAGCCAAGCAAGAAGATGTTATTTCCCATCAACCATCTGCATAGGAAGTGATATTACTAGTTTCCCACCCACAGCACCCTGCGCTCCTCTCCCCTTCCCCCCAGAACCTAATAAATGGACAGTGGATGTGCCGCCAAAGTCAAGCCCGTCTGTGCCTGTCCACGCCTTGACTGCAACAAGCCCAGGAACTCTGATTCTCCCTCTACCCACCGCTAACCTGCCACGCTCTCGACCACACCTATCACTTGCCGCACTGCTGCCACACAGCACCACACAATACAGAAGGCACATTCACATGCGCCTTCTGCAGGTTTGCATGCACTCTCCAACACCGTACACCACCACTCCCATACCAGCAGCACCCCAGTCACTCATACTCACACAAACCAGCCACCCGCTCATGCAGAAAAAACACCACCCACTAAACACGCTACATTCACAAGCATACTCAAAACTCACTAGCTCACCAACCACATCAAGAGGGACCTAGTGCATGACCACGGCCTGGACCTCTACACTGGACATCACTACAGCCATCATCACCGACTACACAATCGCAGGGCAAGACTGTTAGCACAAGCACGGAGGTGGAGTTGCCATCATATTCAAAGATACCATCAGCTGCACCACCTATACGGCCAACCCACCAGCTACATGGAACACCTTGGGCCTGATTCACAAAGGTAAACGTACACTTTGGTGTAAGTTTACTACTTTTCGGTACCCACAAAGGTAAACTTTGACCAAAAGTCTATCTTTAATAGTAGTAACTTACTTTTGTAAATGCCGAAAAGTAGTAAAGTTAGACTTTTGGTCTAAGTTTAACTTTGTGAATACCGAAAAGTAATAAACTTACACAAAATTGTACGTTTACCTTTGTGAATTGGGCCCCTCATGTTCAAGATAAACATTACAGCCAACTTCTCCCTGGAAGGAACCCTTCTATACACACCACCAGCACCCTGCACCAATTTTGCCAGAGACACAGCAGACTTCGTCGCACCCCTCATCATCAAAGTCAGCTTCATCCTCCTGAGAGACCTTAACTTTCACCTAGTAGACCACACTGGCCTAAGCACACCAGCAACTTGCCGAAAGCCATCAAGAACCTCAACTGCTGGATCACCGCATGCGCAGACACCCTGGCTCTCAAGCGCAACCCAACAGCAAGAGCCCAATCAAAAGCCAGCTGGTACACAGAGGAACTCAGGCTGACGAAACGCCACTGCAAGCAACTCAAGCGCAAATGGAGAGCAAGTCAAGACACCATAGATAAAAACACCTTCAAATTAGCCCTAAGATGATACCACCAGCAGATACGGAACACCAAGCACACAGCTCTTGAAGATAACAGCAGCGAGGAGAAATCTTCGCATCAATAAAAGATTTCACTGCACCTCCTGCTGCCTCCAGCAACAACTCCCCTCCCTGCAACAAGCTCTTGGAATTCTTCTGTAACAAAATCACCTCCAAATTCGGCAACATTGACCCTCAACCCTGTCACAACTCAACTTCCCATCATGGCCGAAGAATGAACCCTGATCTTGTGGTAGACCATCACCATTGCTACCATGAATACCATCCACTCTGGGCCCCATTTGACCCTTGCCCTCACCATGCCGTCACCAAAAGCCTCTTAGCGATCTGCGAAGCACTAACACCCATCGTCAATGCCTCCATTGACTGGAATCCTGGAAACAAGTTACCATCACTCCCCCAGCGTCACGCCCCTGCTCAAGAAACTCAGCCATGCCATGAGGTCCAGGAACCTCGGAGTCAGTCTCACTGAAATCCAGAATAGAGGCTGAAACATCAGAATCATAGGCTGAATATCCTGGACTCGCTGCTCTGGAGGATATGCCCAAAACTGCACTATGTCCAGAACAGCTCAGATGAAAGGGAGCATCTGAGAGGGAATCAGCTGTGACTTCGGCATGTTGACAGTGAGCCCCTGAGAATGCAGGGGATACGCTGTAGTCTGGAGGTGGAGACAACTGCCTGGGGCGAGCACTCCTACAACAGCTAGTCATCGCGGTAAGGGGAAGACTAGAACCCTTGACCTCAGCAGATGAGCTGCAAGCACCGCTATCACTTTGGTGAACACCCGAGGGGCACTGGTGAGGCCAAAAGGGAGCACAGCGAACTGAAAATGCTTATGGCCCACCGTGAACTGCAGACAGCACCTATAGGCAGGCAGGACGGGATGTGCAAGTAGGAGTCTTGGAAGTCTAGCACTACCATTCAGTCTCCAGGGTTCAGGGCACACAGAACCAGCATGATCATCTTGAATTTCTCCTTCTTCAGGATGAAGTTGAGATGGTGCAGGTCTAAAATAGGGCAGAGGCCTCTGTCCTTTTTGGGCAGGTAGTGGGATTAGCAACCACAACCTACTTCTGATTTGGGCACTCTCTCAATGGCTCCTCTGGGCAAAATAACATGTATTTTCTGAAGAAGCAGAGAGAGAGGTGGTTCTCCGTAATCCGGTTTGGGGATGGTGGCATGGGTGGCGGGTTTCTAGGAAGGGGATAGAATCACCCAGCTGAACAATTTGAAGTGCCCTATTGTACGATGCTATGGACTGCCAGTGGGGCAGGTAATGTCGGATCCTGATGTCTACTGGGAGCCCATGATCATAAGCGGGCAAAAGAAAGGGGTTTTGAGGCTGCCGCTGCTGTGGAGGAGGAGGACTGGGTAGATCTCTGGCTGTGTGTCCCCGAGGCTTGTGGGAGTCGCGTCCATGGACTCTAAAGAACTGGAGAGTCTGTGGGCCATGGTGGCTGGGTGGGAATGGACTCTGCTGGTAGCCCCTACCGTAGACACGAAAGGGACGAAAGGCAGAATAGGGTTGACCTGGGGCCATGGAGAGACCCAGGAATCTGGCAGTGGCCCCACTGTCCTTAAAGCATTCCAGCGCGAAATCTGCCATACCGTTGAAGAAGCGGGTGCCATTGTAGGGAATGTCCATAAGGAATGCCTGGACATCCCCCCCAGAACTTGGTCTAAAATAAACTCCCTTTGGATTATTTGTTCAATATTGCTCTCAACCTTTCATACCACAAACAACATATAATTATCACCCAGGCATACACAGGTCCAACCTCCTTCTCTTCTCCAGGAGTCTCCTTCTCTGATACACAAAAGGAGGCTATGTCGAGTGTTTGTCCAGGAGATTACTCAATCCCGGTTACTCGAGTGGCGTATAAACAGAACTACAGCCAATGAAGAGAAGTAGATGTCGCTTTTGAGTTCACGCTTGTGATCAAATCTATTATGGACATTTGAACAACTTCCAATGGGAAAGACAACGAAATAAATATAATTCAGCAAATAATTAATATACAGGTCGTTGTCCAGGACAATTTTGAGAGTCTAACAAGAGTGGAGACGTGTCCCCTCAGCACAACATTATAATTGTGGGTGGTGTTTACATCCTTTTGTGTATCAGAGAAGGAGACTCCTGACTATGGAACACTGACCGATATATTATTTGATATAAACTGTGGGAACAGATTAGTAGCAAGCCTGAAGAAGGAGGTTGGACCTGTGTATGCCTCCGAAACGCGTTGCTTTTTGGTCTACTTGTGAAGATAGTTTTTACAAATAAGTTTATGGGCAAATGTGCAATTTTTGTGAAAGATTTATGAGATGAGACATTAATGGATTGTAATATGATTATGTTTTGATATGTATATTGAGCCATCTGTGTTATATATGTGATTTTATTTTTACAGCAGTGTTGTTTTTAATGTATTTTAATTAAATTTGCATTACTGGAAAATATGAATGCATTCTTTTTTTAACCAACTTAATAAATATTTCTGTAATAAATTTGTGAGTTTTGGCATCTGGTGATAATTATATGTTGTTTGTGGTATGAAAGGTTGAGAGCAATGTTGAACAAATAATCCAAAGGGAGTTTATTTTAGACCAAGTGTCTGAGTGGTGTCCTGTCCCTTTGGTTGTTGGACCCCTCTCTCTTTTTTAGAGAGACATCCCCCCCAGAAGCCAGTAGATCCCAGCCACACGTGTCGTCTGAGTGCCACTGATGATGCAATCGCTCTGCCTAGAGAGTCGGTTGTTTCCAGTCTGCAGCAAATGGTTAATTTGCTGCTTCTCTGCCATCAGCAATAGCCTGGGTCAGTACGACTTGGGCCCCTTCAGAGACCATTGGCAGCACTTGCGCAACCGAATTCCAAACAGTGCTAGGTTGGTGAAAGAAAGCATCCTCTTCCCAATGGTATCCAGCCTCAAGGATTCCCTATCCGGTGGTGTGGTAGGGAATGCACCAGAGTTACCTTTGAAGGTGGAGGCCTAGACAACCAGACACTCCAGGGTGCTGTGTGAGTAAAGCTGGGTCCCTAGAAGCACGGTGATCGCAGCGGGCAATTGTCCGGTGCACAGGAGCCCCTGTAAAGAGCTTTGCCCCTGCCGAGCAGGACATCTGCGAGGGCTTTATTAAAGGGGAGGAGAGGTTCTGTGGGGAGCGGTTCCCGGCTGAATCCCATCTGTCAAGATGTTAGCCTTGACTGCCACTGAGGGTAACGTAAGGTCCAGGACCTCAGCTGCCCTACTTACCACCATGGCAAAGGAAGCTTCTTCCTCCGTAGCCACACTAGGAGGAAAGACTAAGCCAGTGTCTGGGGAGGATTCCATGCCACTGAAATTCGCCAGTTCCTCGTACTAGTTATCCATGGGCTCTTCTAAGGGGTTCTGGTAACCATAAGGATCCTCAGATCCACCCCAATCACACTCCTCACACAGCCTGTCAAAGAAAGGAGGCCTGGCTCCGTCTTGGGAGGTCGAGTTGCAGTCGGTGCCGGAGTCGACGTCGGGCGATGCCGATACAGCTCCGTATCAGAGTCAGCGGCCCTGGGGATGACATCGCTAGAATGGGCTCCGGAGAAGGTCATGGTCTCGTGATTGGAGTCGTTCCAGATCTGGAACTAGATCCAGTGGGCCCTACTGGCACCGAGGGTGGACTCGCCAGCGGGAATCCAGTGGGGCCACCCGCCGAATCCATGGTGCCCAAAGGCACTCGAGATACCTTTTTTTTTTTTTTTTTTTATTGGTTTAAACACACAAAACATATACAATCGATTGCATCACAACTCTGTTTACACTGCCATCAATCTGCACAGGTAACCCACAAACACAAGGTACTTCTGTCACCCAGCATCTGCATTTCGCTAAGACGAATGAGGAATATAAAACTTACAGTGTCTGAGGCCACCTATGCAATTATAGTCATCTAGCGACACAGCCGCTCTTCTATTAATCATGGTAAATCATCCCTTCAAACATCATAATCTCAGGCACTCGAGATACCTTGGAGTGGTTCGGCAAAGTCGAAGAGAACTTTGACTTCGTAGACTTCTTTGGCTTTTGGTGGAACTTACTTGATGACTTTAGCGTGATGATGAGTGCCTTGAACGTCTCTACAAACGGGCCCGGGAACTTCCTCGTAATTGGGACCTGGAATGTCGTAGAGGTGACCGGCATCTGGCAACAAGACGCTTCAAGGAACGCTCCGCAGCACCTTGGGGTTCATGGCGCGACAGTCCTTATAGGCTTTGTACTCCAGGACCCAGAGACAAACCAGATAGGGGTCTGTCAACAACAACTGTCTCTGACAGGAACCGCAGGGTATAAACCCCACCATTGTGTTTGGGGACATCCTTAACACAATGGGAGACAAAGTCTCAAACAGACTCAACAAAACGTCGGAAAAAGTTGTCCCAAAAGTGAACAGAGAAGAGGTATGTCTATCTGGATCTGCGTTGATGGTGCAGAAAGAAAAGAACTGATGTCAGCGCACTGGGGTAGCACCTATATAGGTACCTTGCACGTCACTTCCGGAGAGGACACTACCAATGCAGAACTGAACGATGCCACCTGCCGGCACGCAGAGGTACTGCTTGAAAATTTCCGGATCCAGTCTGACACCTGGGGAATATTCTACAGTAAGGAATCTGCGGCTAGAAGTCCCTATCAGATAAAAGGAACAAGTTCACTGCCTACATGACCTTAGACCACCAACTGGATGTTAGCCAACTGTCTCAAGCTCAACACCGACAAGCCAGAAGAAGTGATCTTCGACAAGAACACCTCATCATGGGAATCCAACTGGTAGCCAGCCATACTCGAGCCAAAAATGGATAACCTTTACCCCAGAAAGCAATAAATTAGGGTGCAAAGTGGAAGCAGAGGGGGATATGGTCATGAAGAGCTGAGTTATAAAAAGCACAGTCTGACATTAAACTTATACTTTTTTTTTACTCTGCTTCAAAAAAATTGCCAACATTGACAAATCTGATAGTAAATCTGTTCTAGCTTTTTTATTTTGTCACAAAGAGGCTGCATTTTTAAAATATATCAGAGTTATGGCACCTGCTGCAGAGACCTTTAAGTGCCCAGCAATGTTAAGGGGATAATAGGATAAATAAGCTAAGATAACTCTGGTGGTTAATGCAATCCCTGGAGTGCTCTGTGTTCATCTTGTCACAATTTTGATTCAAACTAGCATAAAGGGTTACTGTGCCTGCTAGAAAGCACTTTGTGTAACATGCAGGTCACCGAGTTGTATTTCATGTGAGAGATAAAAAGGTTACTGCTTTTGACATACAGATACTTTTGTCAGTTGCAGTTCATGAGATGCAATCCTTCTAATATGGCACGGTGAGCCATGACTCACCATCAAGGAATGGCATGTAAACTGTAAGGCACGGGTCTAGAACTGAATGATTTTTTTCTCAATCTGTCATTATTCGAAGGTTGCTAAAAACATTTTTTTTAAAAGGTTCCTCTGTGTAGTAAAAAAAAATCTTATTAGTACAGACAATCCCAACCAACATGTTACATTTTAAATCACGACTGTGTTTCTCTTAACTATGCACTCTTAACACATAATGTATACGAATATGGACGATATGTGCCTCCTGCACCTTTGAACTCTCATTGTAGTTTGTAACATTTCCTGTACATTGATTTACTGACCTGTATGACTTATTGTCTTATATATAAATAATGTCTGTGCTTGATGGAAAGTGGTCCAACACCCTACATTAGGATGACTAGCAGCATAAGATTTAAATAACAAATTATTAAGTGCTATTCACATTGCTATTTGTGAAGAGATCACTCTTACATGCACTCCAGAACACTCTTGTCTGTATGAATGTGTGCACAAAAAGCCGATGCTGAACTCTTGGCAAGTAGTTGGGATTTATCAGTGGGCTGAGAAATAAGTACTGCTCCATCCTGGACACAAACTCAGTTTCATAGCCCTGCTGTTGAACAAACCTCTTCACCTGTACCACAAAGTCAGGGCTAGCCCGCTATACCTAGTACCAAACCATTATATGAATGCCACCCGGTGAGGAAACAGGCTTTTTGCTGGTTCGCCCATACTTTTTGCCCCTATTGACAGTTTCAGTTTATTAACAGTTTGGTGTCATGCCTAAAAAGGCCATACAAACAGTTCATATATACACATAATTCACACCATATTATAAAACGTATACTTTTGCAACTAAGACTCAATTTTTTGGTACTAATATACAAATATACTTTACCCCCCTAACATAAAAGCATTTAAAATCACAAATACTCATTTTAACCCTGATTCTTCTATGTCAAAAACATTAAAAACTCTCCTTTTCCATAATAAAACAACAGACCTTAACCCCCAATCACGGGAACATTTCTTCCATATTATTTCCATACAGGGTTAACATTACCTCTGTGCAAAATACAATCCAGTTCGGTGCAAACAAATGCAATAACTTCATAGATACGACTATTTTTATCTCTTAGGCAAGTAATCAAAAACATTAAGTAAAAAAATCACCAAATACAAAAAAACTTTCTTATATTAAAAAAATAAGTGCAAGGTAATAGGAGAGAAATTATAATTCAACAGTCCTCTATAGACCGTATTACCTTGAATAAAACAGACATTAACATTTTCTATACTAAAAATAATCAATTATGAATGTATAGAAAGTGCTTTTTCGTTTGTGCAAGATTATACAACAAAGTGCAAAAAGCTTGTTCTATTACTATTCAGAAAAATTACCTTGCCTCCCAATACCCTTCCTTATATTTAAGAATATAACTAAAACCTAACAACCTCCGTATACTCATTCCATTTTCCTAGTGTGGCAAGCCTTTTTTCTTAATTAACTGATACTGAACAACGGCCAAGAATTTCCCTACTGCATAACACATGGGTATATTACTGCATTGTAGAATTAACTGAAGGAGACCCTTTGTATATTGTATCTGAGTCAATCTAAAGGTCGGTAGCAATAACGTTCTTCTACTAGCTGCAAAACTGGAGCAACTTATAAGTAAATGCAAAAAAGGTCAGTGGTCCCCTTAGTCAGAAGAGACACATAGCTTTATCCATCTCGGGTTGCTGGAATAGCTTCCATCGTGTAAAAGCTGTTTTTATTTTTTTTTATTATTAGGCACTGATGTAATGACTCAACTGAAATCCGCTGAGCCCAGCTAAACAGGACTCAGTGCATCTGCACTGACCCTTAAAAAGGATAAATTGCTTACCTGTAATCCTATTTCTCTTCCAGGGGAATCCTCATCTTAGTCTTAGATTTGCGGAGACCCCCGAGCACATAGTACTTTTAACATATATATAACGAAGACTAAAAATGTCCAAATTACATTGAGTTTTCATATTAAATCACCCAACAATTACCAAGATATTTCTGTCATAAACAGAAAAAAGCAAAACACACAAGATGATGGACGGAATGTTGCACATTGGCAAACATTCACCCCCAGTCACAGATCTGGGTTTAATCCATCGTTATTTTGCTTCACCACGCCACCCCAGTTCAGACATAGCCATATGCAAATCAGTCTTGACCCTGTGCCTCATGGGAACAGTCCAGACCGAACTGCCAAGCCATGTCTTCCCTGGACCGGAATCAAGCATCCTAGGACCGGTTTCGGGCTTTCAGCCCTCATCAGCCAGGATAGCTTGACTCCAGTGGCGTAGTGAGCACGGGACCCACGTCTGGGCATACCCTTCCCACTTAGGGCGAAATGCAAAACACACAAGATGATGGACGGAATGTTGCACATTGGCAAACATTCACCCCCAGTCATAGATCTGGGTTTAATCCATTGTTATTTTGCTTCACCACGCCACCCCAGTTCAGACATAGCCATATGCAAATCAGTCTTGACCCTGTGCCTCATGGGAACAGTCCAGACCGAACTGCCAAGCCATGTCTTCCCTGGACCGTAATCAAGCATCCTAGGACAGGTTTCGGGCTTTCAGCCCTCACCAGCCAGGATGTGGCTATGTCTGAACTGGGGTGGCGTGGTGAAGCAAAATACCGATGGATTAAACCCAGATCTGTGACTGGGGGTGAATGTTTGCCAATGTGCAGCATTCCGTCCATCATCTTGTGTGTTTTGCATTTCGCCCTAAGTGGGAAGGGTATGCCCAGACGTGGGTCCCGTGCTCACTACGCCACTGGAGTCAAGCTATCCTGGCTGATGAAGGCTGATAGCCTGAAACCGGTCCTAGGATGCTTGATTCCGGTCCAGGGAAGACATGGCTTGGCAGTTCGGTCTGGACTGTTCCCAGGAGGCACAGGGTCAAGACTGATTTGCATATGGCTATAACTGAACTGGGGTGGCGTGGTGAAGCAAAATAACGATGGATTAAACCCAGATCAGTGACTGGGGGTGAATGTTTGCCAATGTGCAGCATTCCGTCCATCATCTTGTGTGTTTTGCATTTCGCCCTAAGTGGGAAGGGTATGCCCAGACGTGGGTCCCGTGCTCACTACGCCACTGGAGTCAAGCTATCCTGGCTGATGAAGGCTGATAGCCTGAAACCGGTCCTAGGATGCTTGATTCCGGTCCAGGGAAGACATGGCTTGGCAGTTCGGTCTGGACTGTTCCCATGAGGCACAGGGTCAAGACTGATTTGCATATGGCTATGTCTGAACTGGGGTGGCGTGGTGAAGCAAAATAACGATGGATTAAACCCAGATCTGTGACTGGGGGTGAATGTTTGCCAATGTGCAGCATTCCGTCCATCATCTTGTGTGTTTTGCATTTCGCCCTAAGTGGGAAGGGTATGCCCAGACGTGGGTCCCGTGCTCACTACGCCACTGGAGTCAAGCTATCCTGGCTGATGAAGGCTGATAGCCTGAAACCGGTCCTAGGATGCTTGATTCCGGTCCAGGGAAGACATGGCTTGGCAGTTCGGTCTGGACTGTTCCCATGAGGCACAGGGTCAAGACTGATTTGCATATGGCTATGTCTGAACTGGGGTGGCGTGGTGAAGCAAAATAACGATGTATTAAACCCAGATCTGTGACGGGGGTGAATGTTTGCCAATGTGCAGTATTCCGTACATCATCTTGTGTGTTTTGCATTTCGCCCTAAGTGGGAAGGGTATGCCCAGACGTGGTCCCGTGCTCACTACGCCACTGGAGTCAAGCTATCCTGGCTGATGAAGGCTGATAGCCTGAAACCGGTCCTAGGATGCTTGATTCCGGTCCAGGGAAGACATGGCTTGGCAGTTCGGTCTGGACTGTTCCCATGAGGCACAGGGTCAAGACTGATTTGCATATGGCTATGTCTGAACTGGGGTGGCGTGGTGAAGCAAAATAACGATGTATTAAACCCAGATCTGTGACGGGGGTGAATGTTTGCCAATGTGCAGTATTCCGTACATCATCTTGTGTGTTTTGCATTTCGCCCTAAGTGGGAAGGGTATGCCCAGACGTGGGTCCCGTGCTCACTACGCCACTGGAGTCAAGCTATCCTGGCTGATGAAGGCTGATAGCCTGAAACCGGTCCTAGGATGCTTGATTCCGGTCCAGGGAAGACATGGCTTGGCAGTTCGGTCTGGACTGTTCCCATGAGGCACAGGGTCAAGACTGATTTGCATATGGCTATGTCTGAACTGGGGTGGCGTGGTGAAGCAAAATAACAATGGATTAAACCCAGATCTATGACTGGGGGTGAATGTTTGCCAATGTGCAACATTCCGTCCATCATCTTGTGTGTTTTGCATTTCGCCCTAAGTGGGAAGGGTATGCCCAGACGTGGTCCCGTGCTCACTACGCCACTGGAGTCAAGCTATCCTGGCTGATGAAGGCTGATAGCCTGAAACCGGTCCTAGGATGCTTGATTCCAGTCCAGGGAAGACATGGCTTGGCAGTTCGGTCTGGACTGTTCCCATGAGGCACAGGGTCAAGACTGATTTGCATATGGCTATGTCTGAACTGGGGTGGCGTGGTGAAGCAAAATAACGATGAATTAAACCCAGATCTGTGACTGGGGGTGAATGTTTGCCAATGTGCAGCATTCCGTCCATCATCTTGTGTGTTTTGTATAAACAGAAAAAAGACCATAAGATGATTCCAAAACCTTTATTTAACAAGCCTGTTTACGAATCAGAAGCCAGCATTTAGGACAGACAATGACACAAGCCAATGGCAAATATGGGCGGAGAGTGGGTGGGGCTTCTATTCGCTAGTCCACCACAACAAGTCTCGCAGAGCAGCGCATGCATGCTGGCTCGACTCGACAAAAAAAGGAATACGAAAGGGAATATATGATACATCCTTAGCCCATAGGCTGCATTCAAAATATATCAGAACAAAAACTGGCACCGTGCCTTTAAGACCCCACAGGACCCCCTGTATCCAATCATGCCTCACAGGTGACAGTTAGGTCAGGTCTTTTTATGCTCCTATCTCTGGCTTGATATATTTAGACATTGTTTTCTTTGCATATAATGGCTTTATTCTTTCTCTCCATTCTACCGCCAGGTAATCACACCTGTAAGTAATAGTGTCCTTCAAATAGTGGTGATTATTTCACGGTCTGCATGCTGTAATTCACAGTTTGCCCAAGTGTTGTTTATTCTCCTTTGGGCACCAGCAGGTACGTTTGTATACATTTCCTATTACTGGCGATTGCCTTCCAGCAAGTTCCATTCCTTACGGTATGTTCTGATTTTCTGTAGGTCCCCAGGCATTTCCTGTCCTGGTGAGACCCTTGCATTCGTTTAATGGTTGAAACATCGCTGACACTTGTCACAAACAAACTGTTTGCCATTTCATGATGTGTATGTATACAGGCAACAGTGGACTTATCCAAATGGATTAACTGTTATGCAGTAGTTTGTGTACCAACATACCCTTAACTGTTTCACATTGTATATTCACGCTTTTGGTTGAGGTTCTTGCCCCTGGGGGTCACTTAACACCTATGCTTTTAGAACACCTATAAGAAGCTAAGCTTTATACTGTGAATAAACCGATTTGTTACTAGGACTTGCTAAACACTATTGATTTTTGGTGTATATTGAATCAACTACAGTTATTTTGCTGTTACATGTCTACTATTTTGTTGTGAGTTTGTTATGTGTGAACCATTATGAGTCTTTCACATAATCACTGTGGCATGCTTCATCATAGAGTCATGTTCTGAAATGTAAATACTACTGGGCCTTTCAACAACTGAGGCCTTTCAATAAGGGATGAAGTGCAGCTATCCACCATCTAAACATTGTTTCCTTACTTATATGTCAATCGCACTCCAGACCATATACCCTTAGCCACTAGAACTTCAGTAGGGCAATGACAGGAGGTGATCAAGTAGCTAGGGTGGAAAGACAGACTGACCTGCAAGACACTGGTATGGGTCGGTAGAAGGTTGGCTCAGGTTTCACAGCTTCAGGGGTTCCACCAATGGGACTTAATAGGCATTTCTAAATTGGGAGAGGTTTGGGGACCTGGACAGTTAAAATCATTCGAGACCCTAGTAGAAAATTACCCACTACGCAAATCCCATTTAAAAAAAAATATTTACATTTGTGGCACGCACTAGAGCAATATTGCAGCAAACTGTTGTTCTTAGTGCCACTCAACCCACTGTAAGCAAAGGTGACTCTACAACCTTTGGGTAGGCATGCAATTTCCAACATATATAAATCACTAGTAATAAATGACACGGATCACTTCATAGCATTAAAAACACAATGGGAGAGGGACGCAGGCCACCTGGAAGATGAAAAGTGGTTAGAGGTCAGAATGGCACCTAAGTGGGTCGCAATACCTGCTCCCCTAAGGCTAATCCAGATTAAATTTCTGCATCATTTTTATTATTCATCCATACGATAATGGGGTGAATAACCACCTCAACTTGCCAAAGTTGCAATGACACAGCTAGAGATTCGTTCCATATGGTGTGGAAGTGCATAGTGATTCAGAAATACTGGAAGGATCTCACCCAGGTACTGTCTTGAGTGCTTTACATAACCACTGATATAATTTAAATCTGTGTTTGCGTGCATTGGGGAATGAAATGGATCCAGCCACGCACGTAAATTTCTACATATGAAATAGGTCATAGCCAAGCCTGACATGACATTGGAAAACTCTGGAGGTCAAAGAGAAGCTCTAATAAGGTGGAATGGCTAAGGGGCATGGGTCATTGTGCAATGGTGGAGAAGGCAATCTACCTAGATAGGGGATGTCCCAAAAAAATGACAAAACCTGGGGTCTATGGGGTGATTACTTTGGTTTAGACATGTGGCATACTACACCCAATTTTTCCTTGGAGGACGAGGCCATGTGTGGGCTGTGATGCCATGTAAGGTACTATACTCCTCGCCTATGATACTTCGGATTCTTTTAAAACGCTTTATGTGATGTCTAGAGGATTTGGCTGCTGCTACTCTCATCTGTATTTCTTGATTTCTACTGCTAAAACCCAAATAAAAGTGTTTATTAAAACCAAAAGGATACCTGTGATGATATCCTCAATCTTCTGCTTGGCCAGCAACTGTTTTCCTCGCTGTAACAGGAGCTGAATGTGCAGCAATAGGGCCTTGCCTAACTCAGGTGATGATTCAAAGCGCTCACACACAGACCTCAGGAACTCAAAACCCACCGATTCCCTGTGCATACACAAAATGTAGATATTAGTTTAGCAAGGGGACTGTCTATTTAAACTAAGCATGTCCATGGTTTAGAAACAGAAGGAACTACATCAATACCATACATATCATGGTACCATCCATGGAGCTATGGACTATTCTGAAGATGCTAAAGCAGTGCTGCCATATTTGTTTTGCAAGTAGATGTTTTAACTATGTGGCAACACCCTAGGTGAGGATTAATTGAGCTTTTACTCCTCCTTTACTAAACACAATAGCCAGTTTACAAACCTTAGCCTGTTAACACCACTACATTTCCCAAGAACCCCAGAAAAATGAACTACAAAAGAACACATGACCCTCAATAGCTAATTGCTACTTAATAGTCTATGCAAACGTCCCTTCACCTTCAGTCTACATCTTGGTCTTCTTGGGTGCTGCTTAGAGATGAACCCTCAAATACTAACCTTTTGGGGGGAAATGCTCTAAGCTCATAAAGAAAGGCTTAAAGGCATGATAAGACAAGCTCCTATATTTGTGCTGATTCTGCCTGCATGATAGTGGACATGGCAGAGCATGTCAAAGACAAGTGGATCAAAAAGTTCTGATGGTTGCCTGCTGGGCAACTCCAACTGCCCCATTTTCTTGGAGAGGTGACGATCTCCGAGCTCAGCGAACTGACAAATCAGAAGATGGAAAAGTCACCTTGTGCTCATTTTTTCAGCCGACCTTTTTGAAAGAGATGATCAAGTCCTTCAACACTTTTATGACTTTGAAGAAAGCATACTCACCCATGCGCAAAGTTATTTACCTGAAGCTTTATGGAAAAGCTGAGCCCAACAGGAATACAGGCCCAATTAATGTTTCAATCAAAGCACCCAAAGGTTCAAAGAAGTTAAGAGAAGTCAGCGGCAAGACCAATATATGTTTGACACATTCTGTTCATCCAGAAGCAGAATGAATCACTGCATGTACAACTGATGGTGACTGATGACCGATGTCAAGGTCGTGCAGATGGTGCACGGATTTAGGACAGAGTGTTAAGGGACTCCGGTACATAAGGGTTATTCCACTCTAATTGTTTCTCATAAAAAGGGGAAGCATTAATCACAGTGATGGCAACAGAGTTGTGGGAGAGCACAACCCTTTGGTCTCACTTGCACCCTTACGCCTTCTCTGCAACCTCTTTAGTGTAGAAGAAGGAAAAGAGATTAATCTTGCTTTAAACATAAAAAAGAGTTGAATGCCTGAGTAGTATCCATGCACTTTAAAATGAAGGGCATCTCTCTTCAGATAGACATTCTTCAAGAAAGAGCTCAGACGCCACGACTGGATCTAAAGGATGCTTCTCTCATGACTCTAGTCTAGGGCACACATCAAGAATTTTATCTAGCTTACCTGAAAAGAAATGGTTGGCAAATTGGGGTTCTCCAGGTTTATCTGTCATCCAACCCTGGTGTTTCACACTTTGTGAAAGCAGTGGTAACATTTGTGAGCGAACATGGAGTGAAGACAATCATTTACCTTATCAGCATGGTTTTCGTGATCAGGACGCACTGCATACAAGGATTGCGATAGAATGTCTGTGGTCTTTAGCAGCAGGTTTCTTCGTTCATGGTAGATCGAGTCTAGGGTTCTTATCAATCAAAAACCAAACCCCAGAACAACCATGATTCTCCACAGACTTGGTGCCTGTAACTACAGAGGTCAAAAATTGCATCAACAAAAACAAACTACTGAAGGTTGTGAAAGCCAGATATCACTGAGGCTTCTAGATTGGATTCTGGATTAGTGGGAGGTCTATTTTTTTCCATTTCAGCAATGTTTCCCACAACTGCTGCACTATTGAGCCATTGAACACATAAAATACCAGTAGCTCTGGCAGTGTATCCATGGTGTGTACCAGAGAAAAGTGGTCTGGCTAAGAGTTACTGCTACTTATCATCTGCCTCAATCTCCTAGCAGGTTTGCTTCTGGTGAAGTATCTGCCTCAATCTCCTAGCAGGTTCGCTTCTGGTGAAGTGCTTATTAAAAGATCTGGTCAGCTGTTGCATCTTTTTCAAGATAAACAACGTCTTGGTAGTGAAGTACCACTTTGGATTTACCTCGCAATCTAAAATGTGATGACTCTAGCTTTAGAGTTTTGCCACTTATGGCTGGATAAGGATATCTTGGTGACAGCAGAATATCTGCCCGGGAAGTCCAATGTGATTGGTAAATGGCATCCTCCGTTTGCGAGAGATGGGAGGTTGGATCTGATTGTGTTCAGCAGATTGATGCACAGGAGGGCATCCTCTACCATGGAATGTATCACATCAAGGGCGAAAATGTAACCTTCCACCCTTCTTCATTTAGAGGCTAAATCTGGAAGTATCAGTGGATCTGGACATCAGTGGAAGCATTCGTCTAGGATTAAAACTGGGAAGTCAAGTATGATTTCACCTTTTTATCATGAAATCAAGAAAGGCAGCACAAGTCATTCGCTGAACTGGATATGATAACTTCTAATCTCTCTTCCTTAGTTTTAGATGATATTGCGGGTTCACAAGGAATGGTTTACCTCGAGTGGATCTCCTTCTAGTGGCAATGCCTCTGCCCTGCCAAATCAGTGGCTCCCAACATAATTTAAAGTTGGGGACAACTACAGGGCTTCTGGCAGCAGACCTTTGACTGGTTCTGCCATTGGAAACCCTTCGCATGGAAACCCATCCCTGCAGAGTCGGCAGGTCACAATGACTGTCCCCCGTCCTATTTAGTCACCATCAGTATTTTTCTTGACTGGATCTGCCATGTGACTCAAGCAGACACGTTCAGGGAAAATGAAAAAAGGTCCCAATGCACCCCTCAGGGTAAATGCTAATTGTTTTCTACAACAAACACTTTAGGAGTATGTGCAAAATAAAGAAATTAAGGCTAAACGATTTAAAAATAATGACGGTTGCGCAATCAACATTCATACCAGCCTTAAGTGCATGCCTCACAATGGCAATGCACTTAGGGCAGCAGGTAGGCGGGATTTAAAAGTAAGGCAGGCGGTCTACAGCTGCAGGGGCAAAGGCAGTAGACACAAGAGCAGTATTGGCAGGCTACTCACCATACCTTAAATGAGGCCTACATGTTCACTTTGATTGCCATGAAATTTGGGGCAATGCATCCAACTTTTGGTTTTCAGCAGTGGATCAGAAGCAAAACTGTAGACCTTTGATGGTGGCAGTGCATTGAGCAAGAAAGAGACCAAGATAGAGCCCCAGGAAGTTTTGGCAGAGACTGTTGCATAGGGATCGGCTACTGATGGTCACATGGATTCTTAAATTAATTTTCCAGGGTTCTCGGGAAATATAGCGCTGCTAACGGTTTCAGTTTTGTAATTCTGATGCTGTATTCAGAATAGAATGAGTAAATTCCTGCCAGTGTCCTTAAAGAGAATTAAAACTTTCCTTGACAATAGCAAGAAAATATAACATTTGCCTAAATAACTTTCAGATATCACAATAATACTTAAGACCTCTTTTTATACAGGTATAAAAACCTTTCAGCTCAAAATGTAAAATGTGAACTACCTTCCATGCTCCAGCAGAAGTCGTGCAGTATTCAAGCAAAAGTCAAAGGACACATCGTGGCGACGAAGTCCCACAACAGCTAGAAATGAAAAATTAAATACTTTGACCGAAATACTTGAATCCAAAAAATATAAATCTCAAGCAATAAGCGCCATTCGCCGTGAGGCTGACATTCATTGAGAAAGGTAACAATATCCTCTGGGTACTAATGACAGAATGTTCAGTTCATTGTTTCCGTTACATTAACAAACTGTGGGAGATCTTTGTTTAGAACATCATAAAGCTACTTGGGACACAGAGGTTAAACATTGAGAGCTGCTGGACCAGTTTCTCGGGAACTATAGAACACAGGGGACCGATCCTTGTGTCAAGTATTGCACGCTGCCCCTAGAACCACAGGAACCAGATATTACTGCAAGGTCCCTGAAATGCCAACTACATCCTTTTTCACTTTGAATTTAAGGGGCTAACTATATCAAACAGTCAAGGCTTACTCCTAGAGGGTGCTGTGCAATAGAGCATTGGATACAGCTAGGCCATTGATAATGCACAATAAATGTATGGTCCAGTCAGTGTTACATTAAAAATATATATATATATTCAGATTAGGTGCTTAGAATTAATGTGTAATTATTACCTTTAAGTAAACAGCAGGTCTCAGTATTGTAAATTGAAGAGATCATCTCCACGAACCAGCCAAATGAAGCCCAGCCAGGAATTTCAACGTGAAGATGCCTAGGTACTGTGTGATATTCCGTTTTAAAGGTGCATGCCAGCACACTGTATGTATGGGTGTACGTCTGGTATGCTACCTGAATATTGAGATTTAAATATTTGCTATCAAAATATCATGGCCAGAATATTGACAACCAAAATATCATGAAGCTAAGTATGTATAGGTTTAGATCTGCTATACTTAACTCCACATCTGTGTATCTTAAAGATTGGCATATCTATGCTTACCTATATATTCACCTTCTTAATATTTTGTACATTGATATTTAGGCTGTGTGTGGTAGCGTGATATTTTTTAGTTCGATATTCTGACATACAACTGTCTGTAAGAAGTATCTGCATAGTGTAAATCTTGACAAGAGCAGCAGAGCATTGTACAGCGTTTAAGGCATACAGATAGTCAACAAGGGATTTGGGGGGAAGTTGGGTTCTGACAGCGGAAGTGAGCTGTAACCGGGTCATGATGTCATGTTCTCTAAAGAGGAGTGTCTTCAGCTCTTTACTACATTGGAGTACATTTGGAGCAGACAGTAAGAATACGGGGATGCTGTTCCATGTCCATAGTACGCAGATGGAAAAGGCCCGTAGTCTTGTTTTTTCTTTATTGCAGTTTGACTCCAGTCTGATAATTTCCTGGCTGCAGGTGTGCTGAGAGCCACTGGGGATGGTGAGCCTGTTGTGATAAGCTTGTAGGTGATGCAGCTGGTTTTGAAGATAGTGCTGACTATCCAGGACAGCCAGTGTATTTCCATAGGGGGAGTATCTTGTAATTTACTTAAGAATACATTAGGCTTGCTGTGGCTTGTAAATTGCTCTTAAGAGACTAGGATGGAGTCTGGGAGGCCTTGGAGCAGGGAGTTGCCACCATCCAGATGCAAGAGTATGATTGCTTGATTGACAATACAATTCTGAACTAGCTTTCTAGGAGGATTAATTTCACTTCCTTTATCTGGTACCATGTCATCTTGGTTTTCTTGGTGACCTGTTCCTTTAATTTTAAGCAATTTGTCACATCTAAAATATGTAGTGCTCCTTCTGTTGCATTTAGAGGGTTGTGAAAGTAGGTCTTGAAAACAAGTGGTTCGTTAAGATCAAAGTCTGATGGAACCTTGGGAATAAAATTATGATTTGTCCTCATTATCCCTCTGTAAATACAGTTCTTTTATAGTGAAGGTTTGAATTTCACCCACCCTTCTAGCCGATGTCAAAGCTAATACTAAAGCTATCTTCCTTGAGAGATATTTCAGACCTGATTTATGAATAGGCTCAAAGGAGACCTCATCAATTGAGAGACAGCTGCTTTCAACTGCTAAGAAACAGGTTTTTTTGTATCAGAGAGTTGCTTCTGAACTGTCAGAGAGACCTGAACATTCAAGAAGCAATAAATATGGCAATATTTGTTCAGGTGGAGATGAGAAAGGGTGTATACCATTTGTAGAGCACCATGTGCAGAATCTAGTCACTTTGCTTCATACGTAGCCTTTGTAGTTGCTGCCCTGGCTTTGACTAAAATGCTCCTGCAAGCCTTGAAATACCTAATTGACTGAATTTGTGTTCAAGAACCAGGCTGCTAAATTTAGAGATGCCGGCATAGGATGGACAATCTGACCCTTGTCCATTGTCAACGGGTTCAGTTCTGGTTTGTGGTTGGGATGTGTTTTTGTTCTGACAGGAGAGGTAGCTCCGTGAACCAAAATTGTCTTGGCCAAGCGGGAGCTACTAAATGATGCAACATGGTTCCTCCTTCATTTGTTATACTCAGAGGGAGTGGAGGTAATGCATATGCAAAGATCCCTTTCCAAGCCATCTGGAAAGCATTTCCACACAAACCTTTCTGCTGGCATAAAAATGTGCATTTGAAGTTGCGACTTCTCACAAACAAATCTAGTCACGGGTGACCAAAAACCAGAAAAACAACGTTGAGCAAACTCTGTTCTAACTCCCATTTGTGTAAAGAATAAAAGGGACCGAACCCTCAAGGAAAGCAATTATTAGAACAGGCTAAGGACCGAGGGGAGAAGGGAAAAAAATACAGTGCACAAGATCCCCCTAGCCTGTATGCGACGTCACAATAGAACTAAGTCCCACAGAAAAAGACCCAGATCACACTTTAACTTTTTAACATATTTCATGATTTTTTATTTCTTTTTTATTCATATTGCATACCATGCTTTCTTTTTACAACTTGAATTTCATCGTTTACATATCAAACGATAGCAAATGCATGGGTTATCAAATGTAGTGCCTTCACCTAGTGCGCCTGGTCCCCCCGCCCCGTGGCCTATTTATGGTGCGACAAAATGTCCTATGTGTTTAAACCTCTCCATATCTTTCCATTGAACATACAGGACATACCGCACCCCTATTAAAGTAAGAAATATATCCAATCACCGTGGCTTGCACTCACATGTGTAACAATAGAAAGATGTCTTCTTGTCAAGGAAACGTTTGGGTCATGAGGTAGTCACACCCACGAAAGGGGAGAAAAACCAGACACAAGGCCCGATAATAAGGCTCTATCCCAAAAATCAGAGTGGTGGTAGAACTTGAGAAGATTATCCACAAGTGCAAAAAATAAAAAGGTTACCTACAGCGAGAACAATCTGAAATATGGAGCATGGTAGCCCCAGCATCAATGTCTTTTTTCGTACTGGCCTCAATAGTACCAGGGCAAAAAAGGAGTGGGCTTCAAACCAGATTCTTTAACGAGTAACCAAAGAAAAATCAGAGACAATAACGGTATGAAGAGCATACCTGGTATCCAGGCTCATACACTAAGGTATCTTAGTGCTCTAGTTGTAAATCTCTATGAGAAGACAGATGCTGCTAGCCTCGCCCATACCCGGTCTCACCGGAGAATACTCCGAATCACCATCCGGTTAAAACTAATCAAAAAGGGGTTTAGAAACGCTCTGAAAAAGGAAGCTAGAAAGGATTTGGGGTACATCTTAGAAGAATCTGTCCAGATAACAAATACTGAAAGCCCGTCCTCCCTCCTACGCGGCGGCTGAGGGCCAAATACGAGTATCTGGTACCTCTCGCCCGCCAAAAGACGAAACCAACCTTGCTGATGGTACCAAACATGGGGTACCACGAGATGGAGTTGTCAGCACTTACCTTGATATCTTCAACTGCTGCCTCCACCTTTGCAACGGCACGCACAGACCGAACTCCTCTCTCGCCTACTACGGCGTGTTCAGTTTAAACGCAAACGTAACCAGTGCTTTGCGCCGCTAGACCTAAGTCACTCCACCAAAGTACTGCCAACGGGTGCCATTAAAAGGTAAGGATACAGTCCTGCCAAGTATCACGCATCAGGCGTGACACTAGCGCATTTCAGTGTGGTACTCCGCATTACCGCACTGAAATGCATTGTCACGCATATGCAGGTGTTTCAGTTTCACTGAAAGTACTGCCTAAAACTGTTAAGTGTGGAAGCGCGCTGTCCGTGGCGTACTCGCTGTTCCTGCAGCCAGTGTGGGGCTCCCAGCAGAGTTAAGGCAGGCTGCTGGCTGGTGCTCACTCACTCCTGCTACAATGTAGCACAATCCATTATTGCGATTCCCGGGGGCGCGGCTCTGTCAGCCTGACATAATCGAGGTGGTGTGTCCAATGACTGTCTGTCACCGGAGCCTCCCCACCCCCGCCCCCCCTCTCTCCCCTGGGACTCACAGGAGTCAAGACAGCCCCTGCCTGGACAATTATCAGCAGGCGGGCCGGGCGGCAAACCAGTGAATAGTCCCATTATTGGCAACACACCCCACCCACACCACAACAGGGTATGCATGCATAAATAAATACACAACACAACTTTTGTTTGGGAAAAATATTGCTGCAGGTTTATTCCATACAAAAGTATGCAATATGGTGGGTTATCTTACGGGCGATCCAAGGGCAGGCAGCTGTACCAACCTATGCTGCCCTGCCCGCCTGATGAGCCAAGCACTGTGGAGTAACCAATCAGCGCTACCCTTATGGGGGTGATCCCCTTACTGGATCACGTGACACATTGGTCCCTTATTACTCACGCCCCTTTCAGGGCGGAGCGTAGCAAGGCAAGCCCCCGGTTGTTCAGGCCCACAACCGCCCGAAGGACTAACGGGGCGCCGACGTAATTACTCCAGGACTCTCCCCTGAGGCTCCTGGGATTTGGCTCTGGCACCCCTATTGTGCTCTTGCAGAGGTACCCTTCTGTACCCATATCCTTCCAGATCGCCCTGTAACTCCGCCTGCAACGAGAAAGAAAACATTACAACGTTCTATGTACTTCGCCTGCCAACCCCACGCCGGGTAAGCGGTAGGGTGGGAGACGGCGTGTCCGGCGCAAAGAGGACGCCAAGATGGCCGGGGGAGGCATAAATACCTCCCTACCTCCTCTGCATGCCGGAAGTGACGCGTCTGGTAAGGGGACTCCTCCTCGAGTCCCGCATTATCATTGGGGGTGGGGAAGTGCCCAAATGGCACTAAAGGGGCCGCCCGTTCAGGGTGGCCCCCTGCGGGGGCCGCGGGCAGCCGCATTTCCGCGGCCCGAGGTGGCTCACGGCCTGAGCCTGCCTGCTGCAGCCAACCCTGCAGAACAGAGACTGATTAAATGAACTCTCTGCTCCGGTGCTCGATTGGTGAATTCAGATCCCCCCAAAGATAAGGAGCCTTCCACGTGACTGCTTTTCCCTACTATACAGGCACTCAACACCAGCTATTGTTAAATGGATATCTGAACTTGTGGGGGCGTGTTCCGTCAAAGATTAAAAGTACGGGGAGAAAATGCATATTATAAAAAAGCCTACTGGCACTGTACATAAATCTAATCACTACCTGGGCTCATACGCCATACCCATGCCACCATCTTGATGAGATAGAAATTTGCTCTGTCCAGGCCAGAATCCGATAAGTCGTTTCTCAGCACCCTCTAGGTAAGGTGAAATATATGAATATCAACGAGGGGATATACCGGGTTATCCGGACCCGGAAAATACAGGGGGCATCCCTTGCCAATCGCTTTCAAGATTCTAGCCACAAGATGTCTTTATTCAAGGCCCTTTTATTCGTTTTTAGAGTAAAAATCCAAAAGTTTTCTCTCTCTTTACATGTTTTCATCTCGGAGCATCCTGGTTTACTTTTGATTTTTTCCAGTATGAGCCACTTCAGGTCATGCTCTACAGGTCCAACTTCGATACAATTTGTACCCATAGGGGCTTGTATCTTTTTAGTTCTCATTGCTGATTTGTGCTCCCCATAGTGTGTCCTGAACTCCCTCCTGGTCTCCCCAACATATCCTAGGTCGCAGAGGTATAGGAGTAGATAGACAACATTGCAACTTCTACAGTTCATCTGTTAGATTAATCGTGTAATCATTATGTTTCCATATCTCGGTTACTACAGCTGTTCGACAGGCGTGGCACATGCCACATCAATGGTTTCCTTTTACAGGAGCAGCACCTGAATTAGTGCTTTGACGCATTCCTTCTTTGTGGCTGATGAGTGAATGCACTAGTTTGTCCATAAGGTTCGTATTTCTCCTGAAGGCAAACATAGGTTTCTCCAATCTCTGATCCTCTTCATTCGTATTAAGTATGTTCCAATTCTTTTCAAAGATCTTCTGCACCTTGAAATTCAGATTGGAATGATTAATAACACAAACTAATCTGTCCTCTTCATCCGTCCTTTTCACCTGCTCTCCAAAGACTGTGTCTCGGTTGTAATACGTGGCTCTCTTCAATCAATCAATCAATCAGGGAATTATAAGCGCACTACTCACCCGTGAGGGTCTCAAGGCGCTGGGGGGGGGGGGGAGTTCAGCAGTTCCGTATCAGTCGAAGAGCCAGGTCTTCAGAGCATTCCTGAAGATGTTCAGGGAGGGGGCACGTCTGATGTCGGTGGGGAGCTCGTTCCAGGTCTTGGCTGCGATGTAGGAGAAGAATCTTCCCCCTGTTCTGGCTCTGAGGATGCGCGGAGTTTCGGCGAGGAGGAGGTTGGTGGAGCAGAGGTTTCGTTTGGGTACGTGGAGGGTGATTCTGTCGTTGAGGTATTGGGGTCTGGAGTTGTGTAGGTATTTGTAAGCGTAGGTGAGTATCTTGAAGGTGACTCTTTTCTCGACGGGGAGCCAGTGGAGCTTGCTTAGGTGTTGGCTGATGTGTTCATGTCGGGGGACCCCGAGGACGAGTCTGGCGGCGGTGTTCTGTATTGTCTGGAGCTTGCGGAGTAGGGACTTGTTGATGCCGGCGTTGAGGGCGTTTCCGTAGTCCAGCCTGCTGGTGATGAGTGCGTGGGTGACTGTTTTCCTTGCCTCGGGGGGGATCCATTTGAAGGTCTTACGGAGGATGCGGAGGGTGTTGAAACAGCTGGAGGTGACGGCGTTGACCTGTCGACTCATGGAGAGGGAGGAGTTGAGTACGATGCCTCCAGCTCTTAAAAGCCTGTCTAATGAGTCGTTTTGGGTATGTCCGTTGGCTCAGGTCTGTTTTTCAGTTCTTCCCCGTTCCGCACATAATCTTCCATTTTTGTGCAATTCCTTCTTATTCTTATTTGTGGCAGTCATTGTTTGTCTTGCTCAAATAGTTTGCTTAAGGATTGTTTACTCTGGGAACATAGTCCACCTTCAAGGTTTTTTGATGCTGTAAATAGCAGCATCTTCTGAGCTTCTGTTGATAACAGGTTGATCTTGTTCTTCATTGATTGTTTAAATAAAACATTGTTGTGTTGTCTGTTTGTACTAGTACTACAGAATTCCTTATCCTTGGTAAAAAGGATAGAAGTGCTAAGTCAACCACTCTTAGTTCCAAGAGGTTGATATGTATGAAGTTTGTTTTGTGGGGCTACCATGGACCTAATACTTCAAGCTCTTGTAAATGAGCCCCCCATCTCATTAAAAAAGCATCTGTGGTTATCACAGATTGCGGAGGATGTCTTAGGAACCCTATGCACATGGATATATTTTGCTTCTGCATCCACCATGGTTTGGCTTGTTTCCTTCTGGGAGTAATCTGAATGATGTCTTTAAGTGACCCATGAGTTTGTATCCATGTTTTTCTAACTCTTCTTGAAATGGCTGCATGTGAAGTCAGTAGTTGAAAATGAAGGAGATGCAGATGGACATAATTTCCAGAAATTATGTGAACTTTTGAAACAAAACTGACTTTCTTTCCACTAGAGAAGAAGCTAACTTTATTTTTTTGTGTATTTCCTCTGTAGTGAATGCTTGGCATGTGACAGTATCCAGGATTGCTCTCTAAAACTTCCTTCTGCAGGGAAGGAGACAGGATGTTTCCCTGTTTAGTGTCAGTCCTAGATGTTTGAACAACTGAAGGCATGCCTTTGTCAATTTGCTGGCTATACAAGAAGAAGGGCCCTTTACAAACCAGTCATCCAAGTATGGAAGGACCTGGTGTCCGTTTCTTCATAGATAAGCTGCAACAGGGGCCATTCATTTCCTAAAAATCCATGCAGCAGACTTTAAGCTAAATGCAAGATCTTTAATTGGTAATGGCAACCGGTCACCTTGAGCCTTAAATATCTTTTGTGCTTTGGATGGATTGGAATGTGAAAATAAGCATCTTGAAGGTCCAATGATGTCATAAAACATCCCCGGTTTAATAACTGAAGAATCGCTTGCAGCATCACCATTTAAATGATTGTTTTTTCAGGTGTTTTTTCCTGATTAAAAAAAAGATGGTATAAAATCCGGAGCTTTGGTGATTGAGAGGGACTTCTTCTATAGTTCCTTTTGGAGGAGCAAACAATTTCCAACTTTAACAGACGAAGATGCTGTGCGACCTCCTCCGTGGTGGATTTCGAGGAGGTTTGAATAATGTCCAACATCCACTGATCTGATGTAATACATTTCTAGTTGTCTAGGCAGTTGGAAATTCTTCCACCCACTAGTTGTGGGGGAGAAAAAAGAAAGACCAGTGCCAAAACTTCATCATTGTCCTCTATAGGATTCTGCCCTCTCCCTGATGGTGTAGGTTATTTCGAGTAGCCTGTCTGGAGTAAGCTGTAGGAGGTGGTTGTCTGTATGTTTGTTGTGGAAATATTTGCTGGTACCCCTGCTGATGTTGTGAGTATGGTTGGTATCAGTATGACTGGTAGTTTCCTCTGGACCTAAAAAGCTGCCTTCCTCTTGCACCCCGAAAGGGCTGATAACGCCTCTGCTGTAAAACCCCTAACAACATTGCTGTCTCTGTGTCCATCTGGATAGATTGAAGGGCATCATCCCCTTGTTTGTCGAACAGTGTTTCTTCATCTAGAGCTATTGTCTGTACCTCTGGTCTAAAGAAAGTTGCCTTCAACCAACCCTGTCTCCTTAAAACTGCTGCCCCTGCAAGTTAGCAAAAACCTGTTGTATCCTCGTCCATAGCAATATTTCTGCAGATGTTTTTTCTCCTTCTTGGATTATTGACCTGGCTTCACTTTTCGTATCCTGGGATAGATATTCAATAAAGGCTCCAAATTCTCAACTCAATTGCTTGTCATATCTGCATAAAATGCATCAGAGGCATGAACAGTGGGAGCTGCCATGGCTCAAAAGCATTTGCCAATATTGTTAAGGAGTCTTTCCTCCTTGTCTGGTGGAGTTGTGCAAGACGTGGACGGGTTCCTAGATCGCCTCTGAGCAGCCTGCATCATGACCGACTCCAGGTTAGGGTGACCTATGGGACAAGCTGGTGCATTTTCAGTGGCCTTATATTTTTTATCCAAACGTTTGTTTTAAGCCCTCTGACCACATGTGGTCAATATTCAGTCTTGATTTTACAGATTTTTACACTGGTTACTTAAAATCAGAAAGGGAACAATCCATTTACCTCACTGGAAAAGGAAAGTCAAATCTTTTTGCAGCACTTTGTACTAGAGCATGGAATCCATCTATGTTAATCCAGCGGTGAACTAGCCGCCTGTAGAGTTGGAGAAGCTGCATTAGCGTTACATACTCCTCCCACTCTCAACCAGCGTCAGTAGGCAGACCTTTTGATTTTTCCCCACCTCTGGCTTCCCATCATTAGAATAGTCATCATGACTGTTGATGGATGGAAGCTGACTTGCCGAAGGTAAGTTTCCAGAATAAAAGCTTGGGCTTGTTAGAGCATGGACTTATTAGAGCGTGCGCGGAGAGGTGATGATTTTAGGAGCAGGCGGATTTTGTGATGGTGTTTATTGACTGAGCAGTTGCCGCCAAAGATCCCACCTTCGCTGATGGTGTTGCCATTGTAGTAAAAGAACAATGATCCCTAATAACAACAAAATGTCATGGAAATCAAATAGTCATTATTTTTTATGATTAAATAATTGTACATATTTACAAGATTTATCCAACAATAACTCATAATGTACAGTGAGGTGAAAAAGTGTCTGTGCTCGGTGCTCAGAATAGTGACACACTCAAGTGATATAAAGAAATAGTTGTGTATCACAAAGCTTTCTTAATAAATGACCCAGAGAACAGAATCCCAATAATAAAAACCTTAGACAAAGTCATACAATCTGGCAGGTCGTCTGATTACCCTTTGGGGTCTCAAGCTCCTTTCTGCAGAGCTCAAACCAGAGGTGGTGGCGGATGAATTGGGTACATTCAAGGGAAGACATTTGCACACCCTGTTAAGATTCCAGACCCTGTGGTCACTGGTCTTAATGGCGTTCTTAAACAGCTTGATGACCTTAAAGGGCTTGCTAAATTTGGAGCGACCTGTGCCTAAGCGAGGACACTTAATTTTAACCCAGTCCCCAACTGAAACTGCCGTTTCTTTCACAGCTCTGCTTCCTCTTTTCCGCAACCCGCTTCTCTCTCTCTTTCCATCCTTTCACACTTCCAATATTATTATCAACCATGGACCTCTTAGACAGTACCCATGAAGGACAAACCTCGGTATTAGCCACTCTTCCTTTGAATAAGCGAAAAGGTGAAACTCCTGTGGAAGAGTGCGGAGTAAACCTATACTCCCTAACCTTCTTTCTCATAACTACGTCCCAGTCTAAACCTGACGCACAGCCCTGCTGCAAAGACTCCTTCAAGACTTTCACAAACCTCTCAACCACTCCATTGCTCTCCGGATGATAGAGGGCTGCCTTCTTATGTATGATCCCTCTTGAAGATAAGAACTCCTCAAATACATTGGAGGTAAATTGGACGCCGTAATCAGACAATAAAGAGGAAGGGAAACCCTCCCTCTCAAACAGTTCATCCAAAAAATCAATAACTACAGTCAACTCTGTAGAGTTCACTATCTTTATTTCAGGCCACCGTGAATGCATGTCCATACAAACCAGAACATACCGCTCACGCGCATTCCTCTTGACCGGACCTAGAATGTCTATGGCTATATCGGACCAAGGCCCTTCAGACGGCTTTCCCGTTACCATGGGTTGAGTCCTGCACTTCAGAATCTTGTCACTACAAGCACACTCTGCACAATTTCTAACCGCTCTCTCAACATGAACATCCACGCCAGGCCACCAATACGCTTCTCTAATCCTTTCTTTGGTTTTTACAATTCCCATGTGACTGGCATGGGCACTCGCCAGCAGCCGTTCCCAGAGAATACGAGAAGGAACTAATTTACTACCTCTTAAGAGAATGCCGTCAACAACAGATAATTCCTCTTTGACCTGCCAGAACCCCTTGAGATCTTCACCACAATCCTTTTTGTCACACCACTCACCCAAAACCATGGTCACCAGCTTCTGCAGCAACTCGTCCTTGGCCAAGGCATCCTTCCATTCATTCTCGGAGACGATGCCTTCACTGATGAGACAAACGTCAACCTCTTCCTCAAGTTCCTCACCTCCAAACCAATCACCTTCACTAGCGGGTGCCACACAGTCATCATGGACATCTCCTAACCTGGATAGGCAGTCAGCCAACAGGTTACAGGCTCCAGGGAGGTAGGAGACTATGAAATCAAACTCCTGTAGAGCTACCACCCATTTCCGAATGCGGTGAGACACCAGATCAATGCCCTTCCTCAAAAACACTTCCTTCAATGGTTTATGATCAGTCACTATAGTGAAGTTAGAACCCCACAGGAACTTTCGCAGCTTACGGACGGCCCAAAATATGGCAAGGGCCTCCCTTTCGATGACGGAGTAATTGTACTCCGCATCTCTCAAGGGTCTGGACAAGAACAAGATCGGCTTCTCCTCACCACCAGAACTCTGAAGGAGCACAGCTCCCAGACCCTTCGAACTGGCATCAGTCATTAAAAGAGACGTTTTCTTCAGGTCAAAACTACTTAGGTTAGGGGCTTTGCTCAGACACACTTTCAAATTTTTAAACTCATCGTCACAAGACTCGCTCCATGTAAACTCACACCCTTTTTTAGGAGACTTCTCAAATGTTCAGTTACACCAGCAAAGTTGGGGATGAATTTATGATAAAACTCCGCCATCCCTAGAAACTTTACCAGCTCCACTTTGTCCTGAGGAACTCTAAGATTGCTGATAGTATTGACCAGGGCCGGTTTGGGCTTGATGCCATCGACAGACAACAAATGTCCTAGGTACTCAATTTCTGCCACGTCAAATCGGCATTTATCCACCCTCAAGGTTAGACCAGCATCACACAACCTTCTTAGGACCACTCGCATTCTGCTATCATGCTCTGTGGTGTCTACACCAAATACCAGAACGTCGTCTTGGTAGACTTTCACACCATCCACGCCCCTCAAGATACCCTCCATGACTCTCTGAAAAACAGAGGTGGCGGAGATCAGGCAGAAAGGCATCCTCAAAAATTTGAAAGTGCCAAACGGTGTTACAAAGGCCGTAAGATCTTGAGATGTTGGGTGTAGTCTTACCTGGTGATATGCAGACGTTAAATCAAGGGACGAGAAATGCTTCGCTCCACCTAGTGAGCACAACATGTCCCTAATGTTGGGGAAAGGGTAATGATCTACAACTACAGCCTTATTGTGTTCCGTCAAATCAACACATAATCTGGCCTCGCCATTGGCCTTGCGGGCCATTAGGATCGGAGACAGCCACTCCGTAGCCTCAACCTCTTGTATGATACCATTGGCAATCAACTTATCAAGTTCTGCTTTCATACTTTCTTTTGCCAAAAGGAGGACACCCCGAACTTTGGCTACCTTTGGTGTAGAGCCACGTTTAACCTTGATGTAGACTACTTAGTTTCTGAGACACCCAAGTTTGCTGTGGAACACCTCAGGAAACTCTTTCACCCAAGTTTTCCACCCGTCAGCAACTTGACTGACAGATGTGATCTCCTTCAGGCACACAGGGGGATTCTCATTAGAGTCTAAGAACACATGTAAATCCCGTTGGTGAAACCAACTGATAAGTGAATCACCCTTCATAGATACATACACCTTTCCTGGGATGATCCTACCCTTAAAATCAATAGTGCCCCAAAAGTAACCTAGAAGATCAATTATTTCTCCACTGTAACCCTTTGGCTTTATGTCAGGTTTGCATAACTTGACTTTCTTCACTAGATGTTGTTCAAAGAAGATTTTGGGTATTAAAGTGACTTTGGCTCCTGAGTCAAACAACATCTTTACCGGGGCATCATTGATTAGCACAATTTCCAAAGGACCCTCTCAATTAGATCCCTTGACTTGACATACGTTCATGTCCTCGAGATCTAAGTCATCATCATAGAGATCAACTTCCCTGATCTTCTTTTGACCCTTACTCGATCTGCAACATTTGGTAAAGTGCCCCTTGCGTCCACACACACTAAAAGTGGCCTTCCAACCCGGACAAGCTTTAAAATCAGCCATATGACCGGGATTGCCACATCTGAAACATTTGCCAGAGAAAAACTTGGCCTGGGAATCCTTCGGTCTGGAAGGTTTGATTTCAGACCTAACAGGAATTTTGGGTCCAGATGCTTTTTCCTTCTCAACAACCAAAACTCCATTCGCATCACTTTTGGTTGAGGAATCATGTTTCCGAATAGTGTCAATACAGGCTCTGGAGTGCTCGTGGGTCTTAGCTATGGTAAGCACTTCATGTAAGGATGGGTTATCTTTCTGCCATAAGTTATCCCTGGCTTTATCGATGCTACAACCCAACATAAATTGGTCTCAGAGTCTCTCGTCCAAAGATGCTGCAAAATTGCATGTGGAAGCAAGTTTGGGTAACTCAGTGATGTACTGCTCTACTGTTTCTCCCTGTGTCTGCATCCTCCTTCTAAAATGGTATCTCTCGAGAACAGTGCTTATCTTAGGTAAATAATGCAGATCCAGTTTTTTTATCGAGATCTCAAATTCATTCTTTTAACTAGAAGCATCAGCATCAGAGAGGTCAGGAAGGTGCTCGAAAACCTCTTGCCCCTCTGAGCCCAAGCAATGCATTAAAAGAGAAGTTTTTCTCTCAGCGCTGAGAGATGTACCACACACTCTCGCATAATGTGTAAAAACCTTCTTCCACGGAAGAGATGGCTCCCCAGGGGAAGATAAGAAAAACGGGGAAGCAGGTACATTTTTCATTTTGTAAAACTTGGAGGCACCCAATAAAGGAGAAGAAGTAATAGAAACAAAACCTTTTAAAATTGGCAGAAAAATGAATCTTGAACAACAGAGCCAGAGCAGATATATTTTCCCACACAATCAGTTGCAGCTTCACTCCAAAGCCACGAAGAACAGTACCGTGAAGGTTGCAGATATGCTGTGTATGTCAGCAATGAAGAAACACACGGTGTTGATGCCAAAGGAAAAATCAAGCTGTGCGCGTCAGCGGATGCACACCGGGACACGCAGAAGGATGGAGAAGGCTGTGCGTGTCAGCGGTGAAGCGCAGCTACGCATGTCAAGCCAACCACAAGATGGCGCTGAAAGCAGAAAAAGATCATGATGCACAAAGGGCGGCTGCGGGGCAACGAGTGACGGTGAGAAAGCCAACTCGTATCCTAGCAACCCATGAGCCCAGTGAGGTAACGAGTGACGACAGAACAGTCACGTTGCACCTTAGCAACCAGTAGACTCACGTGACGTGTGGTGACGTCGTCAAAGTTCCAGGAGGGCCTGCCAGAACGCAGTGACTTCATCAGCAGGTTCCACCACCTCGAGCTGTACCACGCGCAAGAGCACGCGATGTCCTCGTGGATCACACCAGCCAGGGACGCTCCGAAAATCATCGGAATTGACGGACAGGTTCACCGAGGTTAGCGCGACACAGCAGGCATCAGCAGGCGTCCTCTCGGGAACCAAAGCAGGCTGGAGTCGACAGCAGGAGGGACTGGAGGAACTCTTGCAAGCGGTGCGTTGGGGTCTCTTTGAGGTAAGTGGGGAACGTCTCCTAATGTTCTGATCGTCGCCAAATGTAAGATCAGCTGGTTCAAGGAAACAGGAGGCCGTAGTAAAGTTAATGGGGTTTATTGGGTTACAAATCATGAAGACCCCATCCAGCACCGGAGGCAGGCAACTGTCAACTGACAGCTCCACAACCATCCATGGCAACCAGGGGTTCCACATTCCATGTCATGTCATAAAAGAACATTCCTTAACAAAACAAGACACTACACCTGTCTAATGAGTCGTTTTGGGTGTGCGCCTTGGCTTAGGTCTGTTTTTCAGTTCTTCCCCGTTCCGCACATAATCTTCCATTTTTGTGCAATTCCTTCTTATTCTTATTTGTGGCAGTCATTGTTTGTCTTGCTCAAATAGTTTGCTTAAGGATTGTTCACTCTGGGAACATAGTCCACCTTCAAGGTTTTTTTGATGCTGTAAATAGCAGCATCTTCTGAGCTTCTGTTGATAACAAGTGTGATCTTGTTCCTCATTGATTGTTTAAATAAAACTGATGTCCAGGCCCCTCTGGTACTGGTCGCAGTGTCTCCTGGATCTGTTGATGAAGAGAACGAAGATCTTTAGTTAACTCGTACAAGTAGTCCACTAGCAGAGGATACTCTATCTCGGAAAAGAGCTTGGGTCTTGGGACGCCCCAGATATTAGCAGGGCGGCCAAAGACCACCTCATAAGGTGACAACCCTGTCCTAGAGTGTGCAGTCGCCCTGGTAGATAACAAAGCCAAAGGTAGTACATCTGGCCATCGCAATCATGTACTTTCTTGTATTTTTGCTAGCTTCAGTTTGAGAGTACCTTTGTACTTCTCAACCAGACCTGCTGACTGAGGATGGTTCGCTGCATGAAATTTCTGTTTAATATGCAAGCCTTCGCACACCAATTCGATGACTTTCGAATTGAAGTGGCTTCCGTTATCACTCCAGATCACACGTGGCAATCCATAGCGTGGGAAGTACTCTTTTAGGAGTGCCTTCGCCGTTGCCATAGCCATATTCTCCTTCGTGGGATAAGCCTCAATCCATTTACTGAATGCACAAATCACTACCAGCACATATTTTAGATTGTTAACTCGTTCCATTTCGATGAAATCCATCTGGAGGACCTCAAAAGGGAAAGATGGCGGTGCAAAATTACCTGAGGGTGTAGGAGTACCTTTTCCAGGATTATGTGTCATGCAAATCATACAATGCTTCACTAAATGAGTGGCTACCTTGGAGATATTGTCATTCTGCCATACTGGGTCCAACACCTTACATATTCCCTTGGCACTAATGTGGGCTGGGCCGTGAGCCATGGTAACCACTGGGAGCACATAAGCGTTGGGTAACATCCATCTCTGTTTCTCCGACTTATCTGTCCAACACCCATCCTCATCTAGACATCCTGTACTCTCCTGCCATATTGCCACTTTGTCTAATGTTGCCTCACTCTGGATCTCTTTAACATTTTCTAACTTGTCTTCAAACATTCCATTATCTGGGACCCACCTAGCAGGTCCTGCCACAAACATCTTTTTCATCTTTGATCTCGCTGTCTCTTTAGCTGTTTGGTCTGCGAATGCGTTCCCTCTTCCAACATCATCTACTATTGCCTTGTGTGCACTACATTTTATTATCGCTAACTTGTCGGGAAGTATTAGGGCTGAAAAAAGTCTATGTATCAGTGGGCCGTTCTGTATTCGCAATCCATGTGAAGTCAAGAACCCTCTCTCCGCCCAGAGGCGCCCAAAATTATGGGCGACCCCAAAGGCGTACTGGCTGTCAGTGTAAATATTGACAGTCAGTCTCTCACTCAACTCGCAAGCCCGAAGAAGGGCAACTAACACTGCAGCCTGAGCTGATTGGTAAGGGACACGGGATGTCTCAACTACAGTGCACAACGTTGTAATTGCATATGCTGCAGTGGTGGTGCCATCTGGTAATTTAAAACAAGAGCCATCGACGTATAGTTCCCCTTGGGGGTCAGATAGGGGAACATCAGTCGGGTCTACCCGTCCTTTCGTCTCCTCTTCCGTTCAACACACAATCATGTGCTTCTGTGTCATTACTCGCCGAAGGGAGGGGTAGTAACGTGGCTGGGTTCAGAGTGGCACATCGTTTGATGGTAATGTGCGGAGCAAACAATGTTAGCTCATATCCAGTCAGACGCGCACTGGTAAGGGGCTGTGTCTTTGTCTTGTTCAAAAGCGTATCCACAGCATGAGGTACCATTACTGTGAGGTCAGTGTCAAGAACGAGCCCTTCTGATTGCCTGATAGAAACCGCCACCACAGCGGCAGCTCTTAGGCAGCTCGGGAGTGCTCTGGCGACATTATCTAAGATGGCGGAAAAATAGGCGCAGGGTCTTTGCTTACCACCAAAACCCTGTGTTAAAACGGAGAGCGCACAACCATCCACCTCATGTACATAAAGCACAAAAGGTTTCTGGTAATCAGGAGTACCAAGCACCGGAGCAGAGAAAAGCGCAACCTTTAATTGCTCAAAAGCTTGCTGGCATGCAGATGTCTAAGGTAGGTGTTCATGCACATCTTTGGTAGTCAGGTAGAGGAGGGGTTTCGTTAGTAGGGAATAGTTGGGGATCCAATGCCGACAATACGAGGTAATGCCAATAAATGCATGTACTTCACGCTGGGTCTTGGGAACAGGCATGTTAGTGATAGCAGCTATGCGTTCAGGTGTTAGTCTGCGACCCTCCTTCGACAGTAGTTGACCTAAGTAGGTGACCTCCTATCGACAATATTGAAACTTGGAAAGGGACACCTTATGGCCATGGTGCGCTAAATGCAACAGCAGTTTAACAGTGGCGTCTTTACAGCCATCTTCAGTATCAGAGGCCACAAGGACGTCGTCACCATACTGCAATAGAGTGTTACCAGGAGGAAGTACCAAAGAATCCAATTGAGTTTTTAAAGCTTGACTATAAATGCTAGGACTTTCTGTATAGCCTTGAGGAGCACGACAGAATCTAATGCTCCTGCCGGCTAGGGCAAATCCAAACAGATATCTGCTATCTGTATGGATCGGAATACTAAAGAAAGCATTCTTTAAATCGATCACGGAAAAGAATTTGGCTGAGGAGGGAGTCATTGTCAATATCGTGGTAATGTCTGGGACTACAGGATATTGTGGCACCACTATTTTATTAACCTATCGGAGGTCAATTACAAAGCGATAGACGTCAGGATGAGCATCAGAAGAGTCCAAGGGTGCCTTCTTGAGAATCGGGAGGATAGGGCTATTACACACATTCGCCGCTGTCTCTTCAACCACACCAGACTCAACCAAATCCTGTATTATTCGCAACAAGGCCTTCTCTCCTGCTTGGGAAATCTTATACTGGGGAACACGTGGCAATTCAACATTATCTTTGATCTGAATAGAGACCGGTGCGATCTGCAGTAACCCAACGTTCGTATCGCCTGTTGCCCACAAAGTACGTGGCACCTCTTTGAACTCAGCAGGGAGGGGTGGATCTTTCGCAAAGCACTGTGTTGCACGGGCCACCTTTGGCCCTATGGTCATGTAGACACCATCAGGAGAACAAAAGATAGTTGCATTTAATCTTTTCAACAAATCCAAACCCATCAAATTCTCCCCACAATTTACCGTTAACAGGAATGGCGAATCTACTGTAAAGGAACCAATAGTCAGGGCAAGAGGCTTGGAAATGGGGCTAACAACCGGCATGCCCGAAAAACCTACCGAAACGTTATTTTGGCCAGACAGAGCTGCCCCCGGGACCAGTGAACGGGAAACTGATCTATTCATAGCCCCTGTATCAACTAAAAATTTCTTGGCCGTACCTTGCAAATCTGCAGTGACATAGGGTCCGTGCTGATCTACAGGCACGGGAACTGGTCCCTCACCCTGTCCCTGGCTGCCCTAGCTGTGGGATAACCCTGTCACTTCGTCCATGTCATAGTCATCCTGGTAGTGCTGTCTGCCTCGAGGGTCCTCAAAAGAGTTCTTTGTCTGAGGGGTGTACGAGGAATCCTCCGACTGCACCACCCCTCGGCCTCCACCTCCTCTACCACGTCCTCTAAAACCCTGACCTCTTGGGGCCTCAACTTTCTGTAACAACTCCGGGCACTCACTTCGCCAATGCCCCTCCTTTTTACAATACGCACATTGGTTGTACCCTACGGGCACACCATGAGTACTGTTCCTGTCCGGCCGGGACCCTCGCTGAGCCGGGCCCGAACCTCTACCCCTTCCATTTCCTCTTGTCACTTGCTGCATCAACACCTTCATCTTCAACTCCTTGGACTTTTTCTCTATATTCTCTTTGTCCTCATTCTCTCTATGTTCGTAGTTCTGCGCCATACTCAAAATTACTGAAGGGGAGGATGTGGTCCAAGTACTCTCTGAAGCCTGCAACCTAGTCGCAATCTCGGGAAGCAAATTAGTGACAAATCTATTAACGAACGAACGAACACCACCCTCCTATGACAAATCTTGGCCGCTAAAATCCCAAAACACCCCTTCAAACCTAGTAAAGAAATCAGATACATTTTCACCCTTCTTCTGATGACATGCAGTCAACTTGTCCCAGTCCACTCGTCTCGGCAGGATAAGGGAATGCAAGTAAGTGATAATACGCCCCGGCAAAGCAAATAGCTCTGCCTTCGGCTTCTAGCCGGGCTTGCGGTCCCTATCCCACCCTTTGATCTCATCCCATGTTCCACCCAATTCCACTACATGATCCTGCGTATGCACCTGTTTCCATATATCCACCGGTACCAACAAGCCGAAAAACAACTCTATATCAGCTAAAGTCATCACTGTGGAGGAGGCCGCCTCCGTCAACTCCTTATAATACGCAGTGGGGTTTTTCCGAGGGTCCGGTAATTGGCCCTTTAAGGATAGTATCTCACTCCTCTTCCATGGAGTGTAGACCCACTGTTCCTGAAAATGGGCTGCCACCCGCAGACGAGTCATGGTCGTCTCGCAACTCCGGTATTTCAGGGTGATAAATGGGATGAACTTCCCTCATGGGAAACTGCGTCACTGTCGCCGGGACCTTCTTAAGCAATCTACCCCGATAACCCACTAATGTCGTCACATTACTGAAAACCTCATTAGGGGCCATATCTGTCGTATATACCCTGTTCCGAATGTCATAAATGATCTGTGGTGCAATACCCTTGAAACACTGTTCCCTGTTCCCTATCTTTGTAGCCGACATATGCTTAAGAGCATGTTGTTGTATAAACGGCTCATAATCTTTCATCACGCTCCACACATCTTCCACACTATAAATCGGATTCCGAGCCCACTGAGCAGCCTGGTCAGCCACCATTCTCTTTTCCTCAGCGCCCACAGCAGAGCGCACCAACACTTTCTCCATGCGGTCACGTGCCGCTGCCCAATTCGCTCCTTGCACTCCACGCACAGGCGTCTCGGCATCTTGTAATGCCTGAGGCACCACACTCAAGGGAGAAGGAGCAGACGAGGAAACAGGAACCATCGCAAACAAAGACTGTGTTGTAGGAGTAAGAGAAGGCGTAGCCACAGATACAGAGCTAGGAGACAGAATAGGAGAGCTAACGGCACCCGCCCCTGTAACTTGCAAAGGTGGGAAAGAAACAGGCAGGGCTGGGGCCGAAGCAGCAGAGCTGGAAACAGAATGACTAGGAATGACAGAATCAGGGGCCGAATGCTGAGATGTTGGGATCATAGGGTATATCCGATCGGGGGCATAAGGCGGTGGGGGTCGAGAATCCAGTAACTCTTCAACAAACTCGTCACCTTCCTCTCGAGCAACATAACATTTATCACTCTGTAATCGAAACTTCCTATCGGCACACTCTATGCCTTTCTCGATCTTTTCCCTATCATAGGCTATTGCCTTCTGCATTATCGTCTGCGTATGCCCCCTCCGAGCTTGCTTCTCTGCCCTCATTCGTCGCTGCTTGGCTTCCTTCTGCCATACCCTCAGAGAATCAAACATCGACTGCCTGCTCCTTTTGGCGAACAATTTGTCCTGCAAGTAATTCAACTTTTGCTCATCAAATGTGCCGGTAAGCGGCCACTGTAAGTCAGCATTGTCCCTCGTATATTTATTCCACAACGTGCTAAACATAATAGGGCCAATGCCGTGCTTGACGTATACATCAAAATTTGGGGTACCCTCCGGACGCGCAGGCTGCCTCTCTTCCAATTGAGCCTCGGTGGAACAACACCGACATCCAAAACACCCTAACTTACTGAAACAAGGCATCTTAATATAAGACACATGCACTGTCCCCAATGGACAAATACAACATCAACCAACAAAATGGTCCACCAACCAAATAGAAAACAGTCCAGACACGGCACTCCAAAATCAGTAGACTGCACCAAGACACGACAGTCCAAAGACTGTTTCAAGACTAGAAGACAGGTTTCAGCCACAGACCTTTTCAAGAATAGACCGAATTTCCAGTTGGCCTGGCAGGTTGCTTGCAAACAGTCCCAGTCCTTTTCAAGAATAGGCCGAATTTCCAGTTGGCCTGGTAGACTGCTCACAAACACTCTGTCTTTTAAGGGTCTGCAAACCCACCAAGATCAAGACAAGACGGTCCGAAGACTGTACCAGACACAGCCAGTAGGCTCGTGCCATTCAACCATGGCGCCACATTTTCCAAGAAGTCAAATCACTCACCTGGTGCACTCAGGTCGAGCAAAGTTATTCTCCACTGCCGACTCTTCGGACCAAACGGTCAAATCCAAGGTTTCGCCTTCTCAGGACCCCAGCCGGTGACCACTAGACGAGGAGCCGATCAGACAGGCGGGACAGCTGCGAGAACCAGGCTCGATCATGTGGGGATCCCCGATCTGCCCATCCGACCGGACACCACCCCGACCCCACAACCCAATTACGGGCGAGTTGGGTCACCTTGCGGGGTTCCTGTTCGGGCGCCAACTGAAGGAAGTGACCCGAAAAGGGCCACCCGGTTTATCTACAACCACCTACTCGCCTTCTACCAAAATGAAGAGTCGGTCGGACAGTAGAGAATATAAACAAGCATTTATTAGCAACACTCTGCAGAGGAGTCCAAGTCTGACCTTCACCCTAAGATGTCTGCCGAGGGACTGACCCCCCCAACAGTCTGCAACGCATAACCATTCCTCCCAAGAACCTCCAGCCACGCCCACAGTGGAAAGTTACCGGCTTAGCAAGACATGAATAAAGGAGGCACAGAAGGATGGGCTACCACCTGCCAGATGGGTACACATTATCACAGTTTCAAGGTTGCAGTGTTGGGTCTCAGCGTCTCCTAACGTGGGAGCAGAGCTACAAATACGGATAGGTATGCGAGGGCAGAATGGCCTATTCATTAGTAAGTCGGAAGGCAACCTTGAGCAGGAGAGTAAGTAATAACTAAATACAATATTCTGCTGAAGCAAGCAATACGGATAATGAGGCCTACTTCAGACACAGCCCAAAAGGCATTACGAAATACAAAATGGAGTCGCACTTGCTATCTGAAGCTTGCTCAGTGGGTTGCATAACGCAAATACGAATGGTGCCTAATTTAGCCGCACACTGCTAACCTAATGCGAACTGAAACGAGTGCATAAGTGGAATGGAGTTTTCAAACCTAACAGGAGTTCATTGTGTGTGCTGATGCGCACAGCTTTATCTTACATATTTCGACAACAAGTGTCTCTGCAGGTGTTTGTTGTGTGCACTGATGCGCACAGCTTTGCCAAATTCTTTGTGTGTTCTAGATGTTCTTAGTATGCGCTGATGTGCACAGCTGTCTGTTCATAACTTCATCCACTACAGATGCACACAGTATATATGGACATTTCAGCTTCTTTTGTTAATATAAGTGTTTGAGGAGTGCGCTGATGCACACAGCTTTACTAAATTCATTGAGTGTTCTGGAGTTGGTGGCGAGCGTTGATCCATACATCCTTTGTTAACATTTTCAGTTGTGGAATATATACTGTGCAGTCACTTCATTGACATTCACAACTCTAACACTCTCAGCCAATAACAGCGCCTTGGACTCCAGAATTTGGTGTGTTAAGTGGTTATTCATAGTTTTCATAATGCAAAATGTACCTGCTCCTCCCTTCTTTCTATCTTCACCTGGTGAACCAGTTCTTGCCTGTGTGAAGTGGAAGAAGGTTTTTACTCATTTTGCTAGGGTTTGTGGGACATCTCTCAGTGCTGAGAGAAAAACATCTCTATTAATGCACTGTTTGGGTTCAGAGGGGCAAGAGGTATTTGAACACCTTCCTGAACTCTCGGATAGTGATGCTACAGGTCTAAACGAATTTGAAATCTGTATAAAAAAACTGGACTTGCACTATTTGCCAAAAGTTCGCACTGTTCTTGAGAGGTACCACTTTGGCAGGAGGATGCAAAGACAGGAGGAGTCTATGGAACAATACATTACCGAGTTACGCAAGCTGGCGCCAACGTGTAATTTTGGGGCATCTTTGGATGAACGACTCAGAGACCAGCTGATGTTGGGTTGTAGCATTGATAAAGCCAGGGACAGCTTATGGCAGAAGGATAACCCTTTTTTGCATGAGGTGCTCACTATAGCTAAGACTCATGAACATTCTAAAGCCTGCGTGGAAATGATTCGTAAGAATGTGCCTTTGAGTAAGAGTGAGGGGAATGGTGTATTGATGGTAGATAAAGAAAAAATGGTTAGAGCCAAAACCCCTGCAAAGGTGGAGAACAAATCTGCTTTCCCAAAAATTTTCTCAGGAAAATGCTTCAGATGTGGGAACTCTGGCCATATGGCAAGTTTTAAGGTCTGTCCTGGTTGGAAGGTTACGTGTAGTGTGTGTGGCGCAAAGGTCACTTTGCGAAATGTTGTAGATCTGGTAAAGATCAAAAGAAGATTAGGGAAGTGGATCTATATGAAGATGATTTGGAGTTAGAGGAAATAAACATCTGTCAAATCAAGGGATCTGGTAGTGAAGGTCCCATGGAGGTGGTGCTAATTAACGATGCACCAATAAAGATGCTCTTTGACTCTGGAGCCAAGGTGACCTTAATTTCAAAATCTTTCTTTGAGCAGTACCTGGTGAAGAAGGTCAAGTTATGGAGACCTGATATAAGGCCAAGGGGGTATGGAGGAGAAATTATCGAACTGTTAGGCTATTTTTGGGGCACGATTGACTTCAAGGGAAGGATCATTCCAGGAAAAGTGTATGTGTCCATGAAAGGAGACTCCCTAATAAGCTGGTTCCATCAACGTGATTTGCGTGTGTTCTTAGATCCCAATGAGAGTCCCTCTGTGTGTTTGAAGGAGATGCCTGTTTGTCAAGTAGGTGATGGTTGGAAAGCTTGGGTCAAGGAATTTCCGGAGGTGTTTAATAGTAAGCTGGGGTGTCTCAAGAACAATGTGCATTACATTAAAATTAAGCCTGGTGCTGTGCCAAAGGTGGCTAGAGTTCGGGGTGTGCCACTTATGGCAAAGGAGAGTATGAAGGTCGAGCTGGACAAGTTAGTTGCCAATGGCATAATACAGGAAGTCGAAGCCACAGAATGGCTTTCCCCGATTGTTATGCAAGATCGCAGACATCCACAACAGCTTCGACACCCATACACCAATGACAGACGCCATCACCCCCGACTCTACACCCACCAAGCACATTGACCCTCTACTCTCCTGGCACAACGTCAACGACGAAGACACCATCAAAATCATGAACACCATCCACTCCGGCTCACCCTCCGACCCCTGCCCCCACCACATCTTCAACAAGGCAAGCTCCATCATCGCACCCCAACTCCGAAAGAGCATCAACAGCTCCTTCGAGACCGCCACCTTCCCAGAAAGCTGGAAACACGCCGAGATCAACGCCCTTCTCAAGAAACCCAAGGCGGACCCAAAGGACCTCAAGAACTTCCGACCCATCTCCCTGCTCCCGTTCCCGGCGAAAGTCATTGAGAAGACCGCCAACAGACAACTGACCCACTTCCTGGAGGAGAACAACGTCCTGGACTCCTCCCAATCCGGCTTCCGCAGCAATCACAGCACCGAAACCGCCCTCATCGCCGCCACTGACGACATCAGGACCATACTGGACAACGGCGAAACTGCGGCCCTCATCCTCCTGGACCTCTCGGCCGCCTTCGACACCGTCTGCCACCACACCCTGCGCACACACCTCCAAGACGCAGGGATCCGAGACAAAGCCCTGGACTGGATCACCTCCTTCCTCACCGGCAGAACGCAGAGAGTCCGCCTCCCCCACTTCAGGTCCGAAGCCACCACGATCACCTGCGGCGAACCCCAAGGATCATCCCTCAGCCCGACCCTTTTTAACATCTACATGGCACCGCTCGCCAACATCGTCCGAGCACACCACCTCAACATCGTCTCATACGCCGACGACACCCAGCTGATCCTCTCCCTCACCAAGGACCCGGCCACCGCCAAATCCAACCTCCATGAGGGAATGAAGGCCGTCGCAGAGTGGATGAAGACTAGCTGGCTGAAACTGAACTCGGACAAGACGGAGGTCCTCATCCTTGGCTCCACCCCCTCCGCATGGGACGACTCCTGGTGGCCGACCACACTGGGAACTGCCCCGACACCCACCAACCACGCACGCAACCTGGGAGTCATCCTGGACTCAACGCTCTCTATGACCCAGCAAGTCAACATGGTTTCCTCCTCCTGCTTCAACACCCTCCGCATGCTCCGCAAGATCTACAGATGGATCCCCATCGAAACCAGAAGAACGGTCACCCAAGCACTCGTCAGCAGCAGGCTGGACTACGGCAACGCCCTCTACGCAGGAACCACAGCCACACTCCAGAAGAGACTCCAACGCATACAAAACGCCTCGCACGCCTCATCCTCGGACTCCTCGCCACAGACACATCACCACCCACCTGAGAGATCTGCATTGGCTCCCGGTCAACAGGAGGATCACCTTCAAGCTCCTCACCCACGCTCACAAAGCACTCCACAACGCCGGACCAGCATACCTCAACGAACGACTGTCCTTCTACACCCCGAGCCGCCAGCTTCGCTCCGCCGACCTCGCACTCGCCACCGTCCCACGCATCCGCCGAACGACCACTGGCGGAAGATCATTCTCCCACCTCGCCCCCAAGACATGGAATACCCTCCCCGTCCACCTGCGTCAGACCCAGGACCTGCTGACCTTCAGGAGACGTCTCAAGACCTGGCTGTTCGACCAGTAGCTGCCCCCCCCTCCCCTTAGCGCCTTGAGACCCTCACGGGTGAGTAGCGCGCTCTACAAATGTTGATTGATTGATTGATTGATTATGGCCCACAAGGCCAATGGGGAGGCCAGGCTTTGTGTGGACTTAAGGGAGCTCAACAAGGCAGTTGTGGTGGACCATTACCCTCTACCTAACATCAGCGAAATGTTATGCTCACTGGGGGGGGCTAAACATTTCTCGTCTCACGACTTAACTTCTGCTTATCATCAGGTCAAGCTACATGCCACTTCTCAGGATCTTACTGCCTTTGTGACGCCGTTCGGCACCTTCAAATTTCTGAGGATGCCATTCGGTCTCATCTCTGCTGCCTCTGTATTTCAGAGGGTTATGGAACGCATCTTGAGGGGTGTTGATGGTGTCAAGGTATACCAAGATGATGGTCTTGTGTTTGGTGTTGACACTAAAGAGCACGATAGTAGGAAGAGAGTGGTCTTGAGAAGATATGGGATGCAGGTTTGACCTTGAGAGCTGATACGTGAGGTTTTGATGTGGCAGAGATTGAGTATTTGGGGCATTTGTTGTCGGCAAATGGCATTAAACCGAAGCCCGCTTTGGTTAAAACAATTTGCAATCTTAGGGTTCCTCAAGATAAGGTTGAACTTGTGAAGTTCTTAGGGATGGCTGAATTTTATCACAAGTTTATTCCTAACTTTGCTTGAGTGACAGGCCATTTGAGAGATCTTCTAAAAAAAAAAAGGCTGCGAGTTTGCATGGTCCAAGTCTTGTAATGATGAATTTGAGAATTTGAAAGTTTGTTTGAGCAAGGCGCCTGATCTAGGCAGTTTTGACCCAAAGAAAGAATCTTATTTAATGACTGATGCCAGATCCAAGGGATTAGGTGCAGTGCTCCTCCAGAACTCTGGTGGTGAGGAGAAAGCAATCTTGTTTTTGTCAAGACCTTTGAAGGCTGCGGAGTACAATTATTCAGTTGTTGAGAGGGAGGCTCTCGCTATCTTTTGGGCCATCCGTAAATTGCGTAAGTTTCTGTGGGGCAGTAAATTTGTGTTATTGACTGACCATAAACCGCTGAGGGAGGTATTCTCCAAGAAAGGCATTGATTTTGTTTCCCACCATATTCGAAAATGGGTGGTAGCTCTACAAGAGTTTGATTTCGTTGTCTCTTATGTTCCTGGGGCCAGTAACACGCTGGCTGACTGTTTATCCAGGTTGGGTTATGTCTATGACGAGGTGAATGGTTTGTGTGGAGAGGGTGAATGGTTTGGTGGTGAAGAACTTGAGGAAGATGTTGATGTGTGTGTGATAAGTGATGGCATTGTTTCTGAAAATGAATGGAGAGAGTCTTTGGCAAAAGACAAAATGTTGCAAAAGGTGGTGACGATGGTTTTGGGGGAATGGTGTGAGAAAAAGGATTGTTGTGAGGATCTGAAAGGCCTCTAGCAGGTTAAAGAGGAATTGGCTGTTGTTGATGGTATTCTCTTGAGGGGCAGCAAGTTGGTTCCTCCTCGCGATCTTAGGGAACGGTTACTTAAGAGCGCCCATGCCAGCCACATGGGAATTGTCAAGACCAAGGAGAGAATTAGGGAAGCTTATTGGTGGCCGGCCATGGATGCTACGTAGAGAGGGAGGTTAGGAATTGTACAGAGTGTGCATGCAGTGATAAGATATTAAAATGCAGAACGCAACCCATGGTAACGAGGGAACAGTCTAAAGAGCCTTGGTCTGACATAGCCATAGACATTTTGGGTCCTGTAAAAAGGAATACACGTGATCAGTATGTTATAGTTTGCATGGACATGTACTCGCGATGGCCAGAGATTAAAGTGGTAAGCTCTGTGGAGTCCACAGCGATTATTAATTTTTTGGATGAAATGTTTGAGAGGGAGGGATTCCCATCATCAATGCTCTCGGACAATGGCGTTCAATTTACTTCCAGGGTTGTTGAAGAATTTTTGGCTCGCAGGGGGATCAAACACAAGAAGGCAGCTCTTTACCATCCTGAAAGCAATCGTGTTGTTGAAAGATTTGTGAAAGTGTTAAAGGAGACTCTGCAGCAGGCCATTGTGACAGGAATGGATTGGGAGGTAGCCAAGAGAAGGAAAGTCAGAGAGTATAGGTTTACACCACATTCTTCTACGGGAATTTCTCCTTTTCGCTTGTTCAAAAGAAGGGTGGCGAACACTGAGGTTTGTCCTTCATGGGTCTTTGCCAAAAGATCATTGGTTGATGATAATGTTGGATGTGTGGAAGGTTGGAAAGAAAGGGAACGGCTTGTCATGGAAAAGATGAAGAGATGGTTCGATGAGCGTAAAGCTGTCAAAAACACCGCTGTGTCTGTGGGCGACTGGGTTAAAATCAAAACTCCATACTTGGGTAAAGGGAGCTCGAAGTTTAGCAAACCTTTCAAGGTAATTAAGGTTTTTAAGAATGCCATCAAAACCAATGACCACAGGGTGTGTAACTGAAATAGAGTGTCCAAATGTCATCCCACCGATGTGTTTGAACCTTCTATCTCTGCTTCTGAGTCCGCTCTACAAGAAAAGGGCTCTAGGCCTCATAGGATGGTTAGACGTTCTACCAAATTGCATGATTTTGTTTAGTGCACTATATGCTTATGTAATTGTTTATTTGCATTATTGTATTTACTTTGCTATGTGCTGATGTGTTTGATCTTTTACACTCCACACTTCGCATAGAAGTTTTGTAGGTCCCATAGGTTGGTTGTATGTCTTATGATATTGCATGTTTATTTCTCAAAATAGTTTTCTTCCTTTTAATTTCAAGTTCTTTGTTGAGTATTGGGGGGAAGGTGATGTAGTGTCTTGGTTTAATGATGGAGTGTTGCCCTTGGTTGATAGATGACCATCCTTGGAATGTGAAACCCCAGGTTGTATAGGGAGACTGGTAAACTTGTCAGTTGACAGTTGCCAGTCTCAGGTGCTGGATGGGGTCTCTATTACCTGCGTATTAATAAAGGCAATTTCAACTATACAACGGCCTCTCTCTCTGCGTGAGGTGGATCTTACAGCAGGTTTAAATAAAAGACCTCCTTGAGGGAGGTAACATATTTGAACCAGCCACTGAGCAGGGGAAGAGCAGAGTGAACCAAAATAAAGCTGCAGTGACCCGCAGTGCTGGAAAGCAAGCGGTCACGATGGACCATCTCCCAAGAGGAGAAGCTAACAATGTGTGAAAGAGGTGTCTTGGCCATTACACCACAGTTGAGTGGTTAAATAGCGGCTGCCATGATAAATGATGAACAAAGAAAGAGGACTATGCTCTGATACCAAGGACCCAGAGCGGCGCCATCTCAGAGTTACAGAGGCGTGGTTGGAAAAAAACAGGAGAGGTTCAGCCAAAGAAAAACAAACAAAGAGTTATTTAAACAAATTGGAAGATGAATTTTAACCAACAGGGATTTAATTTAGATTCCATTATTGGTGTAAAGTTGGTGTAGGAGGAGCCAACACAGCATAACAAAAGATAAAGAAAGAAATAGGACTACACTCTGATACCATGGACTTAGAGCGACGGCCAAGCTGGAGATACAGAGACAGGGTTGGGAAAACGAGGTAGAGGCAGTAATTGTGGTTCGATGGAGGTACCAAAGAAGAACAAACAATGGGGGTATTTAAAGAATAGAGGAAGGTGAAATAGGACCAACAGGGATTTAATAAAGACTCCAATATCGATGCAGACTCAGTAAAAGGGGGGCGTAGACATATCAGAGAAAGCAATGAAGAGCACAATACAAAATAGGATGACATTACTAGAAAAAGTGGCATGTCATAGTCATGTGGTTAAATAATTAAATAAAAAAGGCATCAAGAAAAAGTAGAGTCTTCCCTCTAGCATGGCAGGGATGTCCAGTCCAAATTCAAATAAGGAGAAAAGATACAGTCAAAGTGTAGGAGGAGTTAGAATAGTGTGCTCTAGTCCTCCATCATGCTGACTTCTGAGTTCATTGTGTTCTGTTGAAGTATACACTTTAATTCTTCATTGTTCAGAATTGGATTGATATCGCCACCTGCCAACATAGGCCATTTTCTGTGAGGAACATTGAAGAAAAATGCTCAGCAAGAAAAGGAAAAAGGACATTGCATTGGAGTCTACTGCGATGTTACAGATTCTGATCTTCATTTTCTGTGGCGTCCGCATGGACAGAGAATAGCATATACTACATTGTTGGTATTGCAGTTAGAGAAATTCTTCAAAACAATTCTCTTATTGTCACATAAGAACTCCTTACTCTCAGTGGTAAAGGGACAGACACTCCAATGGCCGCATTTATACTGTCCCAATAATTGAGGAAGTAACCAAAGGCCAGCAATGGTATGGGGGTATTGTTTCTAGGTGGTGAAGACTGGACCAAATGGTCTTTCTAGTTTTTTCCTTTTTGAAAGGCAAACATCGATGTCACCAATGCAAGTCCCCCTGCTCTTAGGACATGCCAGTGATTTTTGATACTTCTCGTACCCATGTTACTGAGACTGAAGAAAACATTATGACGCATATTAGGGTCTTTTAAGTGATTGTTGGATCAGTCGTTTGGGGTAACCTCTATTTAACAGTTTATCTGCCAATCTTATTAAAGAAATAATTTTTATGATTACATGTTGGCTTCTCCTCTTATTATACGGTTCACCGCAACCGCGTGCCTCCCAGCACTGCGTGTCGCTGAAGCTTTATTTTCGTCCCCCTGCTTCACCCCACTCGGTGGCAGTTTCTGATATGTTACCTACCTAGAGGGGGTCCTTTATTTAAACCTGTCCCCATGCAGGTCCTTATCTGTGACTTTTTTACTCACATCATTTAGCCTTTATTTATCATTCCCTCTTCTGACCAGCACGTCATCCGAGCCAAAACTGTCAGAAGCTGTTCCACCCTGGCCGCCAGGGCCGTGCTGGTGGGTGCAAACATGTTTGGTGTCACAGCACCTGGTGATAGGAACACACCTTATGGCGGAAACCGAAAGGCTGCCATGAACCCATGCCACTGCAAACACGCTGTGGCAAAGCACATGCTGTGTCATGCAGGTGGTGGTGGCTATGCCATTGCCATGATATATCTTCTGGAGGCCTTATGTCCAATGTTGGAAATGGGGTCTCTAGTTAGCAGTGGTTTGCACCCTGTTCAAGTAGGGAGCCACAATCCTAGTCAGGGTAAGTGTAGTAAACACTAAGTTTACCTGTGCTCACCCTCAGGTAGCTTGGCTCAGAGCAGGCCGGCTAAACTACAGAGGCAATGTGTAAAGTATTTGTATGCACACACAGTAACAGTGAAAACACTACAAAAGTACTCCACACCAGTTTAGAAAAATAACCAATATTTATCTGAATAAAACAAAACCACAATGACAAAAATCCAACATACACAAGCCAAGATAAAACATTTTAAAAGATTAAATGCAGTCAGTGCGCTTAGAAACACAATAGCTCTGGATGGAACGATGACAACATGCTTGATGGAGTCAAATCCAAAAGTTCGGAGCCGACTGCGACGGAGCGCTGGCTGGTTACGGAGTCGTACAGACCCTGGTTACAGTACCTTGGAAACTATGACAAAATAAGGACGTTGCGAGGTGCCCAGGAGGTGAGGCGTCGATCAAGCCGGTGCGGCGTCGGTTCCTTACTGTCGGTGCAGGTTGTTGGCACGTCGGTGTTTGGTACGGTGTGTTGTCCATCGGAGGTGAGGTGTCACTGAAGCAAGTGAGGCGTCGGTTCCTGGAGGCAGTGCAGAGTCATTGAGCCGGTAATGCCAGGGTCATTGCAAGGCACATGGGAGGTGATGCAGCGTTGGCAGCGAGGCATTGGTTCCACTGGCGGTGCGGGGTCGATGAAGTGTCGAGAATCAAATCAGGTGGCGTCGACTTCGCAGTGTCGAGGTCACACCACGGGACCACAGATGCTGCAGCAGAGTCAGAGTCGGGCGTGCTCGAGACACATGCTGTGGCAGATCTTTGGAGGCTCTGCAGCGGCATCAGGGCCTGCGTTGTAAGTCTCAGCCTTTGCGTTCAGCAAGGACCACGGCTCCGGTGCAGGCAGCGGCGCGGTGTCAAAGAGTGCTGCCAGCTCCAAAGTCACACTCGAAGTGCTGGTTTCTTCTTGTTTAGCACAGCAAACCCATGTCCAAGGGCCAGGAACTGGAGTTGGCCCCACTTGGCTGAGTAGGGATCTCAGCAGGAAAACCCAGGTGCTGCAGGTGAAGTTTTGATGGCCCTGATACTTCCAATAGGAGGCAAGCTCAACTCAAGCCCTCAGAGAACCTTTGAAATGCAGGACATAGAAATCAAAGTCCAGTCCTTTCACTTCCAAGACAGAGGCAGCAAGCAGCAGACCAGCACAGCAAAGCAAAGAGCAAAGTGGCAGTCCCTCCTAACAGCAACACAGCTCTTCTTCCTGGCAGAATATCCTCAGTCCAGAAGTGTTCTGAGTATATTGTGTCAGAGGTCCAGTACTTTTACCCAATTCAGCATTTGAAGTAGGCAAACTTCAAAGAAAAGTCTTTGTAGTGCACAAGACCCTGCCCTTCCTGGCCCTGGCTCCAGACACACAACAGGGGGATGGGGACTGCTTTATGAGGGGATAGGCAAAGCCCTATTCAAGTGCAAGTGTCAACTACTCCCACCACTCTAGCTCAGGAAGACCCATCAGCCTGGTAATTGGCCATCAGGACATGCAGGGCATACCTCAGCTCCCTTTGTGTGTGACTGTCTAGAGTTAATTTACAAAGCCCAACTGCCATCCAACCCAGACGTGTATTCTAGGGACAGGCAGAGGCACAGAATAGTTAAGCAAGAAAATGCCAACTTTCTAAAAGTGGCACTTTCAGATGTGCAATTGAAAACTAACTTCACTAAAAGATTTATTTTTAAATTGTGAGTCCAAAGACACCAAACTCCAATTTTCTATCAGCTCCTAATTGGAAGATACACTGGTAAGATGTCACCAGGCAGCTCCAATGCTAACCTGTAGGAGAGATAGGCCTGGCTGTAGTGAAAAGCAAAATTAGCAGTAGTTCACTACCAGGATAGGTAAAACACAACAGTAAATGTCCTACCTTTTAAATACACTGCACCCTGCCCATGGGGCTTCCTTGGGTCTACCTTAAGGGTGCCTTATATGTAATAAAAGGGAAGATTTGGGCCTGGCAAGTGGGTGCACTAACCAGTTCGACATCGCAGTTTAAAACTGCACACACAGACACTGCAGTGGTAGGCCTGAGACATGTTTGCAGGGCTACTCATGTGGGTGGCACAATCAGTGCTGCAGGCCCACTAGTAGAATTTGATTTACAGGCCCTGGGCACCTACAGTGTACTGTACTAGGGACTTACTAGTAAATCAAATATGCCAATCATGAATAAACCAATCTTGAGAGGAGAGAGCATATGCACTGTAGCACTGGTCAGAAGTGATAAAGTTCCCAGAGTCCTAAAGCCAACAAATAGAAGGTCAGAAAGTGGGCAGAGGAAGGCAAAAAGTTTGGGGATAACCCTGCTAAAAGGGCCAGGTCCAACATCCAAGTATTAAGAAAGGGACGACATATCCCATGATTCCTGCAGGCAGTCACCTTGGGTGGGTTCCTGCTATACAAAGTGGCCCGCCCGAGATCAACAGCCCAGTATTTTGGAAGAACCAGTGAGAGAAGAGGAGCAGTTCAGAGCAAGCACTTCCAGTTGCAACATCTAGACACTCAAGGTCAAAACATTAGCGTTTCTGGTAAGGGTGCACCTGTGCCAATATTCTTCCTTTTTTCTTTTCCTTAACAGATTCAACAGACTGGAAGCTCTTCATACACAGTGATTTGGAAGCCTATTTAGACTCATGTATATTTCAAAATAACATTCTGACTTAGTTTACCTTGTTGGATTAAAAGGATAGAAGCTCTTTTACAGATCAATTTGGAATGCAATGTGAGATTCATGTTTGTTTAAAGATAAAACTGACAAAAGGTTGTTACAGTCAAGTTTGTAACCAGAAAGACTAATTTATTAGGAAGAGCAATTGGGATGCTATAAATATCCTTGAAATAATTGTACAAAGGCCAAGAAGGAAAAATCTCTAAAAGTAAAGTGTAATTGGTTGCTCCTTTCACAACTTTCCAGGGGAAACACCAAAAGGTATAGGAGCACATTGAAAAGACTGAATTCTATCTCAAATGGCAATAATGTTTGTGAACAAAAGAATACTTGATTACCAAGACTAGGATGAGTGCAATCTTAGCTGTGCATGAAGAAATGCTGGAGAACAGAAAAGATTTATAAAGACTCAATAAACAGAAACTCATAGTTCTCATTATGTCCAAAAGAATAAACTGTAGCTTTCCAAGTTCTAGATACAATCAAGAGCAACCTCTATGGGCATGTGAGTATGTGATAATTGTTTAATAATAAGTTGATGCAAATATTCCCTTAAAGAAATGGAATGTGATAACTAATCATTGTCTTACTGTAGGAAGCTTATCATTCGAGGGTAATCACTGTAAATGTCTAATAGTTTGTCCCTCAATCTAGCTGGGAAAATAAGGGGAATAAGGGAAAGGAATAGCAGGCAGTCTCTTCTCTTCTAGGTCTCCCTTCCTATTGTCCCCATCCCAAAACCCCTTCCTTCGCCTGGCCACTCCAACCCTCAGTGCCATTACTCGAAGCTGAGTTGGTGATGCCAGGAGGTGGACCCAAATGAGCATCATGCTGGCCCCGCGTTTCAGAGCAGCAGCTCCTTGATCACAGGCTCCATGATACTGCATAGCATGGGTGAAAAGGCACTCTCCTCTGCATGTCCTTTATTTAATTAGCCCTCAGTGGGCCTCACGGGTGAGTTCAACTTAGTGTTGCATGCCGGGATCAGTAGTGCACTTTCATTGTGAGGCCCACTGAGGGCTAATTAAATAAAGGACATGCAGAGGAGAGTGCCTTTTCACCCATGCTGTGCAGTATCATGGAGCCTGTGATCAAGGAGCTGCTGCTCTGAGTTAGGCAATGACACAGATCTGAATGAAAATGCTGGTTTCCTTTCAAATAAAGAATCAGTGGAATTCATCTGCTTTTTGAGTGGGTCTTCAACTGGGGATGTTTTGATGAGTGATTTATGACCGGCAGTCCAGCCTGGAAGACTGCACCACCCCTCAAGGTCAGGGGGCCACGAGGACATGGAACTACTCTGAGTCTTCCTTAGTGGAACAGCAAAAAAGAAACCAAGCATTTGCAATGCAATCGGTCTCGCCTTTGGGACCTTATATGTATTTAGCTATGCAGCACATTAGCCTGGGTGCTGAAACATCTACGGTTCTTTAACATGGAGGGAAAGTAAGCACCAAACTACGTGACACGGCAGGTATGGGAACACATGGACAGAAATATTGCCTTTCAGCGGGAAATGGAATAGTCCAAAGCTCTGTTTTTAATTTAAAATCAGGGCCTTCAGTGGTCATATCGAGAGCACTGCACGGACGGATCTCTCAGTTTCAAGGCATGGCTGCGCCCCCCATTTGCAATGTCTGAGTATTCTGGTTGCAGTGCACACCTGGATCATTTGGCTGCACTGCACAGCCAGATTCCCTGGCTACACTGCAAGGCTGGCTTCCCGAGCTGCACTGCAAAGCGCCTTCGCTTAATTACTGCCAGCAACTGAATTCCTGAGTCTGTGGCATGGCTGGGTTATCGAACAGCGCTGGATCTCCTAACTGCACCACACTGCTGGGCTCCCTTGTTGCGCTGCAAACCTGCATGAATTACTTTGCACATCTGGATTGCCTCACTTTTGAGATGAAACACCCGAGCGTCCTGTTTTCCCTGCCTGCACCAACAGCTGGATTCCCTTGCTACACCATACATATCCCGACTGCACTTGATTCCACTGTCACACTGGATTCCCTGAGTGCACTGACAAAATAAAGTATTCATTCACCAGACCTGCTTCTTTGTAGACACATTTGATGAGGCAAATGTCCTACACTCACAGGGCATGAGAAACCTATGACTGAAGTTGACTCACGCATTTGCCGTTGTTCTTGGCAGCAAGGACCCAGTGCCTGCCCTGCACCCCAGGCTCTCTCTACGCTGCAGCCACAGACCCTAGGAAAGCCAGTCCTCCGATGCAGAGCCCAGCCAATGAACTTTACCCACTCGTTGTCCCTATGAGTATCCTGAGGTGGAAAAGAGAAATCCGGCCCCAACAATTCTACAGGAGATGGAGCAGCTATGTTCAGGCCCTGCAACTTCATCCAAACTGACATTTGGAGGAGGCAGAAACCCAGGGGGCACTGGTTGCTCAAAAAATGCCAAGAACGTGGTAGAAAGTAATGGAGCTTCTTGTCGTTTATAAGAGTTCTAGACAACAGGAGTTACTATTACGTTATACTTACATCGGAAGGATGAACAGCCCAGCTGACATTACCTGAATTCAGAATTGCAACTGCAGATCACAAGGAGGTCAGTAGCCTTGCTTAGCTGGTTGACCACTCTTGGTATTAAAATTAGCAACAAATTGTCACCTTGTTGCACTTCTCCCTCGGAGGTAACTGGTATCACAAAAGGCTTAAGGGGGAAGAGATTACGAAATTTGCGCAGAACCACAAGACATTCAAGTGAAGCTGGGATACGAACCCAGCTCCGTATCCAAAATGATCCATTCGGTGGTTTGGAAGTCCCGCCATGCCTTTCTTATAAGCCACCCCCGTACTATTATCATTTATTAAAGTTTTAATTGTGTGTATTTTTCTTTTGTTCATAGCGGCTCAGGTTGGAAGTGTTTGGAAACAGGATAAATGACAGCGCTATAAATTGCTGCCACTTGAGGTACAGTAGAGGCTGGAAGGAGTGGCACTCATGACTTCCTCCTCTGGTTCTATGTATTGTTTCTTCTTTGAGCCCTCGTAAAAAGCTAATTTGTTCAATGTATTTTGAAAACTCGCCCGTTTTTAGCTTTTTGTGTGCCGAGTGGCAGCATGTAAAAGGCTTTTACTTTCTGGGGCATATGTTTAATTGAATAGTTTCAGCACTTCACGTCATATCAAAGCAAGACATGATGCGCAGACCCATTTCTGTAGGTCCAAAGAGCCGGCGCCGCCTTTTCACACCACCCAAAATAGGATTTCATAGCACTATCACCGCCACCAAAGCGCCGGTGCCGGAATTGGTAAATGTGCTCTGCAGTGGTAACTAGCTCTGAAGTTTTAACGTGATTTACTGAGCTAAGAGCACGATGCCGGGATGTGTCACTTGTGGGTCAGGGGTTCGGTTCTGCAGATTAAAAAATAAAGCACATTATTACGAACAACAACATTTTTATACCAAACTGAAAACTGAACTTGAAACCAAACTAAAACTAACTTGAAATTCCAACTCCCTTAACGTGGTGTATGGCGACCTACTGAGGTTTCGGCTCAGCCGGGATCCGGTTGCTCTGCTTTGCAGACAACAATAACAAAGTGATGGGGAGGGGGCGACACGGACGGGTGCTGAAGCTAAACAGGCACGGACAAAAGCATAGTCATGTCCATGGATTTAAATAAATATAAAATTTCAAAAACACTCACTGAAAGTCTGCGCTTTCATTTCTATGACACTCCGCAAACCAAAAACCAGGCTCGAGAGATTATGCGCAGGAGCGTCTGTATAACGACTGCTGGACGCATGCGCAACATAGCCGTCTGGACAGGTCAGGCAAAATAAAGTGCGAGACTCAGCCAGCCAATCCCTGGTGCAAACAAGCATTTAAAAATGCAAAAGGACTCGTATTACGCGAGACCTATTGCATAATAAACAAAAGTACGGGCGTTCAAGAAGGCATGATTGGGAGTGGGGGGAGGGGGTGGTGGTGGGCAGAGAAGTTACGGACTGCGGGAGGGAAGGGGGTGCGGCAGAGGAACAAAAGAGTTTGGAAAGTAAAGGGGCCGATAGCTATGGAAGGAGAAAAATGACGACATGGCTGTCAGGAGGAGGGACAAACAAGCCAAAAACAAATCAGAATGCAGCATTTCCGATGCAAGCCAATGAAAAACATGGACGGAAAGTGGGCGGAGCTTCCCCCCAGTATACTGTATACAGCATCTCTCCACGAGACAGCGCATGCGCTGCCTAGCCGAGACCTAATAAATATTTTCATCTCGGAGGCCCACTGGAAGGCTTTTAAATTAAATGAACATTATGCTACAGCACAGAAACCTACTAAAGGTTTCTCTCCCAGAGAAAATTTAGAAAAAAGGGAGGCAAATAATTAATTTTAAAGCTAATGCTGGTAAAGAATTTTGTGGGAAAGCAATAGGGCTTATAAATCAATAGTATGGGATGAATGCTCCAGGGCATGGGATGCTCCCTTGTTGCCTTAAGGGAACACACTGAACTAGAATAGCACCGGGGTCCTGGACAAGTTATGTCACAAATGCATCTCATCATTAAACTGGGTAGAAATTCCTCATAAAAAGTCAAATTAATAGAAAAAATCAAAACCTGTGTGATAGCGACGTATATTGACACACTCTGGCCCAGCCTCCTTATGGCACGGCATTTTTAAAGCTCACTAGGGGGTCAATAAAATGGGGATAGGTGCATGAAAGCAACTTTTACATGAGTATGGCATGCATATAATCAACCATCCTGCACTTACACCTTTATTGTACATCTGGATACCAGCACAGATTAATGAAAGGTTACCAGTGCTTTACAGATGTGCATAGCATGCTTGGATTAGAGCCATAAAAGGCAGAGCTCTTCAAGCACCCTGAATGTAGTTAATTTAGAAGAACAACCTTAGTCTTAAACCGTCAGTGCCTTTCACAGCCTCTACAGGCCAGCATTCTTAGGAACAGCAATACATGCAAACCGGAGAGTCGCGGACAGCACATTACCGCATTCCCATGATGTGAAGCAGGCCTGTCAGTCCCATACTGGAGCACACGTGTGATACAAAGCACAGAAAGGGAAGGTAACTAGGCTTGTGCACACTGTGCAACCAATCCTGAACTGCACTTGGTGATGGGATCACGGTGAGACCCAAAGCAACTCTGACACATTTCGCCATATCAGCCGCAATAATGTGACGAGTGAGCGAGATCAGAAGAGTGACACACATGTGTTATGAAGAAACACAACTTCAAGGAGACTTCAAGGAGAGCTTGGAAGAGTTCTATCAACTAATGCGTGATCAATAATATTTTTTCTTAACCTTGTGGCCTTTTTCCTCATCTTCTTTCCCCCTCTCTCATCTGCGTTTTGCTCTCTAATCCTTTCCTTGGCTCTTGCTCCTTTTTTTCCTAACCAAAACAACTTTGACGCTCCTCCAGGGCACTCTATAATACACCTCCATGTTTCCTTGCACCCTTCATTGGTGTGTTTGAAGGACTTACACAGAGCAACTCAACCCTGACGAGGCACAACTGTTCCAGTGTGATTTCCATTAAGTTCGCACAGTACATGCCCAGTGCCAGGGGCCTCAACTTCATTGTTTACAACATCACAATGTAGAGACCAGAAGCTGCCTCGCTGTCCATGTAGGCCTGAGAAGAGTGATTTCACAGGCATCATGCTGCTCTGTGAGCTGTGCCTTTCCTGTCCAGTTCGGAGTGTGTAACTAACAGTGTTTCACTCGCATGCTTCTCACCTTACATGAGCATTGCTGATCAGAGCAGAGCGCCTGGTGTTGGCGCGTTTCTTAATATGTGCTAATTATGTCAAACATCAAATTATACTGAAGGAGATGGGAAAAGCAGAGCTGTTAAAATTCTGGAAGGAGGGGAGTGAAGCGGTGGGAGGTGGAGAGGCTTCGAGGCCTACTGGGAAGAAAGAAGTAAGGAAACAGTCTCCCTCCATTCTGGTGCCCTGTCCCAACCGCTTCACATGTGCTAACCCGTTCCTGGTATTTACAGACCAGGAACTGGTGGTGTGGACAGTGGAAAGGTACCCACTAAGCCTACGTCAATGGTGAAAGGGTGCCCCTTGAGCTGGCCACTGGCCGGTTCCTTGCTGGGATTGCTGCTGCACTCGCTATAGTACCGCGCACACTGAAGGCATGTGTGCAGTTAAGCAAGGCACTAGAAAGAGTTTAATTTAATAAATTAAATCTAAAACTTACTAGTGAACCAGCCCAGCTAACAGACTACGAGGAGTAGCTATACTACAGCAACAGAGTGCATGCACTGCAGCACTCCTTGACTTCGGATTGAAAGCTGCTGGACTCCACCCCTCAGGACTCCTCAGCCAATACAAGACACACAAGCATTGGAGGAGGTGAAGGCTGGGTTCCATGGTCGACACCCACTCCAACATCAACCCCCTGAGTCTGCCCCGCCCTTTTCCATTAAATTAATGGAGCTCTTCAGACCTCGCACTGGACCAGAGAAGAATACGCCCAAAATAAAACCTATCCATCGCCGCTAAAACTCTCCACACCCTCCACAGCGATGTCACTGTCCTGATTTGTGGCTTTAGGGTGAGAATCAGTCATGCTCGCTCGGCACATGTGCAGTTTGGTACTCCTACCCAACAAAAGAAAAAAATCAAAATCCTTCTTAAAAGAGCACGTTGCTCTTCCATCACGGGGGAGGGGGAGAAAAACCTATGAGCAGCTCTAGTCAAAAGCAACCATTAGCTTTTTGACTAGAGCTGCTCATAGGTTTTTCTCACCCTCCCCTGTTTTGGCAGGGTAACGCCCCTTTTGCCCTTTAACACCAGCAGCCCCAGCTTAAATGTCTAAATTAGATGAGTTCAGAAGTCAAGTAACCAAGCTCAGTGATGCAGAGTTGGGGTGCAGGATTTAACACCCTGAATTTGACTAGGAGATCTAGTATGCACAGTAATACATTGCTTGGTCATTCAAAGGGGCAGCTGGTAACCTTTGGATGTGGTGGGCGAGCGAAGTGCCCTATCGCTTCCCCAAAAACAAAATTAAACAACCCCTCCATCCAAAAGTCCAAACTAAAACAACCTCTCCCTCCAAAAGACAAATAAAAACAACCCCTCCCATCAAAAGCATAAAATAAAACATAAACACAAACTAAACTACATGCATTTCAAATTTGAAATAAAATTAAATGGCACTTACTCATGGGCTCCGCGTCCTCCTCTGTGTTCTTCTGCAATCTGTAGCACGAAGAGCTCCCCTAACCAATCCAGACGCTTGGTCATGGTGTTAACCAGCATAAGAGAAGCACCAGGATTGGATGGAGGGGGTTGGCTGTACGCTCCTTCAGGCCCTGGAGGCCTGTGCTTGTTCTCCACCCAGCTGTCTAAGACAGCTCGTGTTGGAGAGCTGCAAATTGCGCATGTCAGGCTGGCCTTCGTTAGACAACCGGCCAAACTGACATGCGCACTGTGCAGTGTCTAGGCAGCCACTGCTCCAGGTCTCCATGCTGCCGATCAGCAGCAAATGCTCGCCCCACATTTCTTCCGAATCGGGGGCAGGCAGACCGCTAAGGTGCGCCTTGGTGAAAAATAAAATGGCAATAACATAATTTCATTGACATTTTATTTTTAACACTTAGCGTGGCTCGCAGCAGGTGTGGGGGGGGGGGCGACACTCCCCTGCCCTCATGAAAAATCCACCGCTGGTCATTCATAGATAATTCAAGTGCTGAACCGCACATTTACATTTTGCCAATTCTGCTGTCAAACCTGATCAAAAGAACATTCCCCTTAGTCCTCAGTGGGTAAATATAGAGGTAAAGTTGGAGAATTTTTTGTTGTTTACATCTACAAAGAGGTCTGTTCATGGAAAATCTCACTTGTAGAAAATGTGTTTAGTACTTTCTCATCCAGGGCCCATTTATGGTCTTCTTATAAGGTCTCACTTAGGGAGTGTCCTTACGCATTCTAAACACCCGAGAAGATCCTGGCTATAGGTGACTTCCTGATAGCTTGAGCTTCCTGAGACAAGAATTTGGATCTTATGCCTCCCTATTTGTTCAGATAATATACAGTCCATTTGAACTAGAACGGAGTTTGCTTTGAATGCTGGTAGAAAGGACTTGAGAGCCAATGGACAGCTCTGAGTTCTCGGAGATTTATGTGGTATATTTTCTCTTTCTGTGATGACATTCCTTAGAATTGAAGTTGATCCGTGCGCGTTGACCATCATATTAGAGGGGCATTCATCTCAATCGTATGTATTGGAATACACTAGTGGACGGGGACACGCACCTGTGTGGCACCATCAAAGAATGAATAGAGTGCTACTTCGAAAGAACTAGTTTATCTTCCCAGCTGCAATAAAACTGCAACTATTGGTATTCCAAGCACTAATGCAGAAGTCTGTGTAGATGAGCATGAGGACCCAGTAAATGCAGGATACGACTTGGAGAAGAGATTTTATTCGGGATGCCTATAGGTGAGTCATTCACAGAAGAGCATGACACTTTTCAATTTAAGCGTTCAACACAGTCGCCAGGTAAAGGGTTGAATTGAGATAAATGTGGATTTGGCTTCATTGACTTGTAGGCCCAATCGCTTGCGAATATGGACAGTTAGTTGGTAATGATGTGAAGTTGAGATACAGTAAGAAAATCTTTTTCTTCTTAGATGTACAAAGTGCCCATTAGCTAATGACATAAAAAAGGATGACAAACTAATCTGCAGCAAAACAAACTATAACCTGGTTTGTATCTAGGTGAAGCATAAAGACGAATGCAATATATTCTAAGCACATTATATGTGTTCCCTATGACTTATCTATAGTGGGGTCAAGGATAGAGCATGGAACAATGGAAAATGGATGGAGATAAAACTATGGCCTTAGCAAAGATTTTGGTGTTTTTTTGACTTCTTTGTTAATGCATTAGGGCTCATAAGAAGACTCTACATGAATGGCAGCAAGGTGGGCTGACTGAAGAGGGGCTCCCCTTCTTGGGACTAAAGCTCTCCAGAGGCAACTTACAGCTATAGATCTTGCTTCTTCTCCTTTCACGCTCACGGTTCTTCTCCCCTCATCTCCTTCTCCCCCGTTTCGGAGACTTCAGTCTCAGCAACATCCACCTCCATGATCACCTCACTGTGCTCTTCCTTTAACTTCCACTGATTTCCCTTTTTTTCTTGTGTTTGTAAGCTTCCCCTTGTGGGTTTTTGCAGGCTCGATGGCTGTTGCTCCAGCCGAGTTGTAGAGTTAAGACGGTGTCAGCTACAGAGATTGCCAGGACGGTAATGCTGGATGAATTTCAAAATGCTCTTCATTCCAAACCGGAGCGGGGAACTGATGATGGCAAAAGCAGCACAGCTTGCACACTTATGTGCACAGCAGATGCACTACGTAGTAGTACAGGCCGCCCCTCTGCTTGTCTTTGCTAAGTTCTTATAATCAAAACGTGCTGTAAGGGACTTGCATTTTGGGTAAATTATTTGTAAGAGCCTTTGACTATGGGTTGGTTAAGCCCAGAGTCTGTAGTCCGTACTTCTGGTCAGGACACCCATTGCAGCAACCTATGTTCCAAATAGAATCGCCTTTTTTTTGCAAATGAGCATGTGGGTGCTGTGGAGAAGCCTATAATCAACTATAAAGTCTAAAACCTCATTTAGACGGTAAAGATAGATCTGAAGACCAAGGTCTGCCGTGTGTTCGGATTTCACAATGAACGTCATTATTGCTGTTGCTCATTATTGTTTAACCAAACAATGGTCCACCATGGTTCATGGTGCCAACAACTGATCCCTTTAGTTGGTGCGTCCAAGCCCGAATCAGATGTGCACACGCTTTGTACCTATAAAAACATAAGTGTCAGATGTACCTACAAACTAGTCACAAAAAGCGATCACAAATTGTGCACTTACTATTTATGACCTGTATTTTATTTTGCGAAGCGAGCTATGCACTAACACATCGGTTCACAAAATATAGAACCAACTTCTCTTACTGGAGCTCGGCTAAAGCTGGGTTGCATAGGTCTTGTTCAAAGCTAAAGTGGAATAGTAGGCAAAGTGAGCTGGAATGCTAGCACAAGCAATTGCCAGTGGTTAGACTACATATGTATGAAAATCTTCCTCCCGTCACCTTTTGTGTGTATGATGTAACACCCTAAGTGGCCAAGGGTATGCCCACACCTGGATCCTGTGCTCACTGTGCCAGTGGAGCTAAGCTACACCCCACTGAAAAGGCCCAAATGGAACGAAACCAGTGTTGGGCTGCTTATGTTCTGGTTCAGAGAGGACCTGGCTTGACAGATGGGGCTGGACTATTCCTATTAGAGCAGGAACTAGGCGGATTGGTCCATGGTTGGGTCTAATCTGAGGTGGCATGGTGGGCAAAAAAACTATAGGTTGGAATGCTGCCCCAAGCAATTGCCAGTGGTTACACTATTTGCAAGCATTCCGCCCATCACCTTTTGATACGCTCGAGACGCAAGATTTAGTTAATCTCATAAAGGCATCTCGATCCGGATCGCCCGTGGACCTGTGTCCAGTGTCAGTGATTAAAAGTGTCCCTGAGGCCATTGCCCCCATCCTTACTCCTTTGTTTAATACCATCCTTAACGCTGGCCAGTTTCCTAGGTCCTGGAAGTCAGCCTCAATACTTCCGCTTATAAAAAAACCGAAATTGGACCCTTTGGATCCTAACAGCTATAGACCTATCTCGCGCCTCCCATTACCGGCTAAAATGATCGAGAGGGTTATGAATGTACAACTCAGCACGTTTATTCAGCTCAATAATGTGCTAGATCCCACACAATTCGGCTTTCGTGCTGAACACAGCACAGAGCTTGCCTTGATCAAAGCTACGGAGGAGGTGCGAGAGGCAACGGACCAAGGTGGCACAGCAATTCTGATTATGCTAGATTTGTCAGCAGCCTTCGATACGGTCCACCATGAAGTTATGATGGACCGGTTATTGGCTGCAGGGGTGCAGGGTAAAGCCTGGACCCTCCTGAAATCTTTTCTGGCTAACAGAATTCAGACTGTGGACTTGGGTAGACATAGGTCTAAGCCGTTTTCTTTTCCTTGCGGGGTTCCGCAGGGCTCCTCGCTCAGTCCCATGCTTTTTAATATCTACGTGGGCCCGCTGGCAGCACTAATAAGATCTTATGGGCTCCAGCTTACATCTTATGCGGACGATACACAAATTGTGTTGTCCTTATAGCGAGGCAAAGAACTGGAAACTGGCCTAAAATGCCGCAAATGCATGAAAGCTATTGCCGGCTGGATGTCCTCAAATTGCCTAAAACTTAATGCAGGCAAGACGGAGGTCATCATTTTCGGCAATAACCCCAACATCTGGACCCCTGATTGGTGGCCTGAAGAAATGGGAATCCCCCGGCCCCCACTAGGAAAGCTAAGAACTTAGGGGTGATTATGGACAATAAACTAACTTTTGGAGACCAGGTTAGTGGAGTTGTCTCAATAAGCTTCTATCTCCTCAGAGTTTTGAGGAAAATAAAATTCTTTTTACCGGAGGAAAGCTTTAGGACGGCAGTCACAGCGCTCATCTTGTCCCGGCTGGACTATTGTAATAGTCTGTATGCGAACATTCATAAGAAACATCTAAATAGACTCCAGCTGGTGCAAAATGCGGCAGCCAGGCTGATTACTAGCACGCCCAGATTTGTCTCTGTTAGGAAGGAACTCAAGCAGCTTCACTGGCTACCAGTGAAACAGCGTTCTCAATTCAAAGTACTTTGCACGGTGTTTAAATCACTGACAGGCAGGGGCCCTGACTATTTGAGGAAACGTTTTCAATGGTATGTCCCCGGGAGAACATTGCGATCCGCAGAGGCAAAACAAGTGGTCGTCCCTCGAATTAAAAAACCCACCTGGGGTGGCAGAAGTTTCATTGTTGGTGCTGCTAAAGCATGGAACAATCTGCCATCACATCTCAGGAATAACACTGAGCTCCTCTCCTTTAGGAGGGGGCTCAAAACTTGGTTGTTTTCCCAATAGCCTTTTGAGCTATAGCTTTTTTAGTATCCAGTTAGGCATCGGCTAGCGCCAGGACACCTTTGGGTAGAAGTGTGCTTTAAAAGCTTATTAACATTAACATAGTTTGATTGAAACATGGCACGAAAATCATCCTTGTAAGACTCCAATTTATCTTCTCGTTCAGGCATTTTAATTTCTTAAGCAGTAGCGCCATTTACCCAGAAGAGAAATTTATTAGTAATTAGTACATTATACATTCATAAACACTTTTGCATAAAGATGTAAATCTTCTGAGTTTGTGAATTCATTAACAATGTTGAGATTTTTTTCTCGACTCTGCTGAACTACTGGGTAGCTAACTTTATAGGTAGTGCCGATCATCAACAAGAAATACAACCTCCCTTCATACCGTATCATAGAATAAACTCTGTACCTGCACTGACAACGTCATCTGTTGCTCCACCTTTCAGAAGAATTTTAATTTTTAGGTAAAATCCTGCAGGATGCAAATGCTCCTATGTATAAAAGAATATATATGAGATTACGACCACTGCTGTGCAATAGAGAAAACATGGATGCAAAGGAAATAGCATTTACAGAGAAAGGAAAAAGGTAAATTGGGGGAGGGAGTGGGGGCAGAAAACAATAGAAACTACATTGATCATTCTGTGTGTAGGAGCTTCATATCCACAACACAGCAGAGCTTAGGACGCAGACTATTCTCCTTCATTAGAGGGAAGCAACAGGACGATGAAATACTATGTATACATCAACAGAGCAGATATCAAACAATCTGAGAAGCGAACAGGGCCAATTTAGTAACGCCTATAGTGTGATCTACAGGTCTGGATATCTATTTTTGTAGCCACTGAAAGATACAACACAGATCATGACCCACTGTGCCAATATATCACTTGTGTTAACAATCGACCCCACACCACAGGATAACATAGAAGTCCGTCCTTGATTGTGCAGAAGATCATTTTGGAACCGCTGATGGACGTGGGATAAACGTTACCTAGAGAGGAGTTGCCGCCCGCTTTTTAAATCTCGTCTACCACACCATTTTTAGCTTTCTGTCATCAAAAGTCTCTCGCAGACAATAGTTTACCAAAAAACTTACAGTGATCCCATTCATACCACTAGCTGGCAGTATTGAAATTCTCCTTTGCTTAATCGAGGGTTTTCTTTCCTCTTTGTTACTATAAAAACTCAGCGACGCGTCTTTCCCCACCTGGGATTTCCACACAAGGTCCAGGCTACCATCTCTCTTGTTCTGTCCAAACTCGATTACACCAATAGCCTCTACCACGGATCACCATTAACAACATGAAAAGACTACAACAGATTCAGAACTCTGCTGTCAGACTACTCTTACATAATAAAGCCACAAGCCCACATCTCCCTTGCCTTGAAAGCCCTACATTGGTTACTGGTTGCCAGAAGATCTACATTCAAGATGCTTTGTATCACCCACAAAGCGATACCTGGAACCGGACCGCTCTTCATCAGGAATAAAATCATAAAATACATTCAACAAAGGAACCTCCGCTTTAGAGTGGCACCTCGCCTCAAACTCCCACCGTACAAGAAAAAAACCATGGGTGGCACATCCTGCTCTGTTCAAGCAGCCAAACTATGGAACTGTTTATCCCCCAACATAAGATCCACGGATAACCACCTTATCTTCAGAAGACTACTCAAGAATTGGCTCTTCCCCACATAACCACCATACTCAAACATAAATATACAGCATATCCCTATGTATATAAACATTTATTTGGACTATAGATGTGTACCTACATATGTGTATTGTTTTGTATAAACGTGTATAATAATCATGTTTTTAAAGATATAAATATTCATTAGTTCTGCTTAAAAACTTTTACATTTTACTTATAGTTACATTATTCTATGTTTAACATGTATATAAGTGACTGTATAAATAAGTAAATCTTTTTATCATAACTATCTACAATTGCTTCACTATTGAATTACAAAAAATAAAAATAAATACATTGATTTAAAGTACAACAACGCTTGAAAGTCTGAGTTTATTTAATCTACATTTATTACCTTCCTTATGCATATATATACCTTCCACGTACTTATGTATCTTTATATGTATTACTTTGCTTCTAATTCAGCATATCCAATGCACTACCCTATATCTCACCCACCCTATATCTCTTGCAATATATCCTCTACCTCCATTGTGACTGATCTCAAACCTCATTCTACTACTCTCTCCAATGCACTACCCTATTTTTGTTTTTACTTTTTATTTAACATTTTGCATCATTACATTGGAAAGGAGAAAAGGAAGGACATTACATCATAGGCTGTTTCACATACTGTGCAATTTTCAGGCTTTATACATAAAAAGAAGAAAACGATAATCGACAATTTTCATTATTCGTATGGTTCAATCAATAATCTGTGACCGTGGCAGGACCCTGTGGGATGCACTACCCTCCCCTCACCCCCACTCAAATCCCTACCCTATGATGGGGTTCTTAAGTGCCTCTAAAGGCTTTCCATGACCCCCATACCTTTCCCCATTTCTGCGGGCAACCCCGGCTTTTGTATATCACCTGTTCAGCATTTTGGCACCAATCTAAGTCTGCCCCCCTGTCGTGTAGTTCCTATAGTACCCATGCAGGACCTGCGTGTTTGTATAACATAAGCTGTGGGCTTGGTGGCAGACTGACTCTGTGCACCCTCACCGCGTATGTTAGATTGTTTTGCATTAGCTAGCTCACAGTGCCACTAAAATCTCCTCTTATCGGGGAGAGATTAGTTTCTGGCAACCTTAGATCATGACAACCCAAATTCCTCAGAATCGTGGAAACAATATACTACTTTTCGCTCAGTCACTCGTGCTTACTTATTCGGTTTGTCTCAGAGAGTTACACAGAATACACAGTCGGGCGTTTCAATAAGTATTTATTGAACAGTTGTTATTCTAGTGTAAAATATATGTGCTGCGGCAACCAGCAGACAATAGCAGAGATATATTATCAGCAGTACGATAAAAGCAAAGGGATAGAACAGTTCTACCATATTGCAATAGTCATGAATACATACATGAATATAAAAGCATTATGAAAGTGCGCGTACTCCTACGATGCCTAACTAGATGTACCTGAGTGTACCTAGCATATGTGTAGGTCTAAAAGCCTAAGAGCCAAGAATCCTTCTAGGATTTAGTCGAACCCCCATACCTGAATAGAGAGAGTGTGGGACCCCGTCCTGGTCTCGAGTTGGACACCCCGCAAGGGCTGTGTCAGACCGCTGTCAGCTGGAGCGACTGCATGCAGGAGCCTCAGGGTCTCTGGTCAGTGTGTCAGCATGGAAGTCTCGGTTCCCTCTATCTTACCGGGGCAAGATGTGATGTATTTATACCCTAAAGAGTCTCGGTCCTCAGTATGGTTTGTATTGGTCTGTCGTTAGACATGAGGAAGACGTCAGGGGTGAACTTTGTACATACATATTATGCAGCTGGTGTATTCCTAGAGAGCCAAGCATAATTGATGAGTACAGTGTGGGCCTGTGTTTGGGGAAAACCCTGCTGTATTCCAAACCACAGGATAGATATCGTTCAGCCCTCAGAGCACGTTGTGTACTAGTGAGGACCAATGTAGGTGAAAGATCATGCCTATATAAGGAATCATGACTATAATAGGACATGTACAGTTATGACCGTAATAGGGCATATGTGGCTATGACCATAATAGGGCAAGTACGAATATGACCGTATTAGGGCAAATATGAATACGTCCATTTTAGGGCATGTATGAACGGGTCTACATTAGGGCCTCTATACGGGACATAACACCCACTCCTCTTACGAATTGGATAACAATGACCATACTTAAAATCTGGACAATCTAAAATCATATTTAAAAACAAATAAAAACATGGTTTTAAAATCCCTAAAAAAAATTTCTTCTAAAATGTTAGTAATTCAGCTAATTTCAATTGGCACTAAAAGAATGTCTATTTTGTTTCTCCATATAAGTTGCCTCACTCAAAGCGGAAGAAGGCCATGCTTTTCTCAAGCGAAAGTGTCAATTTAGGAAATGTTCCAATTTTTCTCGTTTATTTTGAAACGAGTGAAGAAGCCGAATTCTTTCCCAGGACACGACGAGCCAATTCAAGATTAAGCGTCCTGGCTGGGAAGCACAATATTATCGTAGTTAGCTGCTGCAGACGTCAAATCCAACGCCTCACTGAGAACGTCAATCGCACATAGATGGAATGTAGCACTGCCAACAGTCGGTGCTGCGGCAGCTTGTGCGGCAGTTGTAACCTGGGTGCCTGTGGAGGAGTCACCTAACCCAGCAGGAGCAAACGGCACTTGTGGATTCTCCAGGAATGCATTCATCAGAATCGGAAGATGTTGGGGACAATGCAGAGCGTGGGCCTTTATGGGGTCCAGCAATGCATCCGTGTCCGGAGGCGCATCTGATGGAAATGTCAGACAAAGATCCAACGTGCATTCTTCTCCGCAAAACAGGCATCGAAGAACAGGTAAGATGCAGTCTACCCAGACTGGTCGAAAGGATAGAAACCAGGAGGCATTGAGTTCTCGCAGGCAAGAAATTCCCAGAAGTTGTACCATGCGTTCACGGTATTTCCGCTCCTGGATCATGTTCGCCATTCCCTCGGGAATTGGGCCGTCCATTGCGTAGCAGCAGTATTATGAATAGGACCCCTGCAATCAGCAATAGGATAAGCGGGAATCCTCCAAATACGCTTCCCAATACGGAGTGTATAAAATTTGGGATTACTCCGAGGACTGTCTGAAAGGTGCTTAACAGTCCTGACCCTATGGTCTTAAATAGGTGTACAATACCGCTCGTATCAGACATATTGAAGATACGTCCCACCATTTTTACGAAATGAAAGGGGCAGTTTGTACGTATAAGCGCCTGCATCTCAGTCGAGGTCCTTGCAACTTGAAGTTCATAGGTTTCTCGAGCGGAGGTTAAGGGCACAGGTTGCTGTAAAAGCATGGCTTGCAGTCTGCTCAGAGTATCAAACCGTATGAAAGAAACGTTCAGTGAAGGCCATAACGGCGCCTCCCTGACTGTGTTCAGTGGTGGAAACAATACTTGCATACAGCAAGTAACCCTGGAGTTAACAGTGACCAGATATGCGACGCCCGGAAGCATCCCACAGCAACCTTGACCATTTAGCATCAAGTAACTCCCATTCGAGAGCAGCTCGAAAACTGGCGTGATCACTGCAGCTGGTGTTCCAGTCATGTGACACGATAGGTTAGCCACTGAACCGTTACAGGCTCCGTGTAGTGAAATATCCTGACACATGAGAGAACCGCTTAAAGCGTTCTTGCAGTTTGTACCACTCAGATACACTTCTCGATCCCCATTCCGGCATCGATATCTATATGGTAACTCCCAAGTTTCCTTAATGTAACCCTTACCCATCTTTTCATATTTGCCTGCCTGCCTTTGCTCAAGGCAATATTGAAACTGAAACGTAGTGACCGGCAGAGTGATTTGGCCATGAATTAGCCATTCTGTTGATGGTGATTCGGCTACAGTGAATGGTAACCTTTCCAGTTTCTCAATACACAGCATTGTATATTTGGCTCCCCTTTGTGCCATTTCTGTCTGTTTATCAGTCAGATTGTATTCTGAAAACAGAGACATGGTGTTTATAAAACGCCATGGCACATAGCCTGCACGCAAAGATTGTAGCCTCCAGCTTAACATCATAATAGAACGTAGCTGAGATTGGCCGTGTTGTAACAAGGCCAGATCTTGTTCTAATATGTTGATTGCCGAGGACACAATGTTGCCTAAGGAGTAAATCCTGGAGGTCAAAGTTGTTAACCCATTATCCACTACAGATAATGCCTTTTCTAAGTTAATACGGTCTATCTCCTGTATCTTTTCTGCGGCCTCTTGTTGGGATATTTTCCAGTTTTCATTATAATAGGCATAAATGCCGGCATATATGAAATGTTTCTGACGTGTTTTCCTTGGGCCTGACAAGAAATCCCTAAGGTCTACATCAGGTGTGAGTAAGGTCAAGTGATGTTTTACTTCTGTGAGTGTTGAGGTCTCTAGCCAATCAAGGCAGAACTTCCCAACACTATAGGATGTCACTACCCCTGGGTGTTGTCTCTGTACATAGCGGGTATTTGGCCTATGGATACTAAACCCTTCGGTTGTATTCATAAATCTCTGTTGACAGGCGTTTGCGTCAATGGGCCAAATCAGCCATTTCGTCCAATCAGGATCTGATCTGTTGTACTGGAGAATGTCATCTAATCTTACCCCTTGTGTAGTTGAATTCTGCCCCCACCCATCTGTGACGGTGTAGGAAACCCGGGTGAGTTCAGTTCCTTGTTCTTGGCTAGTCCAAGACAGGATGTCTGTTGCACAGTTTCATTCAGAAATATGATCTGCTGTGGAATGAGGCATGCTCTAAATAGCGCTTCTGTTCCCTGGACTTGCCAGTCCCTAGAACCCCAGATTGATTTTAAATCTATAGTGTCCTTCCATATGTCGAAACCCTGTGTAGACAACTGGGCCATAAAGGAATCAGAGTAAATATGTTTGGTGTTTGTTAACATAATTTTCTGAGCTGAAATTTTCGCCACTTTATGGGGGCGTGGCTTAAGCCGGCTGCAAAATGGCCGCACTCTGAGTGGGCTCTGCCGGCCAAGCCCAAACATCCTACATAATCCTGCAGGCATTCCACGACTCGCCACCTTGAACTGGCATCATCGTTACTCACCACCTCGGTGGGCGTGTTGGGAGACTTTTTCCGCCTTCCTGAGCCGCTGCTGGGCCGAGATCCGCTGCTGTGCGAGGCCCGGACCCTGGCCTTGTGGAGCGAGCGGCCTTCCTGGCCCTCCCGGCGCCCGCTGCGAGACCCTGGCCTGGACCGGGGCATTGCCTGAGGCGGCATCTCCACCCTGCGGACACTGTGGCCGGTAAGTTCGCTGCCGCGGTGGCGCTGTGCGGCGGGGCTGGGGGCGAGCTCGTCGTACCGCCCGGCCCGGCCTATGCAATCCCGGGAGCCCTCGCTCCTTAACTCCTTCTCTGGCGCCCCGGGATCAGGCCTCTATCACCGGGCCTAGCGAGGTGGGCGGTGCGCTCCCCTTGATCCCCCCGCTGCGAGCGGCCCCCCGCCGGTCGCGTTCTCCGGCCCCCCGGTGACGGCGACCATCAGCTCCCGACTTTGCTCTGGAGGCCTCTGGGGCCCTTGCTGCGGTGCTCCTGGTCGGGCCTGCTGGCTGCCTCTCATTTTGCCCCCGGCTGCCTCCTCCTGCTGGGATTGGGGTGTAACCCCAGCGGCACCAGGCTCCCTTCCTGCACCTGACTGTGGCGCGGCCTCCCACTCTACACCAGCCAGGCTCTGCTGCTGATTCGCAACGCTGCGGTGCAGCTCTTCGACCTGCCACCGGCCCGGAATCCTCCTGTGGGCCCAGCAACCCGCTGCCTGTTCTCTGCTTCTCGCTCCCTGGTTTGTCTCCAGCAAGGAGTCTGCCTGGCCTGGGCACTTCTCCTCCTGTTGGCCCCGGCGGCGAAGCTGTGGTTCGTTGGCGCCTCCCTGGGCGCGTGGGTGTTGGAGCTGGCTGTAACGGTCATACCTGTTGCCTGATCAGCCCATCCTGAGCCAGATCCGGTCGCCCCGCCCCTTGACCGGGTGGCCGGTTGTCTGACCGCAGCTGCCGTCGGGCTCTGGACCTGCTGACCCACCGGATCCCTTCTCCTCTCACGAGCATCCCATTTGTGTCCTGGGCCTCCGTTTGCTGGCTGCACCTTGCGGACCCGGCTTATCTTCCTCCTGCTGTTAGGCTGCTCCATCTGCCTGCGCCCGCCGACCATGGGCAGAACTGACCCCAGGCAGCCCAAGATCGCCTTTGACCAGCGCCGCCAGACACGCCAGGAGAGTGCCGGTGCGGACGGAGGTGACTCACTGGCCACATCCGAAATGGCGCAATCCCGAGAGGACGATCTAAAGGCCATCATGCTTGATGTTAAATCCACGGTCACCACCATAGCGACGCAATTAGATCAATTGTCGGCACGCCTAGACACGGTGAAGACCTGGGTCGATTCCCATGATGCCAGACTCCTTCATGTTGAGACCAGGGTGTCTGATGTGGAGGACGCCGCCACCCAGGAGCGCCAAAAACTGCTACAGATGGACAAGCTGCTTGCCGTTATCCGTGACAAAAACGAGGATTTGGAGGCGCATTCGCGTCGGTCGAATCTTCGCATTACTGGAGTGCCCGAATCCACCAACATCTCTCGCATGGAGGACTATGTGGAACAGTTGGCCCGGGAGCTCTTCGGTGACGTCCTCTCGCCGGTTTTCATTGTTGAGCGTGCCCACCGCTCCCTCGGCCCTCGTCCGGCTCCTGGTTTGCCGGCGCGTCCCATCATTGCCAAAATATTGAATTTCAGGGACCGCGACGCCATCCTCCAGGCGGCCAGGGAAAAAGGGGACATCCGTCATCAGGGCAACAACCTCTCGTTTTACCCGGACTACACCGTCACGGTTCAGGCGGCACGTCGCGAGTTCCTGCCGGCCAAACGGATCCTACAGAAACATGAGATCCCCTACTCGCTGGCGTACCCGGCAAGGCTACGGGTTAAGCAGGGTACGAAGACTCTCACTTTCCCGGACCCCAGAGAGGCACTGGCGTTCGCTAAAAAACTCGACAAGTCTCATCGCTCTTCACCTGCAAACTCTCAAGCTGATGCTGCCAATAACCTCAGTGACAATGACTGATATATTTTCTGTTCTATACGGTTGTACCCATATGCATGCTTGTTTTCCTGGTCTGCAATTCCAATTTAGACCCCTGGTTCAGGTGGCCCCCTGAGGCTGGTCGCCTCTGATGTGTAGTTCTTTTCCCCTTTACAGGTCTTTCCTCCGCCTGCATACATATGCGGCTTGGCCACCCTGTCTCTCTGGCAGGGGAGTATGCCGGGCGCCGCCATGCCCCCTCGGGATAATTCCCATCATGGTCATGGACTCTTCCTCTCCAAGTTGTGGGTCCCTGGGGTGGGTTTGGGTGGTACCTCAGCCTATTTGGGGGGTTGGTGTGGGTGCGGGGTTGGGGGTGCTCTTGGGGTTTTTTGGGTGGGTTTCAGGGGATGGGACTTCGGGGTAAGGGATTTACGGCTACCTTCTGTAGCCTTGTTGTTTGTTTTTGCACAGACCATTGCATATGATCTCTCTGTAACTTGGTTTCCTCTTCAGGTTAGGCTTCTTTCAGTTAAGGGGCCAGCTCTGTTTGTATCATTGGTCCGCTCCTGGGATTGCTCGATATGCCTGTTCATAATCTGTCGAAATGTTCCCTTGACAGACGAATTGCTCCTCTCGCACACTTCCCATTGCACCGTTCATTGGCCATACACGCAGTCTCAACCTATTATGCTTCTGCTCCTGGGTTTCCCCCCGCCCCGATCACAGCATCATGACTGATACTACACTTTGGACCTGGAACGTCCGTGGGCTGAACGACTCCCGCAAGGCGCGCTTGGTGCATGCCCATCTCACCCGCCACAAGGTGGACATATGCTTTTACAAGAGACCCATTTGATGCCGCCCACGGCTACTAGACTCCTCTCCCGGCAATGGGGTGAAATTCACTCCTCCTTTTATTCCAGCTACTCCCGGGGGGTATCCATACTTCTGCGTAGGGGGCTCCCATGGCAGACTTCCCAGGTATTCACCGACCCTGACGGGCGTTTTGTAATACTCTACGGCACCTTGCGGGCCCAGCCCCTGATACTCACGGCACTATATGGTCCCAACTGCGACGACCCGGAGTTTTTTGCTCAAGTCTGGAATCGCATATCATCTCTTGGCCCTGCCGTTCTCCTCTGGGGAGGCGATTTTAATGTGGCTTTGTCCGCCGCTATGGACCGATCCGGCTCCCATTTCTCACATCCGCGCGCGGCCTCACTTCTTAATTCCATTCTCCTGGACAACTCATTGTACGACGCGTGGCGTCATTCTCATCCAGCGGCGCGGGATGGCACGTGTATGACGGGTTCACAGGGCTGTTGGTCCCGGCTGGACCTATGGATCACCACCCCGGACGCTCTGGTCTGGATGACCTCAGTAAATCATATGGCACGCGCTCTTTCCGATCACGCTCCCGTCAGCCTATCGCTCCGTTTCCCCCATTCTCCCAGCCGCGCTTTCACATGGCGGCTCCCCCCAAACGCACTTCGCGACTCGGTATTTTGTGCCGAGATACAGGCCGCAATTGTGAACTACTTCGAGCTCAATGAGGGATCGGTGGATTCCCCATCCACGCCCTGGGATGGCTTCAAGGCGGTTATCCGCGGGGAATGTATTTCTAAACAATCTGGTGTTTTGCGGTCCATACGTGGTACTCTGGACAAGATTGAAAGGGAGATCAAATCGTTGGATGCCTCCCACGCTCAGCACCCAAACGCTGATTCACTCGCCCAGATACGCGAGAAGCTTACTGAATTCTCGAACGAGGCCAATAGGGAGCTGGCTTTTCTCGGTAGAGAGGCAAGAGCGCGTCGATTCGGCGAGGGCGATCGCCCCGGTAAAACTCTGGCTAATCTTCTTAGTCGGCCTCACGCAGCGTCGTATATCACTGCCCTGCAAGATGGTGGTCCATCCCGCACCACCTCCCCCGAAGAAATTAAAACACGCTTCACCGCATTTTATACACAACTCTACACAGCCGGTTCGGTCCCGCCTCGCGATGCATTTGACCAATACTTCGACACTCTTCAACTCCTCTGGCTTGGAAATGCACATCGGGAATACTTGGACGAACCCTTCTCTAGGGAGGAGATACATGCCGCCATAAACAGTATACCGAGTGACAAGGCCCCTGGCTCTGACGGCCTGCCGGCCTCCTTTTATAAGGCATTCGCCCCTATATTGATCCCACACCTCGCTGCCATGTATAATGAATCTTTTGAATCAGGCCAGTTCCCCCCATCATTGCGTGAAGCACTCTTGACACTACTTCTCAAACCGGACAAGCCCCTGAGCTGAGGGATTCCTATCATCCCCTTTCACTTATCAACACGGACAATAACATTTTTGCCAAGTTGCTTGCCTCCCGCTTACTCCCACTCATGCCACTCATTGCCCGCCCAGACCAATCCGGTTTCATTCCCGGCCGTGCCACCTCTCATAACCTTCGGACCATCTTCTCCGTTTTGAACCAGATTAACCCGTCGCTTCCGGCTGTGGCTGCCTTACTCGACGCCACCAAGGCTTTTGACACCTTGGAGTGGCCTTTTTTGTTCTATCTCCTTCCCCGACTGGGTTTCAGTCAGGTCTTCATACTCAAGGTACTGCTCCTATACACTCTTCCCACCGCCCGTCTTCGCATCAACGGCCAGATCTCCGAACCCTTCCCGGTCAGGCGTGGAACCCGACAGGGTTGCCCGCTCTCCCCCATGCTTTTTGCCATTGCAATGGAGCCACTTGCAGCTCGCCTCCTCCGTCAGCATCACACTCAGAGAGGCATCGGCTTCGTGGCGCGGGCTTTGCTAGTCTCCATGTATGCGGACGACGTCACCCTTTATGTTCGCCACCCTCAGGAGAATCTCAGTCCTCTTGTCCAGGAAGTGATTCGCTTCGGCGGCTATTCCGGTATCCAGGTTAACTGGAACAAATCCGTATTATTCCCGCTCACGGATGCCACGACCCCCTTTGAACCTGACTACCCTTTCGTGTGGGCTTCTGCGCCGACTAGGTATCTCGGCGTCTGGTTGAGCAGGGACATGGACGAACTCTGGAGAGCCAACTTTGGCCGTGCCGTGGATTAGTTTGAGTCCAAAATTCCACTCTGGAACAGACTGCCGCTCTCCTTGGCCGGGCGCATAGCGATCGCCAAGATGGTGGTGCTCCCAAAATTCTTATATCTTTTCGTCAACATCCCCATCCCTCTCACTGCTCATTTCTTTCGCAAGATTCGCTCGCTACTTATTTCCCTGGTTTGGGCGGGACGACAGCCTAGGATCGCTTACAGCGTCCTGACCCTCCCGATGTCACGGGGCGGGCTGGGAGCCCCGGACTTTAAGCTTTACGCTCTCAGCGCTCAGGCCAGTTTCCTTCATTTCTGGCTCCACCCCACTCCGTTTCAACCTCATGTGGCCGTGGAGGCTGACCTCGCCACCCCTTGGCCGCTTACAACTGCACTTTTCGCCCCAGCGAAGCTTCTACGCACTGAGATCGATACGGTCGGAACCCTGCGCTGGGCCTGGGATGGTATACGTAAGTTCTCAGGCTTGGATTTGCTCTCAGCAAACACTATGCCCATTGCCCATCACCCTGCCTTCCCCCCACTCCAGTCGTCGGGGATGGTTAAGCACGCTGCTCGCCTCGGCCTCTCCACAATTTCAGATCTGTACCCTGAGGACACCTTTTTCTCGCTTGCCCCTGACGCTGGCCCCATGGGCACTCTGTTATTCTACCAGCTCCGGGCGGTCTGCAGAAAGCTTCATCCCACCTTTCCCCAACCTCCCCCCTCGCTGACCTCTCTTGACATGCTTTATGCTTCTCCCTCTCCAAAGAAATTGGTTACCAAAATTTACGCTCTCACTTTGGCGGCCTCCTCCATCTCTACCGACCGGGCGCGCACAGCATGGGGTAAGGACCTGGGAGTCGAGATCGATCAGGCTGATTGGCTGTATTGCTGCACTCAGATTAAACGCCTCTCTCCCAACTACCGCTTGCGTCTGATACACTTTAAATACATACATAGGCTATACCGCACTCCCGCCCAACTCCACAGACTAGGCCTTGTGGCGAGTGATAGATGCTTGCGCTGCTCCGCGCCTGCGGCGGATTTTGCTCATCTTGCCTGGTTATGCCCCCGAGTCTCGGCCTATTGGCAGGAGGTGTGTGCAATTATTTCCGAAATCACTCTTTCACCACTCCAGCCTGATCCCGTGATCTGCCTCTTGGGCTTCGTTAAGTTTTGCTTCCCGCCGTTTGACTGCCATGCTGTTGGTTCTGGCGCGGCGCAGGGTCTCCATGTGTTGGGGCCGTAGACCCGTGCCCACGATGCCTCTCTGGCTAGAGGACGCATCCCGCTGCCAAACTCTCCTGTCCGAGTTCTGGGATCTCTTGCCAGCCAAATCCCGTCCACTGGATATATGGGGCCCACTCGTTACCTACCTCTCAAGTCGTGACCCTCAGCAATCTGTGGCCTCTCCCGCGCTCCCCGCCGGCTCTCCGCCCGCGGCGGCCGCCGGGGTTGGTCCAGGAGCTGTCCCCTTTCCGTCCACTGCCCTTACATTCTCCCTGCCTTTCCCCATATAAGTCTGGTGCCCCCCTTGGATCATTCTCTTCTACCCCCTCACAATGATTTATGTAAACCCTTCAAGACACTGTCTCTAATATCCTATTAATGTGTCACTGCACTGGCTATGCTGCAATGTGTTGATGTGCCTAATCTTTTGATTCTGAGGAACTATGTGATTGTACTGTGCACTTTTGTTCAATAAAAGTTTTTGAGAAAAAAAAAAATGAGAAAAAAAACCAAATTCGCCACTTTATAATAAAATGACTTCGGGTCGGATGTGTTAAACCCTGAGAAGTATGTGAATTTCTGTGCAAAAGTTTGCGAACTACCTTTTGGAGGTGTTGGGCAGTGTTCCCACTGGTGGTATTCAAATACATTTCTAGGTGTTATAGATTTGTGCAAGAAATGATGACCATATTGCTGGTAACAGTACAATGTATCATAGTCTGAAGTACCTTTTAACATTTCATTGTTCGGAAATGCGGCAGTTTTTTCTAAATCAGACATCATAGCATTTACAGTTTACATGTCCCAATCATCAGAAAATGTACTGGAGGTAATGATATCACTTAAAGAAATTTTAAATACATGTTTTAGCTTTAAAAGTTCAGTCGAACCGAATACATCATAATCAATCTTGTCCCATACTATACCATCCGGTATAGGAACTGCTGTAATGTTCACTGAAGACAAGTCTCTTGGTTCACGATGTGAAGACTGGTGTGGTTTTAAAATCAAATTGACTCTTTGGGCTGTAGAGCTCTGCTGGAGGTATCGTCCATTAATAAGCATACTAAAAGTTATAATTAAACCTAGCCAGAAAAGAAAAAATAAAATCCCAGTGATATACCATAGTTTAATCCAAGGTGACACCAGGTAAGTCTTTCTAAAAAAGTTCAAAAAGTCATTGAGTTTCTGTTGGAGTGATTTTTTGGCTGGCGTCGTTTCCGGCTCGCTTGGATCCAGTGAAAACGTATCAAAGTTCATGAAATAGCCAGAAGCAGTTCGATCAATTGTTGGAATTGCATCGGGATTTGTTGAAATCGGATTTTGCTCTTGACGAGGCATGTTGACGTAGATGTCTGTAGTCGGTCTGATTGACACTTCGTTGTTAAGTTGATTTTCATTTTGAAGATGAATTTCTTGTTGAAGTGGAACGAGTTCCATAGCATTGTTGCTTAGTCCTTCATTCCGTACAGGTGGCTCTTCAAAAGTGATGAGTCTTTCTGTTTGGACTTTTTGATTTGTAGCGAGAGGAGGGCGTCTGCTACTGTGGAGTCCACGAGGCCTACTGTTTAGTATCGGCCACATAGTGTGGTTTGATTAAGTCGATTGAGACAAATCTTTTCTCCTTTTTTCCGGCAAGAGGCGGCAGAAGTACAGTTCTTGTGCCTTGGATTGCAAGGACCTGTACAGGCTTTCTGTAGGATGGCCCAAATTCTTTCTTGTCAGCAATTTTCTCTCTGACCAGATCCCCGACTTTTGGGACCCTGACAGGTCTTGCCGTTACTGCCTTGACTTCCTCAGTGGCGGTCTGTTTTTGGAGCACGTTACTTTGTTGTGTTCTGGATTCATTTAGATCCTGTAAAACAGCCAAACGATCTTTGGATATCAAATAGTTTTTTATCCGCCACTGTGCCTTCACAATCAAGATCAGGTACCCACATTCTCGTCCCAAATAGGACATCGTAAGGAGTGACACCCCCTAGAGAGCTTCTTGGCTGATTATTGATCGCTCGCTGTACCCCATAAAGGTGATCGACCCATCTACCGCCCTTGCCTAATACCCTAGCTGTTAAAGATTGCTTTAAGTCCCGGTTTTTCCTCTCCACAACAGAATTTCCCTCGGGATGGTACGGAGAGGAGTACTGCAATGCTACGCCCATTCCTTCCATGGCCTCTTTGTAAGCCTGAGAGCTAAACGCCGGGCCACGGTCAGAATGTAACGTGCCAACTGCGTATGTGCCGATAAAGACTCGCAAATCATTTATAACAGTTCGAGCATCAGCCGAGCGCTGAGGCCAAACCCATAGGAATCTAGAGCAGGAATCCACTGCAACCATGATGTATTTCTTGGACCCATCAGATTGTAGGGGTCCGCAGTGGTCCAAATAAACACATGCGAGAGGTTTGTCTGATTTCAGCAATGGTGTCTGTGCTGGGCGTGTTACAGTGGAGCCTTTCATCTGCTGACAGATGTCGCATTTCAAGACGTAGTCTTTGGCCTGCTTGGTTAACCCTGGCCACCAGTAGCGCGGTTTCAGTAAAGAAATAGTCGCTGTAACGCCTGTATGCGCAGTACCCAAACCCTCGTGTGCTGCTAGAATTAAACCTTGCCTACGATCCATATTTGGTATTACTCTATCCCCCAATCCAGGAATCTAAGCATATGGAATGTTTTGTGCATCTAACTTGTAGGAGTACTTGAGTGGAAATTTTTTAGGTACTTCTGTGTTGCCTTTGCGTGAAGCATTGACAGCTACCATTATCTCGCCGTCTACCCTCGTCTTTGAACGAGTAACTGAAGCTACGGCGGCTGTGCGAACAGCCCCCTTTGCGGCTTCATCAGCCAATGAATTCCCTTCAACGTGAACGCCATCACGCTGATGACTCAGTGTATGTATCACGTGATCCCTTGGTAGTTCGTTTCTCAACTCCACTACCTGTTCCCATAGCATTTTATGCTTAATTGTGCCACCTTTTGCATCTTTGAACCCGTCTTGTTCCTAATGATGTAGATATTCATTGTACACAGTAAAAGGAATCACACACAATAAGTGTGGGGAATTCGTGATCCGTATTTATAAGTGCCAGTATAAGTGCTTTGAGTTCTGCCAACTGAGCCGTGCAGTCTCATAGAGATTGCGTTTTAGTGCAACTCGGATGGAACTTTCCATCGTGCATGCGACCTTTAACAATCGCACACGCCTCGCTGTAAGCTTGCTTACTCCCTATGGCTGGTTGAGCAGAACCGTCAGTGTAAATAATGTATTCATACTGATCTAGAGGCAAAATTTCATTTGGTAGAGGACATTCTTGTTCGTGTTTCAGGAATGCCTGTGTTTTCAAACTTGGATCAAATCTGTATTCAACATCCGTTGCAGTAAGAGAATTAGCCCACTGTATCCATCTCGGATGTAAGGCTTTCGCATTTGGAATGCTAGCTTTTGTAACAGCTTCTAAAGCTGGTACTGGGGTCACGACAATTATGCGTTTTCCCTGAGCCAGAGCTCTTTCTCTTGCTACAGCGGTCTGCACTGCTGTCAGAATTTTTTCTGTTGAAGTGAAACGCATTTCTGCGTTTGTGTACAGGTGTGATTTGTATGCGATTGGTACTGTTTCGCCTTTATTAAAAGTTAAATACGTGTACCCGCATTGACCCGCTATTACTCGGATCACTAAGTTCTGTGCGTTTACGCGTGTCTGTAAATGTTTAGAAGCTATCATGTCTTCATGTAGGGAACGCAGGATATTTGTGTGTTCCTGTGTCCATTGTCTGACTGAAAAATCAGGTTTTATTAAGTCGTAGAAAGGTTTTACTCTTTCTGCATAATCCAAAATGTATGTTCGACCAAAATTTAGGAATCCCAGAATTGATTGTAAATTCTTTAATGATTTGGGAAGTTGGAGCAGCACACACTTTTCTAAAAAGTTAGCTGCTAGGCTTTTCCCTCACTTGACAGCTCGTATCCTAAAAATAGGACACTGAGGTGGGCAATTTTTGATTTTTAAAATTTAATTTGTAGCCCTCAGAGGTGAATCCCATAATAATGGTGCTCACCCTGGTCAAGTGCCTCTTTAAGTCATCGTCCGTCAGATAAATATCATCCACATAGGACAATGCTTCTTCATCCAAATTTTGGAGTAACTCTGTTACTCTTGCTGAAAATACCCCGGGCTGTTTTTATACCCTTGGGCTAGGCGACAAAATTGTCGCTGGGACCCTAACGCACTGAAGGCGGTCAGATACCTGCTTTCAGGCGCTATATTTTGGCAGAAAAATCCATTTGAGATGTCAAGTGTTGTTTTGTATTTTTTCCGCACAATGTTATTGATTAATGCGGCACTGTGTGCATTTTGAACTGCAAATGTCTTTGTGCAAGTGTTTAAATGTCTGTAATCCAAAACTAAACGATATGTGTTGTCAGGTTTCATTACGGGAAACAAAGGATTGTTCATAGGTGAAGTGCAATTTTTTATCACCCCCTGGTATTCTAGTTGGTCTAGAATCTCCCTGACTTGTTTTTTAGATTCCTGCTTTATAGGGTATTGCCTTTGAGCATTTGGGGAAACTTTTAACGGGATCACGTGGTGGGTTGAATCCTCATCTCAACCAACATGATTTTTATACAATGCTGGAGCTAGGGCAACCGCCCACTCCTGCGCATGTTTTAGGTGAATAGGAACGAGGTCGGAAAATGCTGGAAAAATGACAGTTTCTCCCCTAAGGCACTCCATGACGAATGCTGTCGGGCAGTCTTGTTCTGCTAATAGAATGTCATAACCTGATGACAAATTTTTCCGAAAGAGAGCTTTAACTTTCCTGGGCTTGTCCCCCTCCAGCCGGAGTGTTATCTCATGTAACTTATGTGGGACACTTACCCGAGTATCAGGTGTTTCCACCGTGATATACTTACTCAACTCCGCTGTCACCAGAAATTCCTTCAGGTTCTGGCGAGCTATCGTTACTTCTGCCGCGCTGTCTAGCATCGTCAAAGCCCACTCCCCGTTCAGAAGCTGTGTCCTCAGAATTCTGGGCATGTCTGATCTTGAGACCTGCTACCTTCTTCTTTTTGAACTGAGGTTTTGATTTTTGTTTATCTTCTTTTTTAGGTGCGTAGTCCGCAACGCGTTGCGTGTCTCTGGACTTTGTACGCTCCTTTGACCGTCCTTCCCTCTCGGAGTTTTCTGATGAACCCTGAAAGGAACGAGAGGAACGAGTATCAGTATCCTGATACCTGTCAGGTTTTTTAATATTATCCCTATTCCTGAGGTTATACCTCCTTTCAGAGGGCTCCTGTTGAGGAGACCTACCTCTGGATTGAGATCTGCTGTCTTTAGACTTTTGTTGTTTTTTATTTTCCCACTTCTTTTTAGAAGAAGTAGGCGTCTGCTTTGTAGTGTCCTTTTCAGGACTACCCACCAGTTGTGGTTTTAATGCTTTCCCACCCAAACTGTCTCTGCCTAGTTCTGCATATGCAGTTTCAATTATTTTGGGTAATTCGTGTTGAAGATCCTCTGGACTGAACTCCCTTAGGCGTTGGCGGATCGCCACTGAAGCTGCCTCCCCTTTAATATTAGCTAGTATTATGGCTGATACCTGGTCAAAGTTATTTAGTAACTTCATCCCTAAGTTAAGGGCAGGCTCTGCTCCGTACTCATTTTGTATCTGTCTCAATACGTCAGGTACTACTGCTAATGACGGGATACCATGTGTTCTGGTATATATGGCAGCAAAGACTGAACCCCAAGAGGTGCAGTCCTCTACTTGTGGTGTGATCCCCATGGGCAAGCAGATTGTTAGTATTCTGTGTTTATCACAGGTGGTTGTATTAGGGAATACTGCCTCAAGCTGAGTTATTTTCTGAGCTATCCAGAATGGGATTTGTTCGCGTTTTGAGGGCATTTTGCCCATTACCGCGTGTAATGTTTGTGGAGTAATTTTATTAACTGTACTCTGGACTGGAGTATCTTGTGCTGCAACTGGTGCAGGCTGAACTGTTAAAGTCTTCATCACAAATTGTGTGAGGTTTCTGTAGATTTTAATTAAATCTTTGTGTTGTACGAGTAATTCTGGCTGTGGCATTGTGTTAATGTCAGGATGCGGTGTGTATGCCGCTAATATGGGCCATGTGGCTCCTGCTCCTCCGAGCGGGCCTAATCTTGCTCTTCCTCGTACGTGGGGTAGGGCGCCTTTAAACCAGTAATTATGCTCCTGGTAAGTGAGTGGAATCTCAAAGTCCTCAAAAGGAGTATAGTCCTCTGGTGTTTCATCTTTTAGGTAGTAGTGAAATACATCTGTAACTGGATTCGCTGCTGGGAATGTAACCCATGAATAGAACACCTCTGTTTTATTGGATTCGTGTGCCTCAATCAGGAAAATTACTTTACCACCCCTGGCTCTTAAGCCATGTTCTAGAAGTTTTATGGTGACTGCCCTTCTGAAATTTGGTGCAATTTGTATTTCATCTTCAGGGTCTTCTTCTCCTAAACCGAAGAGGTCTGTTTCAACTCTCCTTGTTTCTTCTGCTTGTTCAACCATTTTTAAGTGGAAGAAGGGTGTTTAAAGAAATTTTAAGATAAGGTGTAAATGCACAATTTGTAGGAACTATATGTCCTTCAAGCTTGAATAACCTACAGCCAATAAATAGTATTTTCGTACTACTCAGCTGTGGCGGATTTTGTGCCCACCCACTCCAGACGTCTCTGGGGTTTTGTGAGTAGGTTCTCTGAGAATAGCATGACTGAACTACTCAGATTCTACTGTTAAATAAGTACCAAACCAACGTTGGTGGCGCCATGTCGTGTAGTTCCTATAGTACCCATGCAGGACCTGCACGTTTGTATAACATAAGCTGTGGACTTGGTGGCAGACTGACTCTGTGCACCCTCACCGCGTATGTTAGATTGTTTTGCATTAGCTAGCTCACAGTGCCACTAAAATCTCCTCTTATCGGGGAGAGATTAGTTTCTGGCAACCTTAGATCATGACAACCCAAATTCCTCAGAATCGTGGAAACAATATACTACTTTTCGCTCAGTCACTCGTGCTTACTTATTCGGTTTGTCTCAGAGAGTTACACAGAATACACAGTCGGGCGTTTCAATAAGTATTTATTGAACAGTTGTTATTCTAGTGTAAAATATATGTGCTGCGGCAACCAGCAGACAATAGCAGAGATATATTATCAGCAGTACGATAAAAGCAAAGGGATAGAACAGTTCTACCATATTGCAATAGTCATGAATACATACATGAATATAAAAGCATTATGAAAGTGCGCGTACTCCTACGATGCCTAACTAGATGTACCTGAGTGTACCTAGCATATGTGTAGGTCTAAAAGCCTAAGAGCCAAGAATCCTTCTAGGATTTAGTCGAACCCCCATACCTGAATAGAGAGAGAGTGGGACCCCGTCCTGGTCTCGAGTTGGACACCTCGCAAGGGCTGTGTCAGACCGCTGTCAGCTGGAGCGACTGCATGCAGGAGCCTCAGCGTCTCTGGTCAGTGTGTCAGCATGGAAGTCTCGGTTCCCTCTATCTTACCGGGGCAAGATGTGGTATATTTATACCCTAAAGAGTCTCGGTCCTCAGTATGGTTTGTATTGGTCTGTCGTTAGACATGAGGAAGACGTCAGGGGTGAACTTTGTACATACATATTATGCAGGTGGTGTATTCCTAGAGAGCCATGCATAATTGAGGAGTACAGTGTGGGCCTGTGTTTGGGAAAAACCCTGCTGTATTCAAATCCACAGGATAGATAATGTTCAGCCCTCAGAGCACGTTGTGTACTAGTGAGGACCAATGTAGGTGAAAGATCATGCCTATATAAGGAATCATGACTATTATAGGACATGTGCAGTTATGACCGTAATAGGGCATATGCGGCTATGACCATAATAGGGCAAGTACGAATATGACCGTATTAGGTCAAATATGAATACGTCCATTTTAGGGCATGTATGAACGGGTCTACATTAGGGCCTCTATACGGGACATAACACCCACTGTCGTATCCCCAGAGGGTCTACGCCTCCCCACGCCCTGGCTATGTTTTTCTTGGCGACTCCCAGAGCAAGGGTCACCCAAATTTGATGGTACTTCGGTCTCGGGATGTCTCCAGATATATTTAATAATATTTCTTTTGGGTCCAGTGGGACTGTACCCTCTATAACCTGAGTTATGGTGTCGGCAACCTCCTTCCAGAAGGCTTGAATGATTGGGCAATCCCATAGTATATGATAAAAGGTGGCTTCTTGACCGCAGCCTAGGAGGCACAGGGGTGTGGGTGTTTTCCCTATTCTGAAGAGAAGGGTACGGGAATAATACGAGCGGTGGAGAAATCGTAGTTGGATAAGCCTGAACCTGGATCTAATCGCTATTTCTCTTGGGCCCTGCAACGCTTCAGTCCACTCTTCATCTTCGATATTTCCTACGTTTTCTACCCATTTCTGTCGTAGGGATGTCAAAACATCAGGGGAGTTATTTAACAATTTCTTATTGCACTACCCTATTTCTCACCCTATACCTCTATCAATATATCCTCTGCCTCTACTCTCTCATTCATCCCAAACCCCATAGCACTACTATGACCCCCAAAATAACTCTTTCTAGTCTTCCCTCCTCTACCCCTCCTTGCATCATCTCATACCTCTTTTACTATTCAGATCTCCCAAACAAGCATTTCTAAACCCTTCCCTCTGACTCTTCCCCCTCCACCTCCCCTTTACTCATCCCAAACCCCAACCTACTGCTATGAACTCCAAAAAAACCAACTTTCTAGACCCTTCCCTCTTCTATCCCTCCACTATTCCTTTTCAATCTAAATAACAGACTAACATGTCCACCACTCAAATTAACTTCATATTTCTCTATACTAATTCCCCACTAATCCTGTTTGGGTTCCGGAGTAGCGTGCTACCCGCCAAAAAGCGTTTCAACACCTCATAAGGGGTTACAAGCGCTATATAAATGCAAACCTTTTCCCTCTTCTATCGCTCCACTATCCTTCTCAATCCAAATAACAGACTAACATATCCACGGCTCAAATTAATTTCATATTTCACTATACTAATTTACCACTAATCCTTTATAGGTTCCGGAGCAGCGTGCTACTCACCAAAAAAGTGCTTTGACGCCTCGTCAGGGGTAGTAAGCACTATATAAATACAATTACAATGAGCTCGTCCCTAACCTGGAGCGTAGCCTCTTTACTATCCTGTTGACTTGCGGTACCTCTCCCCAAGCTTTGCTCTCCCCACCATTGCAAGCCTTTTAATTTTTAAGCCCTCCACAGGCTCAGCCTCATGGGCCTCCTTCGCTCTCTTGCCTCAGGCAGCTCCCTGTTGCTTCGCCTCACCTGCAGCATCGTTGCTCTCTTAACCCCTTGCGGTCTATATGTTTTTAATTTGATGTTTTTTTTTAGAACCCTGCACCTGCTATTTGCTGCCAGACTGCTCGGCAGAGCTAACATTGCTTTTGCACACTAAAGTGATTTCTTTTTTATTCACCAATCCTAGAGGAATCCACCATCTTTTATCCCTAAATAGAAAAATTGTGCCTGCGTCATTCCCTAGGCACACACAGGCATTCATGCACACGCATACATCATCATGCACATGACACAGCTGCCAGAAGCATGCCTTTCCTCTTTCCTATTTTTGTCGATGCTGCACTGCATCAACAAAACACAACGGCAAAGCAATTGTCAAATAGGTGCAACCTATTAGGTTTGTGAGTGCTAGACTACAATGCACATGAGCACTTTTTCACTATGAGAATTTTTTTTTTTTTTTTACTTTTGTCAACATTTTAGGCAACGTTGACTCCTTGCTGTGACTAGAAAGGCGATTACAGCATTTAGCATCACGTTGAACTGCTTTATCTAGGAGTACGGTCATTATGGGGCATATCTCAGGAAACGACCTTTACATCGCGGTCATTACACCGCGATGCCATTACAACGCGGTCGTTACAACGACCGCGTTGTTACCACGCAATGCCATTACTACGCAAGTCATTACATCGACTTGCAGTGGATGGCGCACTAACATTAGGAATAGTATAGTTTACTATTCCAACACCTTCCCTACTGTTGCGTAGGCTGGAGTTGGAATAGTAAATTATACATTTCTAATGTCAGCGCGCCATCTACTGCAAGTCGATGTAATGACTTGTGTAGTAATGGCATTGCGTGGTAACAACACGGTCGTTGTAACGACCACGTTGTAATGCCACGCAATGTAATGACTCGCGTAGTAACGAGTCATATTCTATATCTCACAGTGTTTCTTTAACCTCACAAAGGGTTCAACAAACACCCATCATATTTCCAAAAACTTATATCAACAAAGTGTCATGTATTTCCTATAGGGCCCACTGTGTTTTCTCTTTTATGTTAGCCTGACTGCATACAGTAAGTCGCTTTTGCTTTGCACGTGTTACGAAAGAACATGCTTGTTTTTGTGCTACACAGTTATTTTCCAAGAAGACTACACATGTTTTATTATTCAGCTCTTCTGCTGGGATTTAGACAGAACATCTCATACAAGGTCAAAAAACACTGTGTTCTGTTTTCTCTGTGGTTGGACACTAATACCTAGACATAATAGAGAAACCCAGCTGCTGTTTTGAACATACAATTCTTATCATATCATATGTCGTTTTGAAAACAGAGAGGACACATTCTCGCAGAGCAAAAGTCCCGAGACGAGAGAGAGCTCTGCTACTTGAGATGTAGAACAGCCACCTATGCGTGCCAGGTATGGGGTCCCCCACTAATCCCAGAGATCTATAATATAAAACTGTATTTCTATAGTGAGGGTAGACTTAGGCAGATCAATCTTTCAATATGAAAGGGCTTTTTGTTGTGCACAGTCTGTTCATTATGATAGCACATTTTTGCCGTGTATATGTCTTCTAATTGCAGCGTAGTTATTACACAATAGAGCACGATTGTTTCAATATATATTGGAACCTGTCTTCGTGTCTCTTTTCTGTTTATTGTAAACACATATGAGTGAGAGAATGAAAGGTGATGGCCTGCCGTCGCGATCGCTGAGAGGGTCTAGAGTGTTGTGTTCTGGGGCGCCGACTTACTTGTTTCTCTGGGAAGGTTAGGAGGGTAAGTAAGGCGCTATTAAGGCGCTATGAGCTAGTCTGGATTTGGGACCATAAGTACTGATGTGGTATGGTGCCTCAGCTCCTACATACTGATGTTCTGTGTCCCAGGCATAGTTATGTTTCTAGGCAGAATCCCTGCAACAAAAGGATTGCAAATGGGGGTATCCCAGCTCCTGGGATTGTATTGCTTTTCCGAGCAGTGGCAACGAAAATAAACCTGATAAAATTATATAGAAATGTAATTGCTTAAATTTCACAAGTAGCGGAAGTCTGGAGTTGGCTTGTTGAGATTGTGTTGGTGACACTAAGACATGAAACAGTGGGTTTTGGAAGAATATATTTTTTTCTCCAGGATATTTCCATTTATGAAGAAAGACAGTATCTGTTGGATTGGCACGGACCCCCAATCAGTAATGAGCGGCGGGCTGGAAGGAAACAAAGGAACACACACTCTTGTTTCAGGTCTCTGCCCTAAACTGCGAAGGCAAATACCTTTTATTACTTAGGCTAACTTCAATCAGACCCACCATGGTTCACATAACTGAGAGGAGGTGGATCAATTTCACTGCCCCTCTTTTCAGCCATCTTACTAGTACTGCACATGTACAAACTCTGAAGTACCTGATTGTATTTCTAGTTCTCCATTATGGGTATTCACTTAGCCCTGCTAAGTACCACACATAAGGGATTAGACCAACACATTTTAATGCTGACGTCTGCATCACTGCACTAAAATGATTTATCTTCCACCTCTGTCTTCCTCGTCACACTCCAAACCAGTATGTACTTTGTGTTCAAACCACAGAGTTCACCTATATTAGTGAACACAATTTCCACACCTAAAATGGCACCCACAAGAAATGCCTGTCACATGACCTATAAAGGTGGGCTAAAACCTCGGATCTACCTGTGTTTTTTCTTCTGTGTCGTCTGAAGTATCACCCATAATAAAATTAGGTAGGTTCTTTTATTTTATTATTATTATATTTATGCTATTTATTTGAAAAGTTTTATAAAGCGCGAACATGACCCTTACGGGTATCAGAGCGCTGTACAAAGTGGCGAAAGCAAGAATAACACAACACAATGGAACAAATGAGGTAGTTAAATAATCACATGGTCAAACAAAGGGGGGAACAATCACGGTCAAGGGGCAGGAGAGTCAGCCAGACTGGATGGACCAGTACAGTTTCAGAGGTTCCATAGAACGAGATAACAAGTAAACGGTATAAAAGAAGTATCAAATCCAGATAGAGAGGAGTCTAGGGAAGGTAAGCCAGGTTAATGCTGTTGATATTCACTCAAGATTAGCCATTTGACATGTTTCTTGAAAGATGCAGTGGATGGGTTGGATCTGATCTCGGGAGGAAGAGTGTTTCAAATTCTTGGAGCAAGACCAGTAAAAGCACGATTGTAAGTTCTTTTCTTTTTGAATTTGGGAGGTTTCAAAAGTAGGGTGGTCGAACTTCTTAGGTTCTGACTCGACCCAGATAGTTCAAGCTTTTTAGCCAAGTAAACCGGGTGTTGTAATGAATAGCTTTATGAGTCAAGCAAGCTATCTTAAAACGTATCCTAGCTTCTATAGACAGCCAATTTAGCTGAATTAGGTCTGGCGTGATGTGGTCATGCTTTCTGTAGCCTGTGATGAGCCTGGCCGGTGCATTTAGAGTGGCTCTGAGTGGAGTCAAACTAACTTTAGGAAGCCCAGCAAGGGTCACCAAACTATATTCCAGTCGAGAGATAACCAGGGATTGTACTGCAGGCCGGATGTCCTCGGGCGGAAGGAAAGGCTTGATTTTCTTAAGGGTGTTGAGCTGAAGATTGGCTCCCCTAATAGTTGCACTGATGTGAGCTTGCATATTTAGGTATTTGTCCAAGGTGATACCTAACGATTTAGCAGAGTCAACCACATGAGGGGTGCAGTTAAGAGCAGTGAGTTGTTTAAGCCAGTCCAGGGTAGGTGCAGAATGGTTGCTGGGGGCAATCAGAAGGAATTCAGTTTTGAGAGTATTTAACAAAAGATGGTTCTGGGCTAGCCATTGTTGAGTTTGTAAGAGTGCGTCATTTAAGGTTTTAATGTCCTCTGAAGAGGAGATCTTCAAGTACAGTTGAGTGTCATCAGCATACATGTGGTAATGAATGTTAGAACGGTTCAGAATATCGGAGAGAGGTTCCATAAGAAGGTTGAAAAGAGTGGGCAAAAGAGCGGAGCCTTGAGGAACTCCAATGGTGACTGGGGTACTGGTTGCAAGGGAATGGTTAACTTTGATTCTTTGTATGCGGTTCTGTAAAAAAAGAGGCAAACCAATTTAAGACATGGCCCGAAAGACCCATCCTAAGCTGAAGAAGAGCAATCAGGTTATCATGTTTGATGGTGTCAAATGCTGAAGACAGGTCAAGAAGGATCAGAAGACAAGGAATATTATGATCAAGGGATCTCAGGGCATCATCAACTATGTGAGTTAGTGCTGTTTCAGTACTGTGCCCTGCTCTGAAACCCGACTTGTAGAGGTCAAGGAGTTGAAACTTCTCTATGTGGTTGCAGAGCTGCGTGTGGATGCATTTCTCGAGCAATTTAGCTAGAGTCATGATGCTGGTGATAGGCCGGAAGTTGTTAGGATCAGCTAGATCGGTGTTAGTCTTTGTTAGAAATGGGATCTCTGGTTGGCTAAGGCTTGCGCCAAAGCCAGGCAGAGACCACCACTCTAGTCAGGGCAAGGGAGTTACACGCCGAAGAAAACCCCTGCTCACCCCCTTGGTAGCTTGGCACAAGCAGTCAGGCCTATCCCGGAGGCAATGTGTAAAGCGTTTGCGCAACACGCACACAGCAACAACATACCAGGCACACCACAAAAGGAACTCCACACAAGGTTATATCAAAAATAGCCTTTGTATTCTCATAACACATTAGAATAGTAATCACATAATATACATTGTGCCCTCTGGCACTAGGTAATATCTACAAGGGATTATATACACATGACAGGGCCACGTGGACCACTGTCAGAACCATCACTTAGTGAACATAGTAAATGTAGAACATATCATAAGCGTAGAACACAACCAGTAACTACTGGCAAACACTGTACTCAGCATCATCCTGTAACAAACCCCATTATGCACAGTATCACATTTAGGCGTGAAATACATTCTGCGCCAACCTCACCCGCATAAACACATTATGCAATCGTCTCATAAGTCTAAACGCATTAGACAATAACCTCCTAAGCATAACTCACATTAGGGGCATAACTCACAGTAGAGAATAATCTCACTAGCATAAACCACAGTATGCAAATAACCTCATACATAAACCACAGTTAGAGGCATAACACAGGGGGCGTAAATCATAGTACATGAATCACATTTCCTAGCACCACATAAATCACATTAGGGCCTGGCGCCCTACAAACCCAACCATCCCCCTGGCCAACTGGCCTTCTCAAAGGGGCTCAAATGCCCTATGTCCAAAGTGTCAGGGCGCGCTGCCAATGCAGCAGAATCCACGTGCGCAATTGCGCAGGGGCAGAGGAGTGTACCTCACTCCTGTCTCACTCACAAAATGCCCCCAAGAACTAACAGCCTAAACGTTGCAGCTGGCACTAATTGCTGCGCAGCTGTGAATATCAAATGGGCCCTGGCACGACTGTCCCCTCGGGGCCCCACTGGGGCTCTCTAGCAAAAGAATGCGGGCAAAGCGTTGCAGCTGCCCACTGTCAGGCGGGGCAGCTGGGGCAGGAGCACGAGCACCGACAATGTGCTCCGATTAGGGAGGCCCCCACTGGTCTCTATGTAATCAGGGGAAAGACTGCCCCCTAACGTTGGAGCGGCCCACGACGGCGGGCCCGCTCAGGAAAATGGGCACTACCTGCGTGCCTCCTGATGGAGCCCCTCTCCGGGACTCACTAAACGAAAATGCCCCCAAGCGTTGGAGCGGCCCGCAACAGCGGGTCCGCTCAGGAAAAGGGATCTGGCACTGGGCCTCACTCACCGGGGCTTGGATCGGGCTCCTCTTCTCTTCTTCTTGCGGCTGCATCAGGAGAGCCCCCACTCCTCGGGGGCGCTCTCCTCCTCTCACGGCGGCATACGCGGGGCTTCCCTCAGCTCATGGGAGCCCCGCCGGCCAGCAGACTTCCCGGGTCGCCTTCTCCCGGACGGGGGAAGGTGGAAATGACGCCCACGAGGCCCCGCCCACAGTCAGGCATCGGGCGCCTGGCTACCGGGTCGCATTGGGCAGCGGCCCGGCGGCACCTCTCTTCGCTCGGGCCGCGGCGGTGATTTCCATGGCAATAAGAATGCGGGGTGGGCTCCCGCCAACACAGCGGCAATGCGGGGTGGGCACCCGCTATTTAAGTATTCAAAAAGCGGGGTCGGCTCCCTCTCTGTTTGTGCAAAAGGCGGGGGAATCCCTACGCTGGGGATTCCCTCTAAAAGGGCTGCAGCTCCGCGCTGCGGAGCCCCCGCTCCTCCTCTGGGCAAATCAAAGTTCGAGCGTCCTCCAGGGAAAGCAAAGTGCTCCACGAGGCGCTAGGTCCTTGCCAAGTCTTTAAAGTAAAGGAGACACAAGGAAAGGCAGAAGGGGCATAGCTGGGCCCAGGGAGGCCAGCATACAGGGCCCTCCAGCAGGGCGGTTCCTCCTGGGCCCCAGCAGCAGCAAGCCCCCCACAAGTACAGGAACAAGAAGTGAACAACATCATGGGGTCACAGCCCCTATATTTATATCAACATTTCCTTTGTCTTTAGTGCAGGGCATGGGGGAACCAGATGCAACTGGTTCAGGGGGGATTTGGAGCACTTTGTTTTGCAAGCTCCTCTTCCCCTTTGTCAGGTGGGGGCTAGGTGATCAGACACACCACAGGGGCGGAGCCAGCATTGTACAGGGCAGGCACACTCCTATTCAGAGTCAGGGGATTACTCCTCCCACTACTCCCAGCCCAGGTGTCCTATTCAGCCCAGCGCTGACTCACCCTGCCCCTCCTGGAGCCACACACACCTCCCAGCCCCTGTCACTCACAAGCCAGACATGCAATTCACATCAGGCAGGCAGACACATAGCACACAGAAATGCCAACTTCTAAAAGTGGCACTTCTCCCATAGTCATAATAAATCTGCGCACACCATTGCGCAGCATTTATTCTCACAATTTCATACATACCAAACTCGACCACTCTGCTCCTCCCATACCATGAATTACCACTGACACACACTGATCAGGGAATCCCCAATGCATTCCTATGGGAGGGCAGGCCAACCTCCCCAATGTAGCACAGAGAGCGCACGCCCTTTCCACTGGACCACAGTGCGAAAGTGCCCAGAGGCCTAAAACCACCAACACCAGGTCACAGAAAAGGGCAAAAAGTTTAGGGGTGAACTTGCCGAAAAGGGCCAAGTCCAACACAACCCCCTTCCAGCCAAAACGCAGGGTAGACCAATCACTACCTTGATGGGCTTCCCTGCTTCGGGCGATAGAACACGGACGCGGGCCCTCACTGCAGGGACACCCTCCGGTTCTACGCCACTCTGAACCCATGTGGTTCCCTCTGGAAAAAAACTCAGGCCCAACCAGGCTACCACACTGGTACTTCCTAGTTGTCCACGGCCAGGACCAGGCCCTAGGCCACCCAGATGCCACTGGTCCTTGCCAATCCACAGAGTGGGGGGCAGTAACCCCTGGCACATAATAGCCATTCTCCACTCTTCCTCTCAGTGTAGTTCCAAACTACCACTGATCCTCCAACCTAGGGTCCGCACCCTCAGGGTGACCAGAGGTCACGGGCGAAGCGTCTGCTCACCCTACCTCCCTTCTGAGGTTCCGTACTCTCCCAGGAGAAGCACCCCCAGAACACAACTCTCCCACCAGTTCAGGACCTCTCTCCATCAACTGGTCTACCACCTGGGATCTAAGCTCACCGGCTGCACCGGGGTCAGAGGCGAGGACTCCCTCCCTCTGCACCCCCTTCCAGAGCCCTATACCCTCCCAACTGGAGTGGTACCCCTAGAAGGCAAACCGGTCAGGACACTGATTACAGTTGCCCTTCCGTCCAGGACAGGAAACACCTGAACCTGGCTCCCCAACCCAGGGACGGTACCCTTTGGTCAGATGCCCGGCGAACCAGGACTTCATGGGGAGCACGCATGCCCCCCCCTGAGGGTGACACATAACTAATGTGTTGTGTGACAGTCTGCCTGGCGCAGAGCTCACGACCTCCTGTACCTCTGACAGTGCGTGAAGATGCCCCAGGACAGAAGTGGCGTCACCATGGCCAATCATTGGTGACTCAGCCATTCTGGCTGGCCCCTGACCCAATGGTTCTTCCACTGGGGACTCTTTCCCCCTCAATCTGGACTTCTGCACCCTCCACTTAGGAGTGGCACTGCCAGACACCAGAACTGATGGAGGCCTGATTACAGACACTCCCAGCTCACCTAACACGGGGAGATCCCCCTCGAAGAACGGTCCAACAGGACAGACTAGGCTCCCTACCTGTTGTTCCCTCTAAGAACCATCCAGTACTGGAGACTGAGGTGCGGGCACTTCGGGACACAGCCCAATCTCACTCCTTCTCCTGGGGGACAGGATGGGAGTCCCTACAACCTCCTCACTATAAGGTTACCTAGCTGGGCTACTCTGACCCACTTCCACCACTCTGGGTTGGAAGACACCTGCACCATTGCAAGCTCCCTAGAATCACAGAACTCACACACTCCAACAGGTGTTGGCGCGACTCCGGAAAACAATTACGGGGCATGTTCTCTCTGACAAAACAGATTGAACAGCCCTTTAACACCATTTACCGTGCTAACCATTCACCCAAACGTCCAGTGCACCAGAACACTCATCCGCATACTCCCCCCCCCAGACTGGTGAGACAGCATCTTACTGCCCCTGAATCTCAACCTGTCCCCCTCTTAACCGGGAACCAGGTACCATACTCTGGGAACCGGGAATGGGACTTCCTGCACTGGACTACAAATTGCTGCCACCACTGGATCTCACCCTTACTGGGGATTCCAGAAAACTAAAACTGCACTTAGGGGATAATCTACCCCCCGAGCTAGTTACTCCATGCCAATTAAGTTACCACTGTAGGTCAACCCTAGAAATAGCAGACAGCACAGGGGCAGTTACCTCCTCCAGCTTGCGCTGCAGGGCCACCCCAGAAATAGCAGTCTGCACAAGGGCAGTACAAAACTCCTCCAGATTCTCTGGTTTCTGTCCTTGGCAGGACCCCCAACTCATAGTGCAACAAGAAAACACATTTCAAAAGAAATGATACTTAAAACAAACTCAGAAACAATAATCCCCATCCATGTGACTATCTAAATGCAGAGCTTGTAGTGTAACCAGTTGTCGCTATGGTACTGCGCAAACGCAAGTCCTATCCTCACCGCTGACAACCAATGTTAGAAATGGGATCTCTGGTTGGCTAAGGCTTGCGCCAAAGCCAGGCAGAGACCACCACTCTAGTCAGGGCAAGGGAGTTACACGCCGAAGATAACCCCTCCTCACCCCCTTGGTAGCTTGGCACGAGCAGTCAGGCCTATCCCGGAGGCAATGTGTAAAGCGTTTGCGCAACACGCACACAGCAACAACATACCAGGCACACCACAAAAGGAACTCCACACAAGGTTATATCAAAAATAGCCTTTGTATTCTCATAACACATTAGAATAGTAATCACATAATATACATTGTGCCCTCTGACACTAGGTAATATCTACAAGGGATTATATACACATGACAGGGCCACGTGGACCACTGTCAGAACCATCACTTAGTGAACATAGTAAATGTAGAACATATCATAAGCGTAGAACACAACCAGTAACTACTGGCAAACACTGTACTCAGCATCATCCTGTAACAAACCCCATTATGCACAGTATCACATTTAGGCGTGAAATACATTCTGCGCCGACCTCACCCGCATAACCACATTATGCAATCGTCTCATAAGTCTAAACGCATTAGACAATAACCTCCTAAGCATAACTCACATTAGGGGCATAACTCACAGTAGAGAATAATCTCACTAGCATAAACCACAGTATGCAAATAACCTCATACATAAACCACAGTTAGAGGCATAACACAGGGTGCGTAAATCATAGTACATGAATCACATTTCCTAGGACCACATAAATCACATTAGGGCCTGGCGCCCTACAAACCCAACCGTCCCCCTGGCCAACTGGCCTTCTCAAAGGGGCTCAAATGCCCTATGTCCAAAGTGTCAGGGCGCGCTGCCAATGCAGCAGAATCCACGTGCGCAATTGCGCAGGGGCAGAGGAGTGTACCTGTCTCACTCACAAAATGCTCCCAAGAACTAACAGCCTAAACGTTGCAGCTGGCACTAATTGCTGCACAGCTGTGAATATCAAATGGGCCCTAGCACGACTGTGCCCTCGGGGCTCCACTGGGGCTCTCTAGCAAAAGAATGCGGGCAAAGCGTTGCAGCTGCCCACTGTCAGGCGGGGCAGCTGGGGCAGGAGCATGAGCACCGACAATGTGCTCCGATTAGGGAGGCCCCCACTGGTCTCTATGTAATCAGGGGAAAGACTGCCCCCTAACGTTGGAGCGGCCCACGACGGCGGGCCCGCTCAGGAAAATGGGCACTACCTGCGTGCCTCCTGATGGAGCCCCTCTCCGGGACTCACTAAACGAAAATGCCCCCAAGCGTTGGAGCGGCCCGCAGCGGCGGGTCCGCTCAGGAAAAGGGATCTGGCACTGGGCCTCACTCACCGGGGCTTGGATCGGGCTCCTCTTCTCTTCTTCTTTCAGCTGCATCAGGAGAGCCCCCACTCCTCGGGGGCACTCTCCTCCTCTCACGGCGGCATACGCGGGGCTTCCCTCAGCTCATGGGAGCCCCGCCGGCCAGCAGACTTCCCGGGTCGCCTTCTCCCGGACGGGGGAAGGCGGAAATGACGCCCGCGAGGCCCCGCCCACAGTCAGGCATCGGGCGCCTGGCTTCCGGGTCGCATTGGGCAGCGGCCCGGCGGCACCTCTCTTCGCTCGGGCCGCGGCGGTGATTTCCATGGCAATAAGAATGCGGGGTGGGCTCCCGCCAACACAGCGGCAATGCGGGGTGGGCACCCGCTATTTAAGTATTCAAAAAGCGGGGTCGGCTCCCGCTCGGTTTGTGCAAATGGTGGGGGAATCCCTACGCTGGGGATTCCCTCTAAAAGGGCTGCAGCTCCGCGCTGCGGAGCCCCCGCTCCTCCTCTGGGCAAATCAAAGTCCGAGCGTCCTCCAGGGAAAGCAAAGAGCTCCACGAGGCGCTAGGTCCTTGCCAAGTCTTTAAAGTAAAGGAGACACAAGGAAAGGCAGAAGGGGCATAGCTGGGCCCAGGGAGACCAGCACACAGGGCCCTCCAGCAGAGAGGCAGCCCCCATGGCGGTTCCTCCTGGGCCCCAGCAGCAGCAAGCCCCCCACAAGTACAGGAACAAGAAGTGAACAACATCATGGGGTCACAGCCCCTATATTTATATCAACATTTCTTTTGTCTTTAGTGCAGGGCATGTGGGAACCAGATGCAACTGGTTATGGGGGGATTTGGAGCACTTTGTTTTGCAAGCTCCTCTTCCCCTTTGTCAGGTGGGGGCTAGGTGATCAGACACACCACAGGGGGCGGAGCCAGCATTGTACAGGGCAGGCACACTCCTATTCAGAGACAGGGGATTACTCCTCCCACTACTCCCAGCCCAGGTGTCCTATTCAGCCCAGCGCTGACTCACCCTGCCCCTCCTGGAGCCACACACACCTCCCAGCCCCTGTCACTCACAAGCCAGACATGCAATTCACATCAGGCAGGCAGGCAGACACATAGCACACAGAAATGCTAACTTCTAAAAGTGGCACTTCTCCCATAGTCATAATAAATCTGCGCACACCATTGCGCAGCATTTATTCTCACAATTTCATACATACCAAACTCGACCACTCTGCTCCTCCCATACCATGAATTACCACTGACACACTGATCAGGGAATCCCCAATGCATTCCTATGGGAGGGCAGACCTACCTCCCCAATGTAACACAGAGATCGCACGCACTTTCCACTGGACCACAGTGCGAAAGTGCCCAGAGGCCTAAAACCACCAACACCAGGTCACAGAAAAGGGCAAAAAGTTTAGGGGTGAACTTGCCGAAAAGGGCCAAGTCCAACAGTCTTCTTAGGGATGGGAGTGACTTGACCCATCTTAAGGCAGTCAGGGATCCTCCCTTATGTCTTGTGCATGTCAGCCTACTCCAGGGGCTGGCCCTATTCATGGTGTTTTTTTCTGGTAAGCTGCATACCTGATGAGTGATTGGGAGGCAGCTGCTACCTTTACTTTTATTGGACATTGGTCCGAGAAGCCGGTTATGCTGTGGTTCATGAACGTTCCAGCCGGTTGGGAGGTGGAGGAGGTTTCGCATTCTTGTTTTAAAAATTTAACCTGCCTCCCTCTGCAGAGCAATAGGAAAGCAGCCACTACCTGATGGTAGCTATTTAAACAGTGTTTTTGGAGCCGCTTCACCTATTCTAAGATGGCAGCGGCTGACTGGCACAAGTATCCCTTAGGGCAGTGATTGGCATTCCATTTACCTTGATGGAATGGAAGTGACTACTTCCTTCGAGAATCACCAGCTCACCTTCTGTCCCAGTTTTCCAGTTAAAAACTACAAGGATTTCCTCATTTGCGGAGTAATCCTCAAAGGCTCCACTGACAACCCCAGTGCCTACCTTTTTCTTGGCACAAGCTGAGTCCCCTTTGTAGTGCCGAACCTGCTGACAATCAAAGCAGGGGCTACAGTCCATGACTTTTTTTTAGCCTAGGGTCCCACTATTCTGTTTACCATTAGATGTGGGGTGGGATGTGCTATCCATCTTTTTAGAGGCCTGAGTCTCTGAAGGTGTTTCTTTTGAGGACTTACCACCTCCTTCATTCTGTGGGACTGAACCCCCGTTCTTGGAATCTCCCCCCTGATGCTTTTTGGGAATCCTAGTCCTAACCCATTCATCAGCTTTCTTGGCCAGCTCTCTGGGACTAGAAAGTGATGTGTCCACTAGATGCTGATGTAACGTTTCTGATGTACAGTTTGCTAAAATTTGCTCTATCATAATCAAATTATAGAGCCCTTCATAGTCCTGCACCTTGTTACCTTTTAGCCAGCCATCTAGTGCTTTTACTGAGAAGTTCACAAAATCTACCCAGGTCTGCTTCAAGGTTTTCTGAGTCTCCCTGAACTTAATCCTGTACTCCCCAGTGGAAAGTCCAAAGCCCTCAATCAGGGTTTCCTTCAAGAGGTCATGGGACTCAGCAACTGCCTCACTCAGTGTCAGGAGTCTATCCCTGCACTTACCTGAGACCAGCTCCCAGAGTAGAGAGCCCCAGTGTTTCTGATGTAACCTCATCATTCTACAAGCCCTCACAAAGACTATGAACCACATGGTTATATCTTCATCATCAACATATTTGGGGACAATCCCTCTGGGGATTTTATGGTCAAATGTTTCCTCTCTCCCTATTTGAATTTTTGCTGCCACCAGAAATGGGTCATAGGCCCATCTCAATTCTTTCTTTTTCTATGGCCAAGAGTTTGGCCTCTAGAGCGAGTCTCTTAGCTAGTTTTTGAAGATCTGCATCTTCCTCATCTACTTCATCTGTGGTACTACCAGAAGTAATCCCAGTAGAGTTGCTTTCAGTAGGTGAATTGGAGCTGTCCTCATCACCGCTGTACCACCAATGTAGGAAGCTGGCTCTTTATATATAGGACCAAAAAGAGGTATGCTGTGTAAAGAGTCCAGGTAAAACCCAAAGGAATTACAGAGGCACAAATGACACCTCAAATGCTCTTTTGTGTTAGTGTGGGTGAACAGTTAGGCATATCTGAGGGTAGAGCTAAGCATTTATTGCACATATAAAAGCAGCAAGTGAGACACATATTCAATAAAGAAATCCAACACCAATGTATAAAAATAACAAGTATTGTTATATAAGGAATAGTTTCTTACCTGTAACTCCAGTTCTCTTGTAGGGGTATTTCCGTGACAAGTCATAAGCATTTGAATAGTCCCGCCCACGTGCGGGGACCCCGGAGCACTTCATTAGATATATCTTCTTAAGTTGTCATCTTTCGCCTTTCTTCAGGAAGGCCTGTATAGACACTTAAGAGATAGAAAGACAATAATGCAGCCTAACTAACTAGGCTACACTGGCCATTACTTTATCTTAAAGTGAAAAAAGGTAGCCAGTGTTTTAAAATCTTGCAATTTATGGAGTTTAATACATATAGAAAACTCCCCTTCACAAAACCCCTTTTTTTCATGATAGAGATGAAAAGGTTGGACAGAGAAGCCCCCCATAGGCTGCCATTTTATGTCTGAAAATGGATACCGTGCCTTTAAGAGTCTCCAGAGACCACCAGTATCCCATGATGCACAGCTAGTGGCAGTTACTTCAGTTCTTTTTGAAGGTGTAGAGAAGTGAATGCCTATGCTAGATCCTGGATAAGTCTGCTTCTTCCACCGGGGAGGAGGGAAAGTTGCTTATGACTTATCACGGATATACCCCTACAAGAGAACTGGAGTTACAGGTAAGAAACTATTCCTTCTCTTGTAGGGGATTTCCGTGTATAGTCATAAGCATTTGAATAGACTAGCAAGCCCATCCCATAAACACCCAAGCGGTGGAAGAAAACAGAGAAGTGACATTTCCCTTTAGGCAAACAGATTCCGAAGGGAAGCCTGTCCAACCCGAGCATCTGCCTTGGCATCAGTGTCCAGGCAGTAGTGTTTTGTGAATGTATGGACTGACTTCCAGGTGGCAGCCTTACAGATTTCTGAAGTAGGTATATTACGGAGTAAAACCGCAGTAGCAGCTTTTCCTCTGGTAGAGTGAGCCCTAGGCTTACGAAGAAGAGTTTTGTTCGCTTTCTGATAACACAGCTGAATGCAGGACACAATCCATCGGGAGATGGACTGTTTGGAGGTAGCTAGACCCATACGGATAGAGCCATAGTTTGCAAATAACCGATCTGCTCTACGAATATCCTTAGTCTTGTCCAAATAAAACTTAAAAACTCTCCTGACATCTAGGGAATGAAGAGACCTCTCGGCAGGAGAAGAGGGGTGCTGAAAAAAAGTAGGTAGTGAAATCGTTTGATTTACGTGGAAATCCGAAACAACTTTAGGAAGGAATCTCGGATGTGTTCTCATAACCACCTTAGAGGAATGGAAAACTGTGTATGGTTCTTGATAACAAAGTGCCTGGAGTTCGCTAACCCTGCGGGCAGAAGTAATAGCTACAAGGAAAGCTGTGTTCCAAGACAGATGCTGGAGAGAAGCCCTATGAATGGGTTCAAAAGGCTCCTGCATCAGTCGAGAAAGAACCACATTAAGCTCCCAGGGAGGAGAAGGTCGTCTGAAGGGAGGAAACACTTTCCTCAAACCTTCTAGAAAATCTCTAATGACTGGGAAGTTTGTGAAGGGCATTTCCTATATGCAGTCAGAGCTGCACTTTAATGGAAGGAAATTGAAGGCCCGATTGTGCTAAATGTAGCAAGTATGGGAGGATAACATCTTCCTGGCAGGAAGTAGGATCTGCCTTCTTCGAAGAGCACCAAATGCAGAATCTCTTCCATTTATACGCATAAGAAGTGCGTGTGGATGGCCTTTTAACTTCTTTAAGTATCTTCATGCAGTCCTGAGGTAAATTCAAATGTCCATACTGCACTAACTCAGGAGCCATGCCGCCAAATTCAATGACGAGAGGTTGGGGTGCACCATCTGTCCGCCGAACTTCGTGAGAAGGTCCGGCTGACATGGAAGCCGGAGATGCGGCAGGAGAGACCGGTGGAGAAGGTCCGTGACCCACCGCTGACGCGGCCATTCCGGAGCAATGAGGATCATCTTGGCCCATGACTGCGAGAGCTTGATGAGGACTGCCGGGATCAGGGGTATCGGAGGAAAGGCGTAGAGAAATCTGCCTGACCAGTTTATCCACAGGGCATTCCCCAGAGTTCCTGGTTGGTAGAACCTCGAGGCAAAGTTTCGGCATTTGTTGTTTTCTGTGGTGGCGAACAAATCGACATCAGGAGTACCCCATCTTCTGAAGATATCTCGCACCACATCGTCGTTTAAGACCCATTCGTGGTTTTCCTGAAGGAGTCTGCTTAGAGCGTCGGCCTGAGCATTTTGAACACCTGGGAGGTGAGTTGCTGTGATGGTCAGATTTCTGGCTAAGAGCCATTTCCAGATCGGCTGGGCTTCCCGAGATAACGGTTGTGATCTCGAGCCCCCCTGCTTGTTGAGGTAGAACATTGTTGTCGTACTGGACTGCAGGGAACTGGAGTGGAATGATATTTGAAAGGCTTTCAGAGCCAAATGAACTGCTCGTAGCTCCAGTAGATTGATGTGGTATGTGGATTCCTTTGTGGACCACTTGCCCTGTATCTGAAGGTGGTCTGTGTGTGCCCCCCAGCCGAGGAGAGAAGCATCCGTTACTATGGTTTGTTTCGGTATCTCCTTGTGGAAGGGGATCCCTCGTAGGAGATTGCGGGGAGAACACCACCATCTGAGGGACTGAAGGGCATGCTGGGACAGCTGGATCCTGTCTTCCCAATCCCCTATTCTCTGGTCCCATTGATCCTCCAAACATTCCTGCAAGGGTCTCATGTGGAGTCGTGCATTTGGAGTGAGGAAGATACAGGATACCATGGAGCCCAGAAGAGAGGAGACCTTCCTCACTGTTGGAAAGGACATGGTTATGAGAGCTTGAGCCTTCCGAAGGATCGATAAGCGTCTCTCCTCCGAAGGATACACGTTTGCCGTGCGAGTATCGATGGTTGCTCCCAGATACTGAAGACACTGGACAGGAGTCGAGACGGACTTCGTTTGGTTGATGTGGAGACCCAAACGAAGGAGAAGATCGGAGGTCCAATTGAAGTGTAGTCGAGCTCCCTGAGACATGGACGCCTTGATCAGCCAGTCGTCTAGGTAGGGGTAGACGAACACCTGGTGCTTCCTCAGATGGGCAGGCACTACTGCCATGCATTTTGAGAAGGTCCTGGGAGCTGATTTCAAGCCAAATGGAAGAACACAGTATTGATAGTGGTTGTTCCCTACTGTGAATCTCAGGAACTTGCGATGCTTCTTTGCTACGGGGACGTGGAAGTATGCGTCTTGCAGATCTATCGCACATAACCAATCCCCCTGATGAATTTGAGGGTAGATTTGATGTAACGCTAACATTCGGAATTTTTCTCTCCGAACCCACTTGTTTGCGCGTTGTAAATCGAGAATGGGTCTGAACTCGTTCTTGTCTTTCTTTTGGACCAGAAAGAACCTGGAATACAGTCCTGTTCCCCGCTGTGCGAGAGGAACGGGTTCTACTGCCCTTTTTTGTAAGAGAACGTTGGCCTCAAATTGTAACTGAGGTAGTTGGTATCATGAGTGTGTTGGCGGGATCGATGGAGGAGGCTGGTGAAACGTAGCGAGTATCCATTGCGAACAATATTCAGCAACCAATTGTCCTGAGTTATTTTTTGCCACTCTGCCAGGAAATTTTGAATGCTTCCCCCTACTGGAGTGGGTAACGGAAGAGGGGGAAGAAAGGCTTCAGGGCTTAGAACCAGCAGGCGCCTTATTCCCTTAAGCAGGTTGCTGGCCTCCCTGTCCTCTAGGTTGACGTTTCTGGAACGGTTGGAACAACCGCTGATATGATTGTTGCTGATTGGTCTGTCGGCACTTGTATCTCTGGAACCTCTGGGAAGAGTAACGCCGTTGGAAAGGGCGGAAAGTTTTGCACTGTTCCTTAGGTTTTTCAAGACCTACTGCTTTCAAGGTCTCCATTTCCGGCTTCATGCGGGCCATCTCCTCATCCGCATGCAAGCCAAAGAGGGTCGTGCCAGAAAAGGGGAGATTCATGATCCGCTGTTGAGCCTCAGGCTTAAGCGAGGTAAGGCGAAGCCATGAATGTCTTCGGAGAGCCACTCCGTGACAATAGCCATGTGCTGAAAGGAGTGATGTATCAGCCGCTGCACTTATTACTTGGTTGGAAACCATAAGTCCTTCGTTTAATAACTCAGTAAAATCCTCCCTCTTGTCCCTAGGCAGGAGGTCTGCGAACTGCTGAAGGGACTCCCAAAGGGAACGGTCATACCTGCCCAGCAGGGCTGCAGCACTAGCCGCCTTCATTGTAGTGGCTGCTGTGTTGCATACCTTCCTCCCCACCGAATCTATTTTACGGCTTTCCTTATCAGGCGGTACTGTTGACGTTGGAGCCGTAGCATGTTGCTTCTTTGCCGCCACAACAATGACCGAGTCTGGGGTGGGGTCCGCCCGGAGGAAAGTGGCGTCTTGCTCAGGAGGGCGGTATTTTTTCTGTAGCCTGGAAGGAGCAGATTTGATGGAAATAAGAATAATTCCATCGCTGGTTCCAATAAGCCTGGCACCAGAGGGAGCAAGGGGCGAGAAGCCTGTCTCTGCTGGAGAGTCTCGAAAATGACTGAAGTTGATGGCACAGGGGTGGACAATGGAATATTTAGTATGGACGCCCCTCGCAGTAGAACCTCTTGAAAGGTGGTAATGTCGTCAATAGGAGACACCCTTTGAGGAGGAGAATCCGAAAGTGTAGGCGAATATCTCCCAGTACGTGTGGAGGACGTGTCTCTGGTGTGCCGGGAGCGAGATCTCTCATAACGATGTCGGTGATGAGAGCGTGTGGAGGAACGTCGGTGGCTGCGGGATCGATCTCTCGCACAGTACCTAGACCTCCGTCCTCAAGGCGCAGCAGGAGTCGTGGGCCAAGGAGTAGTAGGCCCCGGAGGAGGCGGAGGAGGAGGTGGTGGAGGCGGCGGCGGAGGAGGAGGAGGTGGAGGCGGCAAAGGAGGAGGAGGACGTTCCGCTGGTTCAGGAGGAACAGAGTGAGGTGGTGTCCTCGTTGGTGAATATGTTCGTGAGTACTCAGAATCCGAGGAATAAATCAACCTCCTCCTTTTTTGAGCTGCCTGAAGTAAGGAAGGAGCCAAAGATGCATTGTAAGATCATCCCCTCGACGTCGACCTACTTGTCGACGGCGATCTTCGACGTCGTCTCGACCTTGAACTCCCTCTCGACGTCGACCTTGAACTCCCTCTCGACGTCGACAGACTCACTGTTGATCGAGTCTGAGATCGGTGTCGTCTCGGCGTAGATCACCGGTGACTCCTCGACGGCGACCGTCGGTGACTCCTTGACGGCGATCGGCGGTGTCGTTCCGACGGCAATCATCGGTGTCTGCTCGACGCTGATCGACAATGGTGAGTCGACGTCGATCAATGCTGATGCGTCGACGTTGACCGAGGAGACAATGTCTTCGACGGCGATCTCTGCCGTGATGAAGAACGAGATCTCGCCGATCTTCTCCTCGACGTGGAGAGTCGACGTCGCTTCGACTCAGAGCCCTGAGTCGACGGTGAAAATATCATCGCCATACCTGCCTTCGACGTCGACCGGGACCGGCGTCATTTTTCCGCTCTTCTTCGCCTGGGAATCCTCCCAGAGGCTGAAGACAGGGTTTTGGTAGAGGACTGACCCTCTCCTCGCCCAGAGGTCCCACCTGTGGATTTTGCTTGCTGTTTTCTTCACTCCTCCACCCCTTGGAGCCGAATCTTCTCTCTGTTACGCAGGGTGCACCTGGAAAAGGTTTTACAGATGGGACATGTATCAGGAACATGAGAAGCAGGCAAACAAAGAATACACACACTGTGTGAGTCAGATTTGGCCTTTTTCTTTCCACAGTCAGGGCACTTGTCAAAAAGGGAAGGCATTTTGACAAAAAAACTGTGGAAAATCTGTCAGAAAAAGACAGCAATAGGTGGGGAAAGACCAAAGACTTCGAGCGAAGTTGTAAAAAAGTAAATTCTGAAGGAATTTTTGATGAAAAACACCAAATGAGGTAGAGCTCAATGCTCCAGGGTCCTGCTAATAGGAGCCGGAAAAAAGAACTGAAGCAACTGCCACTAGCTGTGCATCATGGGATACTGGTGGTCTCTGAAGGCTCTTAAAGGCACGGTATCCATTTTCAGACATATAATGGCAGCCTATGGGGGGCATCTCTATCATGAAAAAAAGGGGTTTTGTGAAGGGGAGTTTTCTATATGTATTAAACTCCATAAATTGCAAAATTTTAAAAGCACTGGCTACCTTTTTTCACTTCAAGATAAAGTAATGGCCAGTGTAGCCTAGTTAGTTAGGCTGCATTATTGTCTTTCTATCTCTTAAGTGTCTATACAGGCCTTCCCGAAGAAAGGCGAAAGATGACAACTTAAGAAGATATATCTAATGAAGTGCTCCGGGGTCCCCGCACGTGGGCGGGACTATTCAAATGCTTATGACTATACACGGAAATCCCCTACAAGAGAACTTTAGGTACCAAGATCATCTAAATCAGGAAAGCACATTTCACGTTATGAATTTTTACAGTTTTTAAAAATTGACAATTTTTGCAGCAGGAATGTTAGCCACTGGAGGAAAGACATACACGGCATACAGGTACTTCACAGCGACTTACTGGACCAATCTCCTGGACTTAAGGTAAGTATGGGGCAAGGTCCAAGGCATCACCAACAGGTCACCTCGGGCGGCACAGGGGCGGCCGGGTGCAGAGGTACTTTTCAGCATCGGGTGCCCAATGTTATCCTACGGGGGAAAAACATGTACTGCATTTGGACACTTCACAGCGGCTTACGGGACCAGTCTCCTGGATTTAAGATGAGTATGGGGCAAGGTCAAAGGCCACACCAACAGGTCACCTTTAGAGGCTCTGGGGTGTCCGGGTGCAGAGGTGTGTTACTGTGTCGGGTGTACCATTAACTTTAATGCGGGACAGTCCAGTTGCAAAGAGGCTGCAAGCTGTGACTGGGAGATCAGTCAGGCTGAACCAACAAGGGGGCTCAGGTCCCACGATGCTCGGGGACGTGGGGACACCTTTGGTCCTCTTCTTCTTGGACCAGGGCGGCCGGGTGTAGAGGTGTACTGAGCTGTCGGGTTTTTGTCACTGGAGACACTCGTGGTAGAGGGGGCCTGCACTAAGACGCATCTGGAGTCCACTGTCGGCAAACCCAAGGTGGGCTGTGTCTCTGGAGGGTCAGGGGACCATGTTGTCACCGTTAGCCCTCTTCAACTCGGGCTAGGGGGCATGGGTGCAGCAGTGCTGATTTTGCGGCGGTACGGAGTCCTCATATTTCTTTTAGAGTGCCTGCAGGGAAGCAGCTCCGCGACTCCACAGAAGTTCCTGGGTCTTTGTTGAAGGCAGGCAGTCCCCCAAGGCTTTTGGAGGCACAGCAACTGCAGGACTAGACAACTTTATCTCAATTTGTCGGGAACAGCAGACAGGCTGGCATGGTTGGCGCCAAGTCAGTTTCTTCTCCACAGTCTTTGCTTCTTGCGGCTCTTCGGTGCCCTTCTTCTTCCTAGATCAGCTGGAATCTAATTTTCTGGTACAGGGGCTCCCCTAAATACTAACTATTGGGGTGTGTAGTGTAGGGTAGTAGCCCATGGGCTACTTAGCCCTGAGGTTACTATGCCCCTTATATGACCACTTCCTGTGGAAAGTGGGCATAACTCTGTCCCAGAGTTCCTAATTCTGCCATCACAAAGATGGCAAACTGAAATTTTGTGTCCACATCAGGTAGCCCACCTTAGAAATGGAACTAGCCTGAGGATGAACACGCCTCTCTGACTTCTAATTTACCCGCCTGTCATGAAGCCAGATGGGCCCTGCTCAGGATGGGCTGGCATCCCTCATCTCGGAGGGAAGCCAGATTCACATACCAAAGGTGGTGCGCTCTTTGAAGCTCCCTGTCACGGAATGCTAATTTACCAGCATTGCTAGAGGAGGTGCAAAACATTGTTCCTGACCTCCTGAGAGCGAGGACTTCCCCCCCCCCTTCCCGGGGGTCAGAAACTTGTCTGTGGTGGCAGGCTGGACTGGACCAGTCAGCCAGCACAGTAGAGGGCTGGTAGGTTTCAGGGGGTACCTATAAGGTACCCTCTGGGTGCATGTATTAATAACTCCATCACTGGAATCAGTGTGGGTTATTAATATGAAGTGTTTGATTCCAAACACCATATGTTTCAGTGAGTACATACCTTAAGATGGCTTCCCTGCTCACTTGCAATATCCAGTAATAGAACTTGACATCACAGAGGCATAGCTGCTCATGCAAATATGTCCTCACAAAAAATACAATGCACCCTTCCTTAGGGCTCAAAGCCCTGCTGTAGGGGTGACTTACATATATTTGATGCAGTGACTTTGGCATGACACACAGGAGTGTGTCATGTCTTGTTTTCACTCATGGTTTGCACCATGTCACGCAGCCAATCTGTGTAGAATTTGTGTGTGGGTCCCTTGGGGTGGCATAAGGTATGCTGCAACTCTTTGAAACCCTTTTTAGCACTCATGCCCTAGGCACCTGGAGTATCATTTACTAGGAACTTACAGGGGCCAAAGTCCTTAGCCAATTGTAGGACAATTAGACAACACCTTGTTTTGGGGAAGAAGCACTCACACTGAGGTCTGGTTAGCAGGTCTCAGTGCACTGTCAAAGTCTAACATTGGCATTAGTAGCTAAAAAGGGGGCAAAAAATTGGGGGATAACTGCAACAAAAGTCCAGTTTCCTACATTGGGTTTCTTTAAGGATTCTTTGAACTTTTCTGGAAGGGTCTTTGTAACAAAGATCTATATGGCTGTTAAAGGGAGAGATATCATGGGCTTGGTGGATCAGGGTAAGTTGGGAATTACATTAAGACCTGGAACTGACACACCAGTCAATTTGGTTGAACATGAGTGATCATTTTCACTTTATTCTGATAAAGTATCCTGAAGTGTTTTGTGACCAAAATTGGTATTTCTTCATGGGTTTGAACATGAAATAATTTAAAAAGAAAATGCTCTTCCTATTGCACACAAGGTCAGAGATATGCCTTTGTGTTTTAGAAGTGAACTGGAGAAGCATCTTCAAGAACTGTGTGAGAGTAAAGTTACTGAACCGGTGAAAGCTTCTGAGTGGGTGGGTGTCATTGTCACTGAGAAAAAAGGTGGGGGTTAGATTATGTGCTGATTTGCACTCGCTAAACAAAAGTATTGTTGTTGAATGTCACCCTTCACCTAAAATTCAAGGTTTATTATGAACTATAGGTCATGCTAAATATTTTAGTAACCATCACGTGCCTTTCGAAGCGAAGTCAATCAATCAATCAGCATATGTAGAGACCCAGCACTGTCCCACCTGGGGATATCTGGGCGCTGGGGTGCGAGGTCTCCATCGAAAAGCCAAGGCTGGAGGAAAAGGCAGGAAGAGGGAAGAAACGAGCAGAAAAAGGCAAAACAGAGGGCAGAGAAACAAGCAAGCAAAACAGAGGGCATAAAAACGAGCAGAAAAGGCAAAACAGAGCAGAAGAGGGCAAAACAGAGGGCGGAAAAGCGAGCAGGAAAGACCAAACATAGGGTGGAAAAACGAGCAGAAAAGGCAAAACGAGGGCAGAAAACCTAGCAGAAAAGCAAAACAAAGGGCAAAAAAACAAGCGAGCAGAAAAAGTTAAACAGAGGACAGAAATACGAGCAGAAAAAGCAAAACAGGTGGCAGAAATACTAACAGAAAGGCAAAACATAGGGCAGAAACATGAGCAGAAAAAGGCAAAACAGAGGACCAATAAATGAACTGAAAAGGAAAAAAACAAAGCACAAAAGAAGCAGAGGAGGCACAAACAGAGGGCAGCAGGTGGACGGCCTGCAGAGGATAGCAGACTGCGGGCAAGCTGGACAGGAGAACTGTCGCAAGGGGGAGCTGGCAAAAGGACCAGCTCAATGGGGTGGCGCTGCGGTCTCCATTAAGTAGGACTTGGGGGGAGGAAGGGGCGCTGGGTGAGGGGAGGAGAGAAATGGCGGAAGGAGGGAAATTGCGGGAAGAGGAAAGAAACGAGCAGAAAAAGGCAAAACAGAGGACAAAAAAAATGAACTGAAAAGGCAAAACAAAGGGCAAAAAAACAAGCGAGCAGAGAAGGTTAAACAGAGGAAAGAAAAACGAGCAGAAAAAGCAAAACAGAGGGCAGAAAAAGGAGCAGAACAGGCAAAACAGCAGAAGAGGGCAAAACACAGGGCAGGAAAACTAGCAGAAAGACAAAACAGAGGGCAGAAAAACGAGCAGACAAAGGCAAAACAGAGGACAAAACAATGAACTGAAGGAAAAAAACACAGCACAAAACAAGCAGAGGAGGCACAAACAGAGGGCAGCAGGTGGACAGCCAGCAGGGTGTAGCAGACTGCGGGCAAGCTGGACAAGAGAACTGTCACAGGGGGAGCTGGCACAAGGACCTGCTCAATGGGGTGGCGCTGCGGCCTAAATTAAGTAGGTCCTCGGGGGAGGGCAGGGCGCTGGGTGGTGGGAGGAGAGAGACGGTGGAAGGAGGGTAATGGCGGGAAGAGGGAAGAAACGAGCAGAAAAAAGGCAAACTAGAGGGCAGAAAAACGAGCAGAAAAGGCAAAACAAATGGCAAAAAAACAATCAGAAAAGTCAAAACCGAGAGCAGAAGAGGGTAAATCAGACTGCAGAAAAATGAGCAGAAATGGCCAAACAGAGGGCAGAAAAACGAGCAGAAAAGGCAAAACAGAGAGCAGTAAACGAGTAGAGAGAGTGGAAAAAGAGCAGAAAAGGCAAAACGGAGGGCATAAAAAAACAAGCAGAAAAAGGCAAAACAGAGTGCAGAAGAGCAAGCAGAAAAGGCAAAACAGCAGAAGAGGGCAAAACAGGGCAGAAAAACGAGCAGAAAAGGCAAAATGGAGGGATGAAAAACGAGCAAAATAGGCAAAACAAAGGGCAGAAAAACAAAGTCGCAATTACTCACCACTTTCATAACTCCGTTTGCTGCTTTTAAATATTTAAGGCTGCGTTTTGGGTTAGCATTGGTGGCCAGTGTATTTCAGTAACATATTTCATTTGTACAAAGATGTTACTGGAGTATTAGCTTTTGTTTGTCAGAACTGAGGAGAATAACATTATTTTAGACCAAGTCTCAAAGATCGAGGTATGACTGTCATGGGATAAGTGAAAATCTCTGACTGATTCAGTCGATTATCTAGGTCACCATAGCTGCCAAGTTTTCAGAGCCCTTATGTGGCTTATGCGTGACATTTTCAAGGTCTCAGCCTGCTTAGATGTGGCATTCAATAATATTGTGTGGCACTTTGAGTGACACTATATCGCTAGCAAAATGAAGCAGTGAAATCCATGAAATAATATCAATGTCAATAGGACCACCTTTTTTTTCAAAGAGAAGTTTTGGAAGTTGCACTGAAACAGCTGCACTACCCCTGGAGTGCTTTTGGAAGGCCAATGGATCTTCTCTTGGGTTAAAACATGATTGTACTGTGGGCCAGGCAACAATTCATCATCATAGAAGGCATTTTACAAAGCTGAATTACGGAGACACATGGTGGGCGAGGTCTAGGTTCAGGTGTGTGGTTCTGTCACAAGGTGGGTTAAACTCTGAGGTGTGTGGTCTGCCTCCTGCTTTCTACAGCCTGCCATGCACTGCAGGACTGCCTCAATGCACACAGAAGTTCAAGCGCTGTAAGAGTGGCCTGCAGGCAGAAGAACTATTCACGGAGGAGAATTTGGAAAATAAGACAAGGGTTATGAATTGGGCAGAGTCTATCTGTAACAAGCAAAGTCTGGGGGACAGTCATAAATTAATCAGCCAGATTATGCACTGCCCAGGGGTACAAATGGCCCTGGTAAAAGGATGCTGGTCTCAGACTCTGTTTCAGTGCCATACAGGGAAGATTCATTGACTTTGTACTTTGATTTAAACACTGTTGCATGATAGGGTTTAATTGAACCCTGTGTAATAGGTTTCTAATAGGATTTTTTAAACAGATTAATGGGAGCCTGTGAAACAGGTGCCAATGGGGGCCTGTGTGACACTCACTAATATCAGCCTGTGTAACACTACAAGACTTTTCAACATCAACCTTTGAGAGCCTATGCAGAAAGTGATACTGGGAAGATAGATAGACAGATAGACAGATATGGAAAGCGCTAGAGAGGGAGCGAGGGGGTAGCATACATGTCAACATTTTAGAAGAGGAAAGTGGGAGATTTTAGAAAAATAATCGGGAGAATGTATTTGTCTCATTGACTATATCGAGACCTGAATCGGGTCTCTTGTCAGGTATGGGACTTGTTAGTGTGCTGCTGCAGGACCGGATATCAGAAATCCAGATACTTGTGTTTTTCCCCCTTGCCAGTCAGAAGCAGGAGAAAGTGCTATGGCCAACAGAGAGTGCGTGACAAATATGCCGTGCACTGGCCTGCAGGAGCAGGTTACTGGCAGTGAATCTATGAGTTTCATTAGACCAGTCCCTGTCTGCAGAAGCCCGCTGAGGAATCGGGTTTATAAATGCAGGAATCGGGAGTCAGGAGACTAGCCTTGAAATCGGTAATCTCCCGCCTGAACTTGGAGGGTTGGCATGTATGGGGTAGGAATATATTATCTACTGGCGATAGCTAGTAGGTAGTTCTAGTTAGGACCAACTTTTCCCATCGACAAAGCATTTTTTGTTTTGCTAATAACTTTGGCGTCATTTGACAAATCTTTACGAAAGTTTCCAAAAGAAGTGGCCTACTTTGCCTTGTTCTGCATGGAAAGTTTTGGGGTGATCTGTTAAGCGGGGTTGATAAAAAGCAGTGGTCCCAAATAGCTATTTCCCCATGCAATGTCTATGGGGATTTTGCAATTTTTAGACACAGCTACAGCCCGGACCGCTGAACAGAATTACACCAAATTTGGCAGAAAGCTAGATGTTGGTCCAGAAAGTGTGCTTTTTGTAATTTGGTGTAATTTCGTAGTTTTGGAGTTATTAAAGAAATAAATGTATATATATCTAGGGACGTGGATCCTTCGTGGATCTACCTGCGGAGGATCCGCAGATCCGAGCGAAAATCAAGGCCCTGATTGGCTGGCCGCAACCTAAAAGGAGCTGTCATTTTGTTTATCGCTTGGCCCAGGGGAGGGACAAATAAAGTATGAATACAGATAAGGGGTCAGGATACAGGGATCCTGACCCCAGAAGACAGATGAAGGGGTCCCTGAGGGACCCTTCATGGGCGAGAAATTGGCCATAAATGTTTTGGGGGGCTGAATCGGGAATCCGCAGATCTCCCGCGGATCCGAAGCTCAATGGGAAAAAAAACCCTCAGCCAGTCACACACCATACCCCCGCAACGCACAGCAAAATGAGTGGTGTTGGGTGCATGTGGGGGGGCCTGGCAGCAGGACAGGCCCTACAGCCAACCACCGCCATGCATGGCCAAAGTAGAACTACAATGGTTCTGTCGGGGAGACAACAATTACATTGCTAATAAAGATGATTCTTGTTACGATTACTTTATAAACCTCTCTGCGTAACCAATATGCCAGAGAGTACAAGTGGGCTAAATCACAGCGCGCAACAACATGAATATTGGAACACAACAATACAACCAGAAACTCCAAATTGCTTGCAAAAATTATTATTATTAGTTTTTTTCGAGTTTTCACAAAACATTTCTAAAAACACATTCTTCAAGGGCTGTCAAGGTGAGGCGCAATTGTGAAGTGACCAGTGTTTTAAAGTGACAATGGGTGCTCAGTGCTGGTAGTGCAGTGCATATATACAAGAGTGAAGCTATATACAAGTATGTACAAGATGATGAATGGTCAGAACAGCAACAAAGACAATATCTCTGGTTGTGGCAGGGCTGCTCAATAGTATACACCAAGAGCTTTGTTAAGACTGAACCATGTGTTATCGTCGACGTTTCGACCCTGATAATGCGTTAGTATGGTGTCATAGCGGGTCTTCTTCAGGACAAAAAGGACAGCCTAAAAGGGAGGAGAGAGAGTATATAGAGTATATACAATGATAGGAGGAGCCTAACCAAGATGGCCGCAAGAGCCTAGAGCTCCGAAGCCTCGACCACACAATTCCGCAGAAATCGTGTATGGGAATCCCGAAATCACCAAGATCCACGCCCTGCGATGCAGCGGAATGCCCCGCGACTTCAGAAACGCGGCTGAATCGTGGATTACTGCCTGCTGGATCGAGAACGGCACCTTTTCTGAAGCGGACGCCTGAACTCAAAATGGCGGTCTCGAAATGCACTCCCGAGTAGCCGTGAGCTCAGTCCCTGGCCCGTTCCGCGTCAACTGCCGTTGCCAGATTCTTGTACCTGGTGCAGTGTGGCATCTTTCAGACTCGGCGGACATTGCCTGGACGCACTGGCTCCAACAGGGTGCAGTCGGGAGGTCTCCGGCAGTTACGCATGCGGCGTGTACAGGATGGAGATGGCTCGGCCGTGCCCGACAGCTGAGTTCCCATTGTAGCGATGCACCCTTTTCCCTCCTAGTGCCATCAAGGAAGGGTCCCATCCATCCATTCACCAGATGCCATTTGGATGCACATTCCCTATCTGAGCCAACCCGTGCTGCAAGCACATCGGGTCCCCAATGCTGCCTGATCCTATGATGGCGACCGCCACCCGGGCTATTTCAATCAGTGCCGTAACGGCGCCCAACTCACAGTGCACACCGTCGCTGCGGCTGGGGAGCTGTTGATGCCCCGTGCCGTTGAATCTTGGGCCTGTGCCATCGCTGCCGTGAGGAGCACCCGACGCTCAGCTGAGCCTTCACCGTCCACAGTGAGTACCTGTTACACCTTCGGATTCCTGGTCCAACGTCCTGCTGGACCTTGGTCCACGTCTCCTGCTGGAAAGGCTACCGTGATTTCTTGGCCCCCCTCCCATCTGCCTTTCACAATGCTTGCATCTCAGGCGGAGGTGGAGTTTGCTGTAGTGCCTGTCCCCAAGATGGCGACTGGGGCCACTCCTGACTACCGCCACGGGGGACTCCTGAGGCACCGGAGCACTCCCAAACCGACCCTGCTCCTGCTCACTCTCCATGTCATTTGACTCGGAGATCTTTCCATCGGCATCTGAGACCTTGACATTTTGACTGACGCCCGGTGGAGCTACCTCGCGAGCTAAAGGGGAGATGGGCTATGGATTTCCCTCCTTGACCATCACCTACCCAGCCGGTCTTTGGGCAAACTCTCCTGCGTCTCTCTACTGGACTTTTCTCCCTTCTCCTCTTCTCCATACCCCCTAGCCCCCTCCTCTCTACTCTTCTCCTCTTTCCAGCTATTGACCTTTGCCCTCACCCGTCCTTGCTCATAGTTCCCACCCTGTCTATCCACTGGACTTTCTGCTGTGAACTTTGCCTCATCAGTTGAGACCTAGCTATCTGACTGATGCCCGATGGAGCTACCTGTTTAGCTATTGGGGAGACGGGCTGTGGATTCCCTCCTCGGACGTCACCTACCCAGTCGGTCTTTGGGCAGACTTCCTTTCATCTCTCCTGCCGTCTTTTCCCTCATCCTCCCCCTTCACTCTTCCCCCTTCCCACCCCTCCTCTCTATTTGTCTCACCTTTCTTTCCTCTCCCAATTTGTTGCTTAATGTTTGACGCAATGTGTACTTGTTTTCATTCTCTGTAACAGTGTGTAGCCTAATGTAAAGTGCTCTGATACCTACGGGTCTAGCCAGCACTATATATAACTCATAATAACGTTCCTCTGAACTTCTGATGGATCTCTGACGACGCCCCCTGGGCTGTTACCAAAACTGTTTGTACTCACCTCGATGCACGAGCAACCTTGGCCGATGCCCGGTGGAGCTGTCATATGCAGATAAAGAGGAGTCTGGCCCTGGTTTCACCCCCTCGGCCGTCACCTACCCAGCCGGACATCTGACATTATTTTCCTCGTTTTTCCCGTTGTGTTTTCCCCCCCTCCCTCTCCTCCTCCCCCTGTGACTCTTTGATTTAAGTGATGTAACTATGTAACCTGTAACTCATGTAAAGCGGTCTGATACCTCCGGGTCTAGACAGCGCTATATAAAACTTTTAAAATAAAATAAATAAATAAAATAAAATCAAATTGTGTTCCAGGTCTAGGGGGCATTGTGGGGTAGGCGTGGTGATGCCCATTACTCACCCAGCAAGTGGGAGGTATCCCTAGGCGTCCCTCGCTGAGTGGAGGCTGCCTGAAAGATGTGAAAAATGGATCAGATAATTAAAATAGGAACCATAGTTGTGTGGGACAAGAAAAAGGCTAGGCGCGCTGACGGAACAGTCGATTACCTGCACTTGTCAGGAAGGCTCAGGTAAGGCGAATCTATGGATTAAATATACATATGTCATGCTAATTTTAAAAAGAAAAGAGCTAATCTTAAAAAGAAATCTATTGGAACAACCAAGTTCTGGGCTTACCTCTTGAGATGAGGTTAAGTGAATAATTCGTCTTAAAGTAGCACAGCAATGTTGTGCCCTGAAAGGAAAGCGCAAGAAGGTTATTGCGCTTTTCAGAATTTAGAATGGGAAGCACTGTGTGGAATTACTGCGCTGTGTGGTTCAATTAAAGAAATGCCACACTCTGAAAAATTCCAAGACTAAATTACCTATGTCGAGTTTGTAGGGAATCAATGAAACTGGAGATAATTCGAAGAAAATCCAGGCAAAACGTCCTGGAAAACAAAGCGCAGACGGGTTAATGCGCTGTCAAAAAGCAAATTAGCGTGATGGATGGGTTAGTTGCAAGGAAATTCAAGAGGCCTGGGGGAGCGCTTACCGTGGACGTCTGCGCTTCTCAGTCAGCAGTTCTGAACGTGACTGCCCTTCCCGCGTTAAAGAAGAACAAGCATTGGCATAGCCAATAGGTCTCGCTTTTGGGACCTTATAAGTATTTAGTTATGCAGCACAATATCCTTGGTGCAACAACATCAACTGTTGCATGGCTAAACACTTATAAGGTCCCAAAGGCGAGACCTATTGGCTATGCCAATGCTTGCTTGATAACTGTTTTCTGTTCTAATGATTATGCAACATTTATAACTAATACATAAAGAAGATTTCTCACTCTCACTAACTAACTGTCTCATTAATAAACTAACTAACTCACTAACTATCACACTGTTACACAGGTACTATTTCCCAAGCTTCAGCCTCCTGTTATTTATGCACCCCCATAACAAAACAAGCATTGGCATAACCAATAGGTCTCACCTATGGGACCTTATAAGTGTTTAGTTATCCAGCACAATATCCTTGGTGCAACAACATCAACTGTTGCATGGCTAAACACTTATAAGGTCCCAAAGGCGAGACCTATTGGCTATGCCAATGCTTGTTTAGGACTTGTGCCCTAAGGTGGAGGAGAAAGATGGGAAAACAGTGACGAATGAAGAAAGCAGTGATGCAAAAGAACCTACCCAGAGTCAGAGGCAGGGAGTGTCTGGTGGTGGGTAAACGAGATAGGAGGTGGAATCAAGAGTACGCAGCGTTGGTATTTGGCAACGCGACCTTCTACAGAGTTGACAGTGGGCTTCTGAGCAAACCTTTGGGGCCCGGAACTTATTCTTCAAGTCCTGTCAGGATGAAAAGTGCAGCAGCATTGAAAATGGCCAAGAAGGTATCGGGAATAGAAGCTGTGACGTGCGTTGTGCAAACTGCAGATGGTCGCAGCGCCAAGTTCTGAAGGTGGGGCAGGGTGTGGTGTCATCGGTACACAGAGTGAGTGGCACAGGGCTTGAAGGGCGGCAGTGCAGAGAATGACCCAGCACCGAGGGTAGCAGTGTACTGGCTGGCACAGGGAAGGAAGGCAGAAGTAAGGCAGGAGGCACCGAGGGCAACAGAAACAAAAAAAAAAAAAAGCTAGGGCCGCGGGGTGGTTCAGGACATGGGGGTGGGGGGGGGGCAGCAGTTCAGGGAGTGGCAGAGCGCACACATTGCACAGTTCAGAGGTTGGCGCCAGGCGCGAAGGACAGCGGTGCTGTGGCTCACGGGCTGTGCTCTGTCACACTATCTGCGCGAGCGCTCTCTGCAGAGCCCTCCCTATCAGGGACTCGCAGCCAAGGAGGGCCTGTGAGCTGCCAAGGGCTGGGCGCGGCCTCGAACACCGGCCACTCCAGGGCCTAGGAGATAAGTGAACCATAGTAAATTAGGAGAGACGGGTAGAGGGCGGGGCGAGACCGAGGAGGAAAGGGAGACGAGGAAGAGAGAGAGAAGAATGAGACGAGGAGGGAGGTGGGAGGGAGTGAGAGGCATGGGGAGAGCAGAGACAGGTAGATTGGAAAGATGAGGAAAGAAGAGACGAAGATAACGAGGGTCGCGGATCATAGAGAGGGAGGTAGAGGTGGCCAGACAGAGGGAGAAAAAGAAGAAAGGAAGAGACACCGGGGACAGATGGCTATATATATATAGGAAGGGACAGCAGAGCTAGCCTAGAGCCAGGTGGAGAGGCACTGGAGGAGAGAAGAGAGGCTGGAAGAGAGTGGGAGGCACAACGGGTGTAATAATGTCGTAGACAGGGTGCTAAAGGCCTAATGCGAGCAAGGAAAAATACCTCCCTAATACCACAGTCCTAATGAGGACAGGGGCAGAATAAGTCAATTGCTTATTTTTTTACACAGGGCTTAGAAACACAGTTACTTTCACTGCATTATCACAGGTGTTACTATCGCGTTAATGGTACTAATTGAATCCAAATTAGAAAGCTAAAAGTTTGAATCAAAGGGACATCATTGGGCCTGACTGAAAGTTAAATAAAGATCTCAGCTCAGCACAATTCATCGAAATATCGGCGGGGGAGGAGGGAGGGAAATGGGGGAGGGGTATTCTTAAGACTTTCGCGTTCATGAAGGCTGTAAACGGCGCGCACAGGGCTGCTCCTTGAAACTGGAGGCCATCGGAACAAGCATTGGCCGCGCGGCCGCGAAACTGACACGGCCGCGCGGCCTTGAAAGTGAAAGTAAGCGGGTTTTGGAAGTGCAAACAGTGGCTTTTGCTGGCAACCAGCTTGCGTTCACGCGAGCGTCCAGATGGCGAGGGAAGCCATATGGCGCCTGATCGCGCGTGCACGCTCGCGTGAACGCAAGCTGGTCGCCAGCAAAAGCCACTGTTTGCACTTCCAAAACCCGCTTACTAAATCTCTCGCCAGAGCAGCGCATGCGCTGGCTCAGGCGAGACCTAAAAAACGGCCCGAGCGTGCACGTTGAAACGTGACGCTGTGCAGCAGCTGAATGCTTATCACCTTGTCACCGGTTGAGAAATACCAAAGCATCCGGCAGCTGCTGGATTCAGTGACTGGTAAAGGGATGTCAATGAGGCTAATTCTATGTTGCCAATTCCGTGTCTGATGGAAAGAAGAGGCTGAATCTATGTTGCCAATTCGTAAGGGGCTAAGATTGTCATTGACACAACGTGCAACTTGATGGAGTACTTATTGAAGGCAATTGTTGCATGTAAAGCAGAGATGCCGGTGGTATGTGTACCGACCAGAGATGGTCCAAGTACAGCGTGGTTAATGCCTTCTACTTAAATGAATTATCGGTCACTGTAGGTTCAAGGCTACTTCTCCATATAATTTGATGGCAACCTGAATAGTGAATAAGAATTGAATATTCCTGTATGTCAAACGGTTGCCCAAACAATCAAATAGTATTCAGTTATCATACATTTAGCATGTGAATTACTATACATCAAATAAACAATTAAACCATTGGCACTATTGTAAATTAATTTAAACACGATTGTTCTAATCAGTACCAGGAACAATTTCATCAATGTAACATTATTTTGTTGGCATAGATAAAGTCACGCAAGAACAAACTTATATGGTCCGAAATCTTTCTTGGGCAGCATTGGATTGGCCCACGTTATGGGAAGAAAGAATATATAGTAATTAGTCAAGAACCTTTTGGTTGTATAATAGGAACAAATCAAATCAAATCAAATCAGGGGCATTTATACAGCGCACACATCACCCGAAAGTCTCATGGCGCTCGCAAACAGCTCCGAAAGGAAGTGAAATGGCTTAGATGTCAAAAAGCCATGTCTTCAGCCTCTTGCGAAAAGAGTTATGGTCAGGGACATTTCGCAGATGGATGGGAATTTTATTCCAGGATGATGGGGCAAGAAAGGAGAAAGATCGTCCTCCCTTTCTAGCAGTATGTATCTTAAGAGGAGTAAGCAAAAACTGATTGCTAGACCCAAGCACCCTGCGAGGTTGATACCAGCATAATTTCCTGGTCCAGTATCTCGGACCTTTTCCGTACAACTATTTATGAACTAGACAGAGAACTTTAAAAAGAATTTGTTTCCTGACCGGTAGCCAGTGAAGGGTTCTTAGGTATGGTGCGGAGGGCGATCTGGGCGGAAGATCCAGGACCATCCTAGCCGCAACATTCTGCAGGATCTGTAGTCTGTCCAGAAGGTTATTGTTAATTGAAAACAGTAGGGAATTTCCATAGTCCATTCTGTTTATTATCAGCCCTTGAACTAATGGTTTTCTGGCCTCCACTGGGAGCCACTTAAAAACCTTCCGAAGGCTGCGCATTACTCCAAAACACGTGCCAATGATGTGGTTGACCTGGTTCTTCATGGACAATTGGTTGTCCATGTGGAAACCTAGGTTCCGCACCGTCGATGTGGGGGTGGGACAGAGGCCAAGATGGGATGGCCACCAGTCGGCGGACCAATGCTCCTTTGCATTGCCAAAGAGCATGACCTCAGACTTGGCTCCATTTAATTGTAGGTGATTGGAGCTCATCCACCTGTCGATGTGGGATAGGCATTTATTAAAGCGTAGCTGTGTTTCAGTAGGATCTGGGCCAATAGTGACCAGAATTTGAGTGTCATCTGCGTAAGATATGACATCAAATCCATAGGATCTGATCACCTTGGCCAGAGGGGTCATGTACAGATTGAAAAGGGTCGGGCTCAAAATAGAGCCCTGTGGTACTCCCATCTTGACTGGTCTCTCACATGAGAGGTTGTTTCCGATCTGTACTATTGTCACGCGGTCGGCAAGGTAGCTCTTAAACCAGTCGAGGGCCGTGCCTCTGACACCTATCTCCCAGAGCTGATGCTCTAAAACACTTGAAATGAATAGTGTGAAGCCCAGATGGTTACTGTAGGAGAGTAGGATCTGCTTCTTATGGTTACCCCCACGTTTTGCTGATGTATCACTGTTTTCGACTTAGTCTGACTGGGATCCTGCTGTTCAGGACCCCAGTCTATCTGCTTTCTCCTGTAAATTGATTGCATGTACTTTAGGTACACTCCAGATTGGATTCTGGGGTACCCTTATAAGCCCCTAGTATATGGTACACCCTGTACCCAGGGCATAGGTACCCCAGAGGCCTCCCAGGGGCTGAAGCATGTATTATGCCACCCCTGAGAGACCATTCAAAATGACATCACAGGTCTGCTACTGCAGCCTGTGTAAGGTGGTGCATGCACCCCTTACTTATATATAGGTTCCCTATATCTATTCTAAATCACTACACATGTAAACCTATCAGTCACCCCTATAGCAGGCCTTATCAATCCTGAAGGCAGGGTGCTGGGTTTGATGTGAGAAAGTGCCCCTGCATGAGTAGGGCCCCTCTGTAGCCTTCGGAAGCTGTTCTCAGGGGTTGTCTGTGATGCAGCCAACCATATATATTTAAGTGCATTATAACCTCGCGGTAAATGCTAACTTTAAAACGGCTTCTTAGAATTATGTCGTGTTTGGTGTCAAACACCTTGGAATCATACCTCCACACCAGTAACTGGTGTGGGAGGTATGATTCCTCCCTTATAGAACCACTACTGTGGGTCACCGGTCTGCCCGATACCAGCTTTCTCGACCTGGGCAGCACAAAATGGATGCTGCCAGCCACAGACACGAGTCTGCCCTCCTGCTGCTGAGCCAAGCTCGAGCAGAGGAAGGCCTGACAACAGGTTTCCTGTCACAGGGAGGTGTGACCACCTCCCAGACAGGCTTTAGTGTATTGGGGCTGGGTGGGTGCACTCTGAGAGTGCCAGAAAGTCTGCACTGGGGGCACATTTGGTGTCCCCATGCATAGTCTGGCTCAAACCAGTCGCAGGAGCCATTGGCTCCTGCTCGGCGCGAAACTGGACAAAGGACATGGGTGTAGCCACCCCTCTGTCCTGTCCCTCCCCTAGGAGGGTCCCCAGAGTTTGTCCAACCCCTTCCTTGGGTATAAAGTAGGAAACCTGCCTACAGGACTTTAGATTTTACCTGGACTAAACTCTGCTACAGAAACCAAGTACTTCGACGGTCTACACTTCGCTGGACGACAGAAGAATCTCCCTTGGAGTAAAGGAGTTACTCCCCTGCAGCAGCAGGCACCGAAACGCATCTGACCGGTTTGCATCTCCCGAGCTCCTGAGGACTCCGAAGATTTCTGCAACACAGGAGGTTGGTTCCCGAGCGTCCCTGAGGTTGATCTGACCTCTCAGTAATCCTGAGACCAGTATCCCTCGTTGGGACCGTGTAACCCGAACCCCTGTGCACTGTGTACTTTTGCAGCAGCATATGCTTTTTGGCGATCCCTGAGGCTGTGCTTTGGACTACGTGTAGTCCCGACCCCGAGCAGCATTTCCACCGAAGATCTCCGGCCTCCACTCCACGAGTGCTCTGTGGGCTGGTGCTTTGTGATTCAGCTCGAGGTCCCTTCGCGATCCCTGGTCCGTTGGCCTGTGGGTCCTGGCGAGGGTCACTTTGACTTTCCTTGGGCTTCCCTGGTTGCTCCAGACGTGCCCTGACTCCCCATAGCTTGGAGAGTCTCCTGGATCTTACTGGTCCATACCGTAACTTGTTTCCTCTGCCAGCGTGGGTTGCCTTTACCAAGGCTTGTAGGTGTTCAATGCGGACACTGACCCCTCAGCCCTCAACATCCTTCGTGGGACAGCTCACCTCCGGACTTTGGTCATCGTCGACGTCTCCTGGTCCCCGTGGCTGCAGAGTCAAGCATCCTATCTTTACACCTGAAGCACCCGACATCAGTGGGCATTCGTCTATCGAGCCCCTGGTCACCCTGAAGTGACCCAGACTCTGTCACCTCTGCTTTCAGGTTCTTCTCACCTTGGATCCAGGCTTGGATTCCACCGGACACTTTTCATCTTCCGGGCAGCAGTACTTCTTCGCATCACGCCATTGAAAACGACAAGGGTTTCCGACACCACTTGACCCCTATGCACCCGGCTCCTCTGGGATAGGTAACACGGGTACCTCGGTACTCACAAGGGTGCTGGCCTTAGAACCTTCTATGTTCCAAAGGGTTTGCTCGAAGTCCTCTCCGAAGTGTCCTTAAACTGTAATTTTCCAACCGCGACTTTCCCATAGAGTTGTACGGAGCTCGCGTCTGTGTTCCCACACTGCACCCGTCCTCCGTGGGCTCCCTGTGTCACTCCTTTGGGTGGTTCCTTGGGGTCCCAGCGATTCTACGTGCTCTAGGCACTGTGTCTAGTGAAGTCGTGGTTGTTATACCCCTTTTTTAGTATATGGTTCGGTCTCCCCCTGGAGCCCGCTGTGTATTGTGCTATTTACTCTCGTTCTATTGATTAAGTATTGTGTGCTTTATGTTCTAATCTCGTGTAGAGATTAGTAGAGAGTGTTTAGTAATAAATACATATTTTTTATAATAACACTTGTGTGGTTCTCCTTTCATTTGGTCACTCAGGAGGTTCTGTTCTGGTAAAACAAGCTGCTTTACATTCCTTCGAGACTTAGCCTGAAGGCTGCTCTCCACAGCTACCACTAGGATAGCTTTCTTACAAGGTTGTCTTTGACCTAATCATCAATAAGGGTCGTTTGGACTGGTGCAAGGTGCCCACTTTAATTAGTGGACAGCATATACCAGGCCAACTTCTCACATTGGTGTGCAGCGGTTGGGATTCAAGCTTGCTATTGTTTTACCAGATAAATCTCATTGGGTGATTAACTGAAAACCACTAAAAGTATTAGGTACATATAATACATCAAGACTAGAATAAAGTAAGTTCTACTGAACTTGGAGTTGGGTAAGTCAAGGGTCTAGCACACCCTTTCTCCAACTCAAGAGAGTTTAGTCTCCACTAGGTTAGGTAGGTGCCTACACCACATAACACTCGTATGTCTTCTAGAGGAGAAGCCAGTGGCTCTCTGCCAACTAGGTACGACCATCTCACATTCCCAGAATTGAGAAATATGTGTGCATCTAGGAAGCTGAGGACGGGGAGAAGTGCAAGCACCCAACGTCTAATAGAGATGTTGCTCTTGGATAACCTCAGAAAGACCCCAGGGTCTGATGAAGTAGAAAGAGTGGGTGGGACAGGACATGAGGAAAGAGCAGGAAGTGAACACTTCTTTGACCTGGACTCAAACCCTGACCAGGGGGTTCAAAATGATTCCCACCTGGACAATCCAACTCTTCCCTCAGGAGGGGGAGAAGGCCCCAGTGGGCCTCTCTTTACTCCCCCAAGAAGAGTACAGAGTTTACCTAGAAGATCCAGAACTCCCTCTGTGGAGTCTAATCATTCCGGATACTTCTGTAGGGACCTCTGCATCAAAAAGGAGAGAATCCTCTTATGATAAGAAGTGCCAATTACTGGAGATTGAGAGAATCAAGCTCAGGCTCAAGAAAGAGCAATTGGCCCTAGACAGGGAATCCCTAGAGCTCCAGAGAGCAACCAGAAGATTGGGACTAGAGTCCCATGGTGGCAGCAACAGTGTCCCTAGAAATAGAGAGTATTCTCATGATCATAGGAACCTGAACAAGATAGTCCCTCCCTACCAGAGTGGGTATGACATCCACAAATGGATAACTGCACTAGAGAGGGCCTGTAAAGTACAGAGGGTTCCTCAGGAGCAGTGGGCAGCTATCTTGTGGCTCTCCTTTGCTGACAAAGGTAGAGATAAGCTCCTCACTGTTAGAGAAGAGGATGCTGACAACTACTCAGTCTTAAAAAGTGCTCTCATTGATGCGTTTGGCTTAACCACCGAGCAATACAGGATTAATTTCAGAGACACCCAAAAAGCACAGACTCAGGACTGGGTTGACTTTGTAGGTGTGCTACTAAGGCTCTGGAAGGCTGGTTACTTGGCAGTAAGGTGTGTGATTTTAAAGAATTGTACAATTTAATTAAGAGGGAGCAGATCCTTAATAATTGCCAAAATCAGTTGTTGCATCAGTACCTGGTGGACTCTGATCTGACCTCTCCCCAAGAATTGGGAAAGAAGGCAGACAAATGGGTCAGAACCAGGGTGAAGCAGAAAGCTCACTACCAAGGTGGTGACTCTAAGAAGCAAGATTCTAAAACCTCAGATAAGGGTGGGGAGAAGGGTAAAGACCAGAAGTCTTCACAAGGGCCCCAAAAGTCTTCATCTGGGGGAGTCACAATCAAACAAGGGAAAAGGCAAAAGAAACCTTGGTGTCATATCTGTAAAGAGAAGACCCATTGGACAAAGGATGCCAATTGTCCAAAGGCCAAGGATTCTACTCCTGCCACCACTGCCCCTAAGGCCACTGTTCCCCCTAGTTCAGTTCAAAGTGGTGGTACTCAGAATAAGGGTGTAGTAGGGTTAACCCTGGGATCTGAGATGGGTTCTAGCCTAGTCAGAATTCCAACTCAGGCTGTGTTAGTCTGTGATGGAGGCATGGATATTGCCTCCTTATTTGTCAGTCCCAGTAATCTGGGCAAATACAGACAACAGCCTTTGATTAATGGTAAGGAGGCCATGGCATACAGGGACACAGGTGCAAGTGTCACAATGTTGACAAAAGATCTTGTGGCCCCTGAACAAATCATACTTGGTGAGATGTACCAAGTGACCAATGCAAGCAATGTCAGGACAGACCATTCCTTGGCAGTTGTGAATTTCACCTGGGGAGGGGTAACTGGCCCTAAGAAGGTTGTGGTAAGTGCAGACCTCCCTGTAGAATGCTTATTGGGCAATGATTTGGAGACTTCAGCGTGGACTGAAGTGGAACTCAGGACGCATGCAGAAATGCTGGACATCCCTGCAGATGTGTTTGCCATGACAAGGTCACAGGCAAAAATGTCTTCCACTGAACAGGCCCTGGATCCTGGAATAATGGACCAGGTGCCTTCCAAGAGAAGGAGCAGTAGGGGTAAGGCAGTGTCTTCCCCCCGCCTCAGAATACAGATCAGTCTCTTGAGGGAGATGATCTTAGTCCTGAAGAAGGAACTGTCTCAGAGGAACTTGAACCTGATCAGGTTGAGTTCTTGGGGACAGGGGGCCCTTCCAGGGCAGATCTGAGCCAGGAGCAGCTGAACTGCCCCTCTCTTGAAACCCTCAGACAGCAAGCTGCTGCTGAGGCTGCTGGGAGTGCCAGTGGGTCCCACAGGATCTACTGGGATGATGGACTCTTATACTCAGAGGGTAGAGACCCCAAACCTGGTGCCACCAGGAGGTTGGTTATACCTCTGAAGTTTAGGGGCTTCCTATTGACACTGGCACATGATATCCCATTAGCAGGACACTTAGGCCAAAACAAGACCTGGGACAGAATTGTTCCTCACTTTCATTGGCCTCATATGTCAGAGGACACAAAGGAGTTTTGTCGCTCCTGTATCACTTGCCAAGCCAGTGGTAAGGCAGGTGGTACTACAAAGGCCCCCCTGATACCACTACCTGTGGTGGGGGTTCCCTTTGAGAGGGTTGGGATTGACATTGTTGGTCCCCTGGATCCTCAGACTGCATCTGGGCACAGATTCATACTAGTGGTGGTGGACCATGCCACTAGGTATCCAGAAGCAATTCTACTTAGGACTACCACAGCTCCTGTTGTGGCTAGGGCCCTCCTGGGAATCTTTTCCAGGGTGGGTTTTCCTAAGGAGGTAGTATCAGATAGAGGTACCAACTTCATGTCTGGTTACTTGATTGCTATGTGGAAGGAGTGTGGAGTAAATTACAAATTTACCACCCCTTATCACCCACAATGCAATGGGTTAGTTGAGAGATTCAACAAAACCCTCAAGGGCATGATTAAAGGTCTCCCTGAAAAGCTCAGGCGTAGATGGGACATCCTTTTGCCCTGCCTTCTCTTTGCCTACAGAGAGGTTCCTCAGAAGGGGTTGGTTACAGCCCTTTTGAACTTCTGTTTGGACATCCAGTTAGGGGTCCTTTATGTCTAGTGAAGGAGGGATGGGAGTTACCTCTCAAACCCCTAAACAGGATATTGTGGACTATGTACTTGGTCTCCGCTCCAGGATGGCTAAGTACATGAAGAAGGCATCCAAAAACCTTGAGGCTAGCCAGGAATTGCAAAAGGCCTGGCATGACCAAAAGGCTGTTTTGACTGTGTATCAGCCAGGACAGAAAGTATGGGTGTTGGAGCCTGTGGCCCCAGCAGCTCTCCAGGACAAGTGGAGTGGGCCCCATACTATACTTGAGCAGAAGGGAGAGGTCACCTACCTGATGGACCTTGGAACTCCCAGGAGCCCCCATAGGGTACTACATGTGAACAGGCTCAAGCCATATGTGGACAGGGCAGACATGGGCTTGCTCATGACTACTGATGAGGGACAGGAGGAAGAGAGTGATCCACTCCCTGACCTGCTCTCACAGAACCCTGATGATGGTTCAGTGGATGGTGTAGCCTTGGCAGGCAGCCTCACTGAACAACAGCAAACTGATTGCAGGAAAGTCCTCAATCAGTTCAGACATATGTTTTCACTGATTCCAAGTCAGACTACCTGGTGTACACATGAGGTGGACACAGGTGACAGTCTGCCTGTTAAAAATAAGATTTACAGGCAACCTGACCATGTCAGTGACTGTATCAGGACTGAAGTCCAGAAAATGTTGGAACTGGGAGTAATTGAGCCCTCAGATAGCCCTTGGGCTAGTCCAGTAGTCTTGGTACCAAAACCTCACACCCAGGGTGGTAAGAGAGAGATGAGGTTCTGTGTTGACTACAGGGGTCTCAATGCAGTCACTAGGACTGATGCCCATCCAATACCCAGGGCAGATGTACTTATAGATACTTTGGCCTCTGCCAAGTTTCTGAGTACATTTGACCTGACAGCTGGTTACTGGCAAATCAGATTAGCTGAGGATGCAAAACCAAAAACAGCATTCTCCACCCCTAGTGGGCACTACCAATTTGTGGTGATGCCTTTTGGCTTGAAGAATGCACCTGCCACTTTTCAAAGGTTGGTGAACAAAGTCCTTACAGGTCTGGAAGCCTATAGTGCAGCTTATCTAGATGATATTGCTGTCTTTAGCTCCACCTGAGAAATGTTTTAGAGGCTCTGCAAAAAGCAGGCCTCACTATCAAGGCCACCAAGTGCCAGATAGGGCAGAGTAAGGTTGTATACCTAGGCCACCTTGTGGGTGGAGGTCAGGTTCAACCATTGCAGAGCAAAATCCAGACCATCATGGACTGGGTTGCTCCAACTACCCAAACTCAGGTCAGAGCTTTCTTGGGCCTGACTGGGTATTTCAGGAGGTTTGTCAAAGGTTATGGGTCTATAGTGACCCCTTTGAATGATCTAACTTCCAAAAGAATGCCTAAGAAAGTTCAGTGGACAGTTAGCTGTCAAAAGGCATTTGATGACCTGAAGCAGGCCATGTGCACTGTGTCTCCCATTCTGCAAAGTCCTGACTATTCCAAACAATTCATTGTTCAAACTGATGCATCTGAGTTGGGGGTAGGGGCTGTGTTATCACAACTGAATGAAGAGGGTCAGGATCAGCCAGTAGCTTTTATTAGCAGAAGGCTGACCCCCAGAGAGAAACGTTGGTCAGCTATTGAGAGGGAAGCCTTTGCTGTGGTTTGGGCCTTGAAGAAGCTGAGGCCATACTTGTTTGGCACTCACTTCATTGTTCAGACAGACCACAAGCCTCTCTTATGGCTAAAACAGATGAAGGGTGACAACCTCAAACTTTTGAGATGGTCCATTTCCCTACAGGGGATGGACTATACAGTGGAACATAGACCTGGGAGTAACCATGCCAATGCAGATGGACTCTCAAGATATTTCCACTTAGAACATGAAGACTCAACTGGTCAAGGTTAGTTTAATGTCCCTACATTTGGGGGGGGGGGGTTGTGTAGGAGAGTAGGATCTGCTTCTTATAGTTACCCCCACTTTTTGCTCATGTATCACTGTTTTCGACTTAGTCTGACTGGGATCCTGCTGTTCAGGACCCCAGTCTATCTGCTTTCTACTGTAAATTGATTGCATGTACTTTAGGTACACTCCAGATTGGATTCTGGGGTACCCTTATAAGCCCCTAGTATATGGTACACCCTGTACCCAGGGCATAGGTACCCCAGAGGCCTCCCAGGGGCTGAAGCATGTATTATGCCACCCCTGAGAGACCATTCAAAATGACACCACAGGTCTGCTACTGCAGCCTGTGTAAGGTGGTGCATGCACCCCTTACTTAGATATAGGTTCCCTATATCTATTCTAAATCACTACACATGTAAACCTATCAGTCACCCCTATAGCAGGCCTTATCAATCCTGAAGGCAGGGTGCTGGGTTTGATGTGAGAAGGTGCCCCTGCATGAGTAGGGCCCCTCTGCAGCCTTCGGAAGCTATTCTCCGGGGTTGTCTGTGATGCAGCCAACCATATATATTTAAGTGCATTATAACCTCGCGGTAAATGCTAACTTTAAAACGGCTGCTTAGAATTATGTCGTGTTTGGTGTCAAACACCTTGGAATCATACCTCCACACCAGTAACTGGTGTGGGAGGTATGATTCCTCCCTTATAGAACCACTACTGTGGGTCACCGGTCTACCCGGTACCAGCTTTCTCGACCTGGGCAGCACAAAATGGATGCTGCCAGCCACAGACACGAGTCTGCCCTCCTGCTGCTGAGCCAAGCTTGAGCAGAGGAAGGCCTGACAATAGGTTTCCTGTCACAGGGAGGTGTGACCACCTCCCAGACAGGCTTTAGTGTATTGGGGCTGTGTGGGTGCACTCTGAGAGTGCCAGAAAGTCTGCACTGGGGGCACATTTGGTGTCCCCAGGCATAGTCCGGCTCAAACCAGTCACAGGAGCCATTGGCTCCTGCTCTGGCGTGAAACTGGACAAAGGACATGGGTGTAGCCACCCCTCTGTTCGAGTCCCTCCCCTAGGAGGGTCCCCAGAGTTTGTCCAACCCCTTCCTTGGGTATAAAGTAGGAAACCTGCCTACAGGACTTTAGATTTTACCTGGACTAAACTCTGTTACAGAAACCAAGTACTTCGACGATCTACACTTCGCTGGACGACAGAAGAATCTCCCTTGGAGTAAAGGAGTTACTCCCCTGCAGCAGCAGGCACCGAAACGCATCTGACCGGTTTGCATCTCCCGAGCTCCTGAGGACTCCGAAGATTTCTGCAACACAGGAGGTTGGTTCCCGAGCGTCCCTGAGGTTGATCTGACCTCTCAGTAATCCTGAGACCAGTATCCCTCGTGGGGACCGTGCAACCCGAACCCCTGTGCACCGTGTACTTTTACAGCAGCATATGCTTTTTGGCGATCCCTGAGGCTGTGCTTTGGACTACGTGTAGTCCCGACCCCGAGCAGCATTTCCACTGAAGATCTCCGGCCTCCACTCCACGAGTGCTCTGTGGGCTGGTGCTTTGTGATTCAGCTCGAGGTCCCTTCGCGATCCCTGGTCCGTTGGCCTGTGGGTCCTGGCGAGGGTCACTTTGAATTTCCTTGGGCTTCCCTGGTTGCTCCAGACATGCCCTGACTCCCCATAGCTTGGAGAGTCTCCTGGACCTTGCTGGTCCATACCGTAACTTGTTTCCTCTGCCCGCGTGGGTTGCCTTTGCCAAGGCTTGTAGGTGTTCAATCCGGACACTGACCCCTCAGCACTCGACATCCTTCGTGGGACAGCTCACCTCCGGACTTTGGTCGTCGTCGACGTCTCCTGGTCCCCGTGGCTGCAGAGTCAAGCATCCTATCTTCACACCTGAAGCACCCGACATCGGTGGGCATTCGTCTATCGAGCCCCTGGTCACCCTGAAGTGACCCAGACTCTGTCCCCTCTGCTTTCAGGTTCTTCTCACCTCGGATCCAGGCTTGGATTCCACCGGACACTTTTCATCTTCCCGGCAGCAGTACTTCTTCGCATCACGCCATTGAAAACGACGAGGGTTTCCGACACCACTTGACTCCTATGCACCCGGCTCCTCTGGGATAGGTAACACGGGTACCTCGGTACTCACAAGGGTGCTGGCCTTAGAACCTTCTATGTTCCAAAGGGTTTGCTCGAAGTCCTCTCCGAAGTGTCCTTAAACTGTAATATTCCAACCGCGACTTTCCCATAGAGTTGTACGGAGCTCGCGTCTGTGTTCCCCCACTGCACCCGTCCTCCGTGGGCTCCCTGTGTCACTCCTCTGGGTGGTTCCTTGGGGTCCCAGCGATTCTACGTGCTCTAGGCACTGTTTCTATTGAAGTCGTGGTTGTTATACCCCTTTTTTAGTACATGGTTCGGTCTCCCCCTGGAGCCCGCTGTGTATTGTACTATTTACTGTCGTTCTATTGATTAAGTATTGTGTGCTTTATGTTCTAATCTCGTGTAGAGATTAGTAGAGAGTGTTTAGTAATAAATACATATTTTTTATAATAACACTTGTGTGGTTCTCCTTTCATTTGGTCACTCAGGAGGTTCTGTTCTGGTAAAACAAGCTGCTTTACATTCCTTCGAGACTTAGCCTGAAGGCTGCTCTCCACAGCTACCACTAGGATAGCTTTCTTACAAGGTTGTCTTTGACCTAATCATCAATAAGGGTCGTTTGGACTGGTGCAAGGTGCCCACTTTAATTAGTGGACAGCATATACCAGGCCAACTTCTCACAGTTACAGTTGGCAAATCAACGAATTCATGGAAATGACAACACAGTACAACAGATGCAGATCATTACTACCATTCGTGGCTAAGATCGCTGAAAAAATCACAAATAAACAGTTGGTTGACCACATCAATACTAATGACTTATTGCATCCATCCCAGTCAGGCTTTAGAATGGCGCATTCCACAGAGTCAGCACTACTGATGGCCACAGAGACGTTGAGAAAATATGCCGATGAAGGGCAAACGGCCGCACTGATCCTGTTAGATCTCAGTGCGGCGTTTGACACTATCTCACACCAACTGCTTCTCCAAAGACTAGAGGCCTGTGGCATCAGGCGGAACGCTCTGAAGTGGATGACATCGTTTCTCTCCGAACGGAGCTTCCAAGTAGCACAACAGACGTATCTGTCTGAAAGCTTCCCTCTGCCCCAGGGGGTCCCACAGGGATCAATTCTGAGCCCCACCCTTTTTAATCTTTATGTGGGACCACTGGCAGAATGTGTGGAGAAGCATAAGGTGTCGATAGTGTCATATGCGGATGACACGCAGCTAATTGTAATGCTGTCCCAAGACAAGGATCAGGCAGCTATCCGCTTCTCCAAATGCTTAGAAGAGGTGGCGGACTGGATGTCAAACCACTGCCTCAAGCTAAATGGGAATAAGACGGAGGTGATGGTGGTAGGCAAGACGCCAACAATATGGTCATCCGCATGGTGGCCAGAATCACTGGGACAAGTCCCCACCCGAAAACAGAGGTGAAAAACCTCGGAATCTGGTTCGATGCCAAACTGACATTTGACAATCAGATTCGGAAGATAGCTGGGAAATGCTATGGGGCTATGAAAACCTTGAGGAAAGTCATTGACTTGCTACCATCTAATGCCAGAAAGACCATAGTACACGCAGTAATTACTTCCCAACTGGACTATGGGAATGTATTATACCTCGGCGCGTCCAAAAAGGCCTATCCAAACTGCAGAGGGTACAAAATGCGGCGGCACGCTTGGTTCTCAGCCTTCCAAGGAGCGCTAACACGAAGAAAGCCCTGACAACCCTTCACTGGTTGCCAGTGGGAAAGAGAGTCGTGTTCAAGGCAATGTGCCATTGTCACCGCATCCTATCAAATAAGGGTCCTAGATACCTTCAACCACTACTGACTAAACACACCGCAGGGCGCAGTCTAAGATCCTTGGGGAAGACACTGGTGACAGTTCCAAGAATATTCAGAGCACAAATGGGGGCTCGCTCCTTCAGGTACCTAGCAGCAAAAATATGGAACACTATGCCAATTGACATAAGAACTGAACCAAGCGAAAGTATCTTTCGCAGACAACTGAAGACTTGGCTGTTCGCAAAAACTGTGTAAAATACAGCTCGACGGGTCTTGCAGTGGGCAGCAGTAGTTTCACTAGCTATGTCTCAGCGCGGGGACACACCGGGCGGTGTAACCATGCGCTCTACAAATGAATAAATATAAATATAAATATAAATATCATAGGTGCAGTTCAAAGGGCATTCACACCCATAGATACAGTTAATAACCATGAGGTCAGTACAGTCAGCCATGCGGAGTGCTTTACCAAGACATAGTGTGTGTGGCATATGGTTTCAATGAGCGATAAACCATGAGCGTGTTGCCACTCATAACAGACCCATTTGTCTTGATGTCTCTTCCAATTCATTAAGCCCATTGGCGACCGTGTCCAGGGAATGGACCCACTTACACTCTTTGAGGTGTAGGGAAGCGGCCATCGAGCCTCCTCTGGGGTGCAATCGTATTTTCTCCACTACCCACCATTTAAGACTTTCAGATGTGTGGTTCAAGTGATTGAAATGCTCAACTAGTGGGGCTCCCTGTACTTTGCATTTAATCCTACTTATGTGCTGCAGCACCTTTGCCTTCACCTTTTGTGTGGTCTGTCCTATGTATAACATGTCACAGGGACATTTGATTGCGTATATAACATTGGCACTGTTGCAGTTCGTGTATAGGGAGAGATTGTATGTCCTGTTCTCATGAGTAAATGATGTGCCTACCACGGTTTGTGAGCAGGCCTTGCAGTGGCCGCACTTGTGATGTCCCGTCAGGGGGGGCAGGCCCAACTGACTTCTGATATCGGGAGATTTAGGGGGTTTGAGATACGCTTTAACCACAGTGTCCTTGACATTTTTTCCTCTCTTGAAGGCAAAGATAGGATCTTTTGTGGTGCCTAGTTCACTGGAAACTAGGCCCCAATACTTTTTGACAATCTTCTTTATCTCGTGGCTTCGTGTATTGAACGTTGTAACACATACAATGTTCTCCTGTATGGTGGTTTGGGATTTCACTTCTAGGAGAAGGTCGCGGGGACGCTTTAACCACAGTGTCCTTGACATTTTTTCCTCTCTTGAAGGCAAAGATAGGATCTTTTGTGGTGCCTAGTTCACTGGAAACTAGGCCCCAATACTTTTTGACAATCTTCTTTATCTCGTGGCTTCGTGTATTGAACGTTGTAACACATACAATGTTCTCCTGTATGGTGGTTTGGGATTTCACTTCTAGGAGAAGGTCGCGGGGACAGTACCATGCTCGTTTTCTCGCCCGCTTGAGTAATCCCAGTGGGTAACCTCTCTCTCGAAGTCGATTGGTGAGGGTCTCAGTTTCCTTGAAAAAGTCGACTCTTCGGGAACAATTTCGCCTCAGCCTGAGAAACTGCCCATAGGGAAGGTTGTCCCTCAGGCTCCTGGGGTGGTGCGAGTGATATTTCAGAAGTGTGTTTCATTCCATAGGTTTCCTATAAAGGTCAGTATAGAGTACCCCTTCTTCTATTCTGAAAGTAAGGTCAAGGAAGTTAATGAATTCGTTGCTGTGGGACATGGTGAATTGGATGTCCATGGATCTGTTATTAAGCCAATCCTTGAATGCAAGCAGACTCGTTTCATTGCCGGTCCATATCATCATCACATCGTCTATATAGCGCTTCCATATTTCGATGTGTTCTATGAAAGGGTTGTTAGCGCTATACAAATGTTCATCCTCATAATGGTCCATGAAGAGATTGGCCAGGCTGGGAGCGAACCCTGCTCCCATTGCAACGCCTTTGCATTGATAGTAGTATTGATTCTTAAAGACAAAGTAATTCTTCGTCATTGCGATGTCCAGCATTGAAACAAGAAAATCAGTCGGTACCCAGTGCGGTTTCGGACGTTTGTCCAGGGTGACCCTGACTACTTCAAGTGCCTTCCCCTGTGGTATGCTAGTATATAGGGAAGACACGTCAAGTGTCACCAAAAATTGAGTGTTGGCATCGAACGGTTGGCCCTCTAGTAACTGGATAATGTGCATGGAATCCCGCACATACGATTTGGTCTCCAACACCCATGGCTGCAGGAAGTCATCAATATATTGGTTTAAAGGTTCGAGGAGCGAGCCACAACCAGAAACAATTGGTCTCCCCGGTGGTTTGTTCAGACGTTTGTGTACTTTGGGCAAAGTGTAAATCGTAGGAATTCTTGGGTCTCTTTTATTCAGGAAATCATGTTCGGGTTGGCTTAGAAATCCTTGGGATAAGCCATCCTTGGTCAGATCTTCAATCAATTTCTTGACTTCTGTGGTGGGATCCCTTGGTATAGGGAGGTAGCTATCTATCACATTCAGCTGTTGCTCTATTTCTGCCAAGTAGTCACATGTGTCTTGCACCACCACTGCCCCACCCTTGTCGGCCGCTTTGATGACTATGGCTTCATTGGTGCTCAAGGACTACAGGGCCAAACGTTCCTCTCTGCTGATGTTATAATTGATGTATCTTCGGTTCTTGAGTAGGTCCATGGTTTCTTGAAGGACAATCTGTTCATATGCCATGATTTTTTGGCTCATCAGATACGCAGCTGGCGTAAATGTTGATGATGGTCTGAAGGATGTGGCTGCAAGGTTTGGGTTGTATTCGTTGTTTCTAAAGTGGTATTTCAATCTTATTTTTCTGAAGAATCTTTGGAGCTTCAACTTAATCTTGAAGGAATCCGGTGGGGACGTATAGACAAACGTCAGTCCCTTTGACAGGATCTGTTTCTCTGCTTCTGTTAGTGAATAGCTAGAGAGGTTTATAATAGGGTCAAAAATAGTAAGAGCTGTAGTTATGGGATGTTCTGTAGAGCTAGTACTATTGGCACGTGGTTCCATTGTGGGGTCAGGGATAGTGAGGGCCGTAATGTTTGGATGGAGGGTGGCAGTAGTACTGCCAGTCAAAGGATCAAGGACATTAGGGATAGTGAGCTGAGACTGTTCTGTTAATGTGTTCATGTCAGGGGTAGGAGTATGGGTTCCTAGCTCAGTGTACGATGTCTCTTCTAGTGCCATTCTCATGGGTTCCCTCCCCTTATTATGGGTCATATCAATCACCATCTGTATGTTTGCCTGCGTGTTTGAATTTCTGCGTGAAACTATGGTTGGTAGAATTTCACCCATGTGCTGCCCCTCTGGTTGTTGCGGCCCCGGCTCCAACCCTGTTGTCGATCCCAGTTCTGTTCTGCTCCCCCACCCCTGTTTGGGAAACGGTTGCCTTCCCCTAAAAAAGGCTGATTGTCCTGGTATCTTTGGCCCTGGCATCCCTGTCGGCTTGTAGATGGTCTGTCTGAATCTGTGTCTGAGCCACTACCTGCTGAAGAATCCGAGAACGTTTTGAAATGCCTTAGGCCTCGTCTGCTCTTGTTGGTAAAAAAGCCTTGACTATCCTGCTGGTAGTATTCGTCTGCTACATAAGGGTAGACAACCTTCTTATCGTAATTTCTCACGTCCTTGGTGAGTTTATCAAGTTTTTTGTTCAAGGTTCCAGTATTGAACTCAGCAAGGGTCTTTTCTGCGCGTTCAAGCGCTTCTTTTGCGTTCGTAAGGGTCCTGTCATCCACTATCTCTTGTTTAAGCTCTGCTATCTCCTATGCGGCTGTGGTTGTATTAACGTATGGCAATTATATCTTACTTTACATTTTTTTTTAAATTGAAAATCACTGCAAAAACAAAGGTTACAGGGATGTTATAGTTATTTTCATGTTTTACCCACACAAAACCATAGAAATTCAGCAGTTATAGTTAGACTTATAGAGTTATACTTATCTAAAGAAACTATAACTCATGCTGTTAAGTAACTTTAGGCCACGAGTTATAGTTTCTTAACATAAATATAATTATAACTGCTGAATTTCTATGGTTTTGTGTGGGTAAAACATGAACCTAACTATAACGTCCCTGTACCTTTGTTTTTTTTAGTGAACATGTGTGTGTGATTGTGTGTTTTTACACATATATAAAGGGCACAAGTTGAGGGTACATGAAGGTAGATGGTGTCTACTCACTCATTTTACAGGGTAGACGCCGTCTATCCTGCCAAGAAGTTGGTCCCCACAGAATATGATAACTCATCCCGGTGTAATTTTCAGACACCAGGACAAATTCAACAGCGCCTGTACGTTGTCTGCTTTAGTTCCCAGCAGCAACGTGCAGGCGGCTAGAGGACTTTGTTATTTTAAATTCCAGCCGGGCACAAAACAAAGGGCGAATTTAAGGGGCCATCAAGCCTCCTTTTGTTATAGTATCCTGGCTGGGAGCTATCTGGAACCTCACACCTAGCTGTAAATACAATGGCGGAGAAACAAAGGCACACATCAAGTTATTTCTTTGCAAGTACATAAGAGAGGCATGCTTTTCACTTTTTTCCGTCCCTGTATATAAGAGATAAGCATGCACTGTAAGAATGTCAGATGTGTTGATCTGTCTCAGTATTTTCACAAATAACAATTTAAATACCACTATTTTGTTTTATTTCCTTTATAGGGCTTTAGCGCTACTCATCCCAAGGCAGGTTGTCAGAGTGCTTTACTTCACAAGTACACATTATACTTTGGCAATAAATCATTAGTGTGTAAATCAATGTACAGGATGTGTTACATAGGACTGTGAGGGTTAGAAGGTGTAGGAGTCACATGTCTTTCATAGCTAACTGCGCTATATTAGGATTGCAATTTATGAATTGCAAGTAAGGAATGGTTTCTTACCTGTAACTCTTGTTCTCTCGTAGGGGTATTTCTATGATAAGTCATAAGCACTTGAATAGTCCCGCCCACGTGCGGGGACCCCGGAGCACTTCTTTAGATATATCTTCTTAAGTGCATATTTTTCACCTTTCTTCAGGAAGGCCTGCAAAGACACTTAAGAGATAGAAAGACAATCATGCAGCCTAAATACATAGGCTACACTGTCCCCATCTTCATACAGAATTAAAAAAAGGAAGCCAGTATACTAAATTTTGTGCAGTTTTTTGTAGTATTAAACACATAGAATAATCTCCTTCACAAAACCCCTTTTTCATGATAGAGCTGAAAGGAAAGGACGGAGTAGCCCCATAGGCTGCCATTATATGTCTTAGAAAATAGAAGCTGTGCCTTTAAGAATTCAGAGATCACCCGTATCCCATCATGCACAGCCAGTGGCAGTTGCTTCAGTTCTTTTTGAGGGCGATGAGAAGAGAATGCATGCTCTATGTTATGGATCCCTGTGTCTTTTCCACCGGGGAGGAGGGAGGGTTGCTTATGACTTATCATGGAAATATCCCTACGAGAGAACAGGAGTTACAGGTAAGAAACCGTTCCTTCTCTCGTAGGGGATTTCCATGAATAGTCATAAGCACTTGAATAGACTAGCAAGCCCATCCCTATAGAACGCGGTGGAAGAGACAGAGAAAAATGAATGTAGATTTAAGCAAACAGGTTCCAGAGGGAAGCCTGTCCTACTTGAGCATCTGCCTGGGCATCTGAGTCCAGGCAGTAGTGTTTAGTGAAAGTATGAACTGATTTCCAGGTAACAGCCTTGCAAATCTCTGCAATTGGAATATTACGAAGCAAGGCCGTTGTAGCTGCCTTCCCTCTAGTGGAGTGAGCATTAGGTTTACTAGATAAGGATTTATTAGATTTTTGGTAACAAAGAAGAATGCAGCAAACAATCCATCTGGAGATGGACTGTTTAGAAGTCGCTAGACCGGTACGGAGGGAACTATAGTTTACGAATAACTGGTCAGATCTCTGTAGATCCTTAGTTTTATCTAGATAGAATTTTAAAACCCGTCTTACATCCAGGGAATTAAGAGATCTCTACACTGGAGTAGATGGATGCTGGAAAAAGGTAGGCAAGGATGTAGTCCGGTTAACATGTAAATCTGAAACCACCTTAGGGAGGAACTTCGGATGAGTCCTCATGACTACTTTAGATGGCTCTTTACAGCATAGTGCTTGGATTTCGCTAACCCTGCGGGCGGAAGTAATCGCCACAAGGAAAGCCGTTTTCCAAGACAGATGCTGGAGAGAAGATTTATGTATGGGCTCAAAAGGTTCTAGCATAAGACGAGAAAGTACCACATTAAGCTCCCAAGGAGGAGAAGGACTCTTAATGGGAGGAAAAACCTTCTTCCTACCCTCCTGGAAATCTTTAATGACAGGAATTCTGAAAAAGGAAGTTTGTGAAGGGCATTTCCTGCAGTAAGGGCTGCCAAATGAACCTTAATGGAAGAAAATTGAAGGCCAGATTGTGCCAGATGAAGTAAATATGGAAGGATGACATCTTCCTGGCAAGATGCAGGATCCTCATTCTTCGATGAGCACCAAATCCAGAATCTCTTCCATTTATGAGCATAAGCGGAACGCATGGATGGCCGCTTAGCTTCTTTGAGGATGTCCAAGCAGCTTTGAGGTAAGTTCAAATGTCCATACTGTACTATCGCAGGAGCCATGCTGCCAAATTTAAAGAGGAGAGGTTGGGGTGCACCATCTGGCCTCTGAACTTCATTCGTAGATCTGATCGTCATGGAAGCCTGAGATGTGGACGGACAGACTGGTGAAGGAGGTCCATGAACCACCACTGACATGGCCACTACGGGGCTATGAGAATCATTGTGGCCCGTGATTGTGCCAGCTTGATGAGGACTGCCGGGATTAGGGGAACTGGAGGAAAGGCGCAGCGAAATCTGCCTGACCAATTGATCAATAGGACATTTCCCAACGTTCCCGGTTGGTAGTACCTCGACTCGAAGTTTTGACATTTGCTGTTTTCTGCGGTGGCAAACAAGTCGACCTCCGGAGTACCCCATATTCTGAAGATATCGTGGAACACGTCGTTGTTTAAGACCTACTCGTGGTTTTCCTGGAGGAGTCTGCTTAGAGAGTCAGCCTGAGCATTTGAACACCTGGGAGGTGAGTTGCTGTTATGGTCAAATTTCTGGCCAGAAGCCACTTCCAGATCGTCTGGGCCTCCCGAGACAATGATCTGGATCTCGAGCCTCCCTGCTTGTTGAGGTAGTAGATCGTCGTTGTATTGTCCATCTGTACAAGCAGGGAGTTGGAGCTGAGTGATGGCCGAAAGGCTTTCAACGCCATGTGAACTGCTCGTAGCTCTAGCAGATTGATGTGATAAGTAGATTCTTTGTGTGACCACTTGCTCTGGATTTGAAGTTGACCTGTATGGGCTCCCCATCCCAGGAGAGAGGCATCCGTGACTATGGTTTGAACAGGCATCTCCTTGTGAAACGGGATCCCTCGTAGGAGATTGGTGGGATAGCACCACCATTTGATGGACCGGAGGGCGTGTTAAGACAATTGAATCCAATCTCCCCAATCTCCTGTTTACTGATCTCATTGATTTTCGAGGCATTCCTGCAGGGGTCTCATATGAAGACGTGCATTCGGAGTGAGGAATATACAGGATGCCATCAAACCCAGGAGAGAGGAAACCTTTCTCACAATCGGGCGAGACAGTGCCATGAGAGTCTGAGCCTTCTGAAGGATCGATAAGCGTCTCTCCTCCGAAGTACACACGTTTGCTGTGTGTGTATCGATGGACGCTCCCAGATATTGCAGGCACTGCACGAGCACCAAAGTGGATTTCGCCCGGTTGACATGAAGACCCAACCGAAGGAGGAGATTGGAAGCCCAACTGAAATGCAGCTGAGGTTCCTGAGCCGTGGATGCCTTGATTAGCCAATCGCTAATGCTTTGTGCTTCCTCAGATGCGCCGCTACCACAGCTATGCATTTGGAGAAAGTCCTGGATGCTGACTTCAGGCTGAATGGGAGTACACAGTATTGGTAGTGGTTGTTCCCCACTGCGAACCTCAAGAATGTGCAATGCTTTTCTATGATGGGAATGTAGAAGTATGCATCTTGAAGGTCGATTGCGCATAACCAATCTCCTCGATGTAACTGAGGGTAGATTTGGTGCAATGCTAGCATTCGGAACCTCTCTCTCTGAATACACTTGTTGGCCGTCCTTAGGTCGAGAATGGGTCTGAACTCGTTCTTGTCTTTCTTTTTGACAAGAAAGAATCTGGAGTGTAGCCCCCTGCCTCGTTGTAAAGGAGGAATGGGTTCCACCTCCTGTTTCTGTAAGAGGATGTCTGCTTCTAGTTGTAATTGGTGCAATTGGAACCTGGATTGTTTTGGAGGTATTGACGGTGGAGGGCTGATGAACCTGAGAGAGTATCCATTGCGAACAATATTCAGCACCCAATTGTCTTGCGTTATTTTTTGCCACTCTGTCAGGTAATGTCGGATACTTCCCCCTATTTGAGCGGGTAACGGAAGAGGGGGTAGACAGGATTCAGGGTTTTGCAACAGCTGACATCTTGCCTCCTTGAGCAGGCTGCTGGCCTGATCTTCCTCTTGTCTGTTTTTTCTGATACGGCTGTTAGGAACGTTGGTACTGTTGTTGCGTACCCAACTGGCGGCCCTGATACCACCTAGGGGGTTGAACCCTCTGTGTAGAGTAATGGTGTTGAAAAGACCGGAAAGATCTACGCTGCTCCTTAGGCTTCTCCGGGCAAACAGCTTTTAGCGTCTCCATTTCAGCTTTTATCCTGGCCATCTCCTCGTCTGCCGAAAAGAGTCGTACCTGAAAAAGGGAGATTCAGGATGCGTTGGGCCTGATTCACAGAACTAACTTACGTCAAAAACGTAAAGTTAGTACTTTTCGGTATTCACAGAATACACTTACCACAACTAACTTTATGTCCGCTCTCGGGCCGGAGAATCCGGCCCGGTGGCGGAGATTCCGGCCCTGTGGCGGAATTTCCACCTCCGGGCCGGAATCTCTGCCTCCGGGCCGGAATACCCGCATTTAGGCCGTTTCATGGCACTTGCAATGCTCAAACGGCCTAAATGCAGGTATTCCGGCCCGGAGGTGGAGATTCCGGCCCGGAGGCGGAGATTCCGGCCCAATAACGGAGATTCCGGCCTGGAGGCGGAAATTCCGCCACAGGGCCGGAATCTCCGCCACCGGGCCGGAATCTCCGGCCCGAGAGCGGACATAAAGTTAGTTGTGGTAAGTGTATTCTGTGAATACCGAAAAGTACTAACTTTACGTTTTTGACGTAAGTTAGTTCTGTGAATCAGGCCCGTTGTTGTGATTCAGGCTTGAGTGATGTAAGATGTAGCCATGAATGCCATCGTAGTGCCACGCCGTGGCAATACTCATGCGCAGCAAGAAGGGATGTGTCTGCTGCTGCACTTCTAACTTGATTAGAGACCATCAGACCTTCTGACAGTATTTCATTAAAATCCTCTCTTTTGTCTCTAGGAAGATAGTCCGCAAACTGCAGAAGCGATTCTCACAGTGCTCTGTCATATCTTCCTAACAAGGCTGTGGCATTAGCAGCTTTCATGACAGTCGCTGCTGTGTTGCAAACTTTCCTCCCCACCAAATCCATTTTGTGGCTCTCCTTATCTGGTGGCACTGTCGAAGTCGGAGCAGTAGAATGTTGCTTCTTCGCAGCCACCACAATAACTGAATCCGGAGTTGGATCCAGCCTTAGGAAAGCAGGGTCCTGCTCCTGAGGCCGGTATTTTTTCTGCAGCCTGGAAGGAGCGGACTTAACCGTAGAGGGTGTCAAAAAGAGCTGCATCGCTGGTTCTAAAAGACCCGGCACCAGAGGAAGCAAGGGAAGTGACACTTGCTTTTGTTGCAGAGTCTCAAATATGACAGAAGTTGTAGGTGTAGGAGTGGAGACTGGAATGTTCAATTTTGAAGCACCCCTCACTAAAACCTCTTGAAACGTTAAAATGTCATCAACTGGTGAGATCTGCCCCGCAGATGAATCCATCAGTGTAGGGGAATATCTCCCTGTGCTAGAAGAGGATGTGTCTCTGGTATGTCTGGAATGGGACCATCATCTATGATGGTGATGACGTGAATGAGTAGAGGAGCGTCTACGAGACCGATGCGAGATCTAGACCTCTGTCTTCGTGGTGAAGATGGTGGAGGAGGTGTAGGAGGCGTAGGAGGAGGTGGAGAAGGAGGAGGAGGCGGTGGAGGAGTAAACAGTGGAGGAGGAGGAGTTGCAGATGTTGGTTCCACATTTGGAAGAGGGGGTGGAGACTGCTGATTAGATGGAGAATAGGTTCGGGAATAATCCGGATCAGACGTGTAAATACGTCTTCTTTTCCTATGTGCCTCCTGAAGTCTTGAAGATGGTGACAAAGTTCCTGATGAGGTTCTTTGACTCCCTCTCGACGTCGATCTACTAGTCGACGGCGACCTTCGACGTCACCTTGAATGAGGATCTCGTCTCGACGTCGAACGCAGACCTCTCGGCGACGTGCGACAGAGGGAGTGTGTCGGTGATCGACGGTGATGACTCAACGTCGATCGACGGTGAGGACTCGACGTCGATCAACGATGATGACTTGACGTCGATCGACAGGGCCGCCTCGACGTTGAGTGACTTTGTCGGTGTGATAATGTTCTCGATGGCGACCTACGAGGTGTCACCGTCGGGGGTGGACTTCCTGATGCAGAACAAGGTGGTATCGTCGTCAGCTTCGGAGTCGACGTTGGGGGTCTTGTTCCGGATGTGGAACGCCGACGTTGTTTGGACCCAGAGCCCTGAGTCGACAGCAAACAGGTCGGCGCTGTACCTCCTCTCAACGTCATCGTCCTCGACCGGGACCGGCGCCGTTTTTCAGCCCTTCTTCTGCTGGGGAGCCCCCCAGAGGCTAAAGACAGTGCCCTGGTAGAGGAATGACCCTCTCCTCGTCCTGAAGTCCCACCTGAAGACTTGGCCTGCTGTTTTCTTCGCTCTTCTGCTCCCTGAAATCTGATCTTCTCCCTGTCACGCAGAGTGCGCTTAGAGAAGGTTTTACAGATGGAACAGGAATCAGGAACATGAGAAGCAGGAAGACAAATTATGCACACTCTGTGAGGATCAGTCTTGGCCTTCTTCCTACCACAGTCTGGACACTTATCGAAAAGAGATGGCCCTTTTGAGTGACAAACTGCAAACTTTCTGGCAGAAAAACAAAGAGGAAGGCCAAAGACGTCGAGTGAAGTAGTTATTAGGTAAATTCAGAAGTGAAGTTTGAAGAAAAACACCAAATTTGTAGAGCTCAATGCTCCAGGGTCCTGAAAGCAGGAGCCGGAAAAAAGAACTGAAGTAACTGCCACTGGCTATGCATGATGGGATACTTGTGGTCTCTGGACTCTTAAAGGCACAGCTTCTATTTTCTAAGACATATAATGGCAGCCTATGGGGCTACTCTGTCCTTTCCTTTCAGCTCTATCATGAAAAAAGGGGTTTTGTGAAGATTATTTTGTGTGTTTAATACTACAAAAAACTACACAAAATTTAGTATACTGGCTTCCTTTTTTTCAATTCTGTATGAAGATGGGGTCAGTGTAGCCTATGTATTTAGGCTGCATTATTGTCTTTCTATCTCTTAAGTGTCTTTGCAGGCCTTCCTGAAGAAAGGCGAAATAAATCCACTTAAGAAGATATATCTAAAGAAGTGCTCCGGGGTCCTCGCACGTGGGACTATTCAACTGCATATGACTATACATGGAAATCCCCTACAAGAGAACAAAAGGATCTCTGTGTTAAAAGCAGTAAACTACATACCCATTTCCATAAAATAAAAGCTGTCATCTGTGTGTTACATGTTGTACTTTGCAGGAGACATATTAACCCTCTATGCTACTCTTGTTCAAAACTGAGACTAGACAAAACACAAATCTCTCCAGCAAATACATTAACCTCCTGGGTTATCTTACTATTATTATTGCCTGAGGTTTACTGGGCACACAAAGATCTCTGCATCAGGTGCCTTAACCCCATAAGGTACTTTTGAAAGTAGACTTTGCAACCAACAAAGCAGAACAGATTTAATGCCATGTTTCTCCTTGTTGCCAGTTTCTTTTTGGCAGGGTTTTAAAAATTACGGGGCTTATTTATGAGAGCCCTGCGTCATTATTGCACCACGTAAAGTGGTACATGTGTGATGCAGGACTCACAAAGATTTATGAAGCCTCGCAAAGCCACCCTGTGTGGCTTTGAGTGGCCTCATAAATCATGAGTAAGGCGACGCAGCGCAAATCGCTGCATAGCCTTACTCTGCGCCCGGGAGGCGTTCCATGGGCATTGCGGTGGGTTTTCCCATGCAACACCCATGGAATTTGACACTGCACTACGTTGCCTTACTCATGATTAATGAGGCCACTCAAAGCTACGCAGGATGCCTTTGCGTTATTATTATGGGTTTTGTAGAGCGCATAGCTGCCCAAAGGCTTCCCAGGGCTAGGAGACCGATACCAGAAAGAGGTTAGAGGAAGATTAATAGTACTGATAGAACAGCCAGGATTTGATCGATTTCCGGAAGGTTGCTTCTGTTTCCAGAAATCTCGATTCGCGTGGGAGAGAATTCCACAGCTTGGGTGCCAGATGCACGAAGGATCTGCCTCCCCATTTGTCTCTCCTAATTCTGGTGGTTTTTAGTAGCCATTCAGAACAGGACCTGAGGCTTCTGTTTGGGACATAAAGGGTCATTAGGTCTTTGATTTTACTGGGGCCCTTGTTATGTAAGGCTCTGTGTATCATACAGAGTGCCTTGAACTTGATTCTAGCCTCAATCGGAAGCCAGTGTAGAGCTTTTAGATGCTTTTCAGCTGATTCCTGTATTGGGACTTTACACAGCAGTCTTGCTGCCGCATTCTGTACCACTTGAAGTCTTTTGATGACATATTTTGGAGATCCCAGGAAGAGTGAGTTTCCATAGTCCAAGCGGGATGTGACCAGGGAATGGATTACTGTCTTTCTGAGCTCTAGGGGAATACGCTTGAGGACTTTGCAGAGCATTCTGAGTAGTCCGAAACTTTACCTGCCAGTTTCTTGGCTTGGATCTCCATTGTTAGATCCTTATTGAGCCAAAAGCCAAGATTTTTGATAGTCGCGTTCGGAGTTGGTGGGCTGCTCACGCAGTTAGGACAGCTGATCAAAGGCCTGAGAACCGCATCGTTTCCGAGGATCATCAGCTCCGTTTTATCCCCGTTCAGCTTCAGGCAGCTATTTGTCATCCATTCCACAACCCTTTCCATGCAGGGTGCTAAACTGTCACAATCACAGTTGGATCTGGGGTCCAGGGAGACCACCAGTTGTGTGTCATCTGCATAAGATATCATAGAGACAACGAACTCTTGGGCTATCCGTGCTAGTGTTCCCATGTAGATGTTGAACAATGTGGGACTGAGCGAGGAGCCCTGAGGCACCCCGCAAGTCAGTGGCATCGTCTTAGAGAAATGGTCAGCTACCATAACTTGAAATGTTCTGCATAAATCTTTATGAGAACCCTGCATCACGCATGTACCACTCTACGTGGTGCAAACGTTACGCAGGGCTCTCATAATTAAGCCCCTAGATTCCGGTCGCAGGGTCGGGGGAAGGAGAAGGTTGCGGCACTCCAGCAAGGGTAGCCCGATCGCAGCCAATGCAGCTCACTGCTGCCTCGCCAAGCAATGTTTTGGTGCCTCAAATCCTCAGGACTAAAGCAGGTCCAGGTACCTCAGATGGCACCCTGACAATATGAGGATAAACAGGGAAAATGTATTCCGAGCTCTGAGTTTTAACAGCCACTAGCTTGGCTGTCGAGGCCATGCCCCAGTGCACGAGGATGTTGTTAAAATATTTATTTATTTTATTTAAACAACTTATAAAGCGCACAAATACCCATAGATGTCTCAGCGCTATGTGCTGCAGAAGGTAAAGCATAGGATGGAAAGAGCCTGTTACTTGAAGAGCCATGTTTTTATTTGTTTACTGAAAGACAGTAGAGTAGGGCTGGCCTTAATCTGTGAGGGAAGAGGGTTCCACAGTTTAGCAGTGGCAACTATGAAACTTCTGTCGCCCCAGTTAGCTCTGTTGGTTCTAGGGACGACAAGAAGGTTGGCACCTGCTGAGCGAAGGGATCTGATGGGAGTGTATACCTGAAATGACTTCTTCAGAGATTCCGGCCATGTATTGTGAATGGCCATATAGGCAATACAGAGAGCTTTAAATTTTGTTCTGCTTCTTATGGGCAGCCAATGGAGCTGTCGCACCACGTTAGAGATGGACTTGAATTTGGGAGTACCCGACAGTATCCTAGCAGCCGCATTCTTGCTAAGAACCATTTCTTGTGCATTGATTAGAAGGCCATTACAGTAATCAACTTTGGACATAACCAGAGCGGAAATTAACTTTCTCCTGGCACCATCCGGGATAAACGGGAGCAATTTCTTCACCATTTTTAGGACATAAAAGGATGAGGAGACCACTGCGTTAGCATGATGTTTAAAAGACAGTTTATCGTCAAGAATGACCCCTAAGTTTCTAGCTTTAGAGACCGGGATAGGGGGTGATCCCAATTTATCCGGCCACCAGCCTGCAGACCACCCCGGGGATACATTTCCAAAGACCATTACTTCTGTCTTGGATGAGTTTAATTTAAGGCAATGCCGTGACATCCAGGTACTGATGGCCAACATGCCATTGTGAAAGCTAGCCGATACTGCGTCCCCGTTTTTATGAACGGCGAGCACCAATTGGGTGTCATCTGCATATGACGTGAGAGCTAGTCCAAATGATGTGATCACTCGAGCTAAGTCAGTGACGTAAATGTTGAACAGTGTCGGACTTAGCGAGGATCCCTGCGGGACTCCGCATGGAAGTGAAAAGACTGGGGACTTGAAATCACCCAGACTAACTAGCTGGGTATGGTTGGATAGAAATGAAGACAGAAGGGCTTTTGCCTTGTTCCCAATTCCTAGGGCAGAGACACGATTGATCAGCGTAGCATGATCAACCTTGTCAAATGCTGCTGATAGATCCAATAGCACAAGTACCGCTGCACCTCCTTTGTCTAACACAAACCTAATTTCGTCAGTAGCTTTGATGAGTGCGGTTTCTGTGCTATGGCCTTACCTAAAGCCAAACTGTGTTTCATCCAACAGCTCATTCTCCTCAATATATTGGGCCAACTGAACGTTCATAATTTTTTCAACAAGTTTGGCAGGAAACGGGAGACGCGCAATTGGTCGATAATTGTTGGTCTCCCCTGGATCCAGATTAGGTTTTTTTAACAAGGGGAGGATAGAGGCCTTTTTTCCATTGGGAAGGGTAGGTGCCTGAGCTGAACATAGAGTTGAAAATGTTGGCCAGATTTGTACTTATTAGGTCTGGGATCAGTTTCAGCACTGAGGGGGGACAAGGGTGAAACGGTGAACCTGATTTGATCGTGTTTACCAGATCGATTATCTGTTCCACTGAAACTGGCCTAAATTCCCTGAAGGCAAAGCTGTCTTGTCCCTCGCTATTTAGATCCAGCTGACTCCTGCCCTCAGCAGAGGCATTAAAGTTCGAGTAAATTTGCCCTCTGACATAAGTATTAAAGGCCTAATTTATGACGAATTGGCGTAGGGCAGCGCCACAAGTCTTCTTGCTGCACTGGCCTACGCCAATGTGAAAGGGCAGGAATGCACAGTATTTATGAAATACGGTGCATTCCTGTCCTTTGCCCATGCGCTGGTGCACAAATTGCTGCCTAGCACCAATAAAGGCACCATTGTACCATGGTGCAAGGGTGACCCCGTTGCAGGCAGGATTGTTTTGGTACAGGAAGGGACACATTCCTGCAGAAAAAAAATCCAGAGAGGCGTTTTCCTCTTCTATGTGTGCTGCAGAATGCAGTACACATGGAAAGAGAAAAAAATGTGGCGAAATAAAAATATTTCTCCTCGTTAAGCCTGTCCTGGGGAGGCATAAGATTTTGGCGCTGCCCCAGGCTTACGTGAGTAAGTAAATCTGGGGCAGCGTCAAAACCCATAGGTGTTGTGTGGGAAAACCCACCGCAACGCCTTGATGCAGAGTAAGGCAAGGCAGCGACTTGCGCTGCCTTGCCTCACTCCAAATCAATGAGGCCATCCGAAGCCCCGCAGAGTGGCTTTGCGTAGCCTCATAGATATGACTGAGAGGATTGCGCCACCAGAACATCAAAAAAAGTGACACTCCAGCAGCGCAGGCCTCTCATAAATAAGCCCCTATGTCTTAAACATCATGTACAGAAATTGCGCCCCATTCGAGGTAATGATAGAAAATCTGCAGCCTGTGGTACGATATTTTTTAACATGTTACTTTTGAAGCGATAGTTGCGTAAGATGATATTTTTGTATACAAGATATGCTAACATACAACCATTTATTTTGATGTTTGTCTCCTTTGTAAATCCGTAAAATACGATTTTACCCTTTATTTAGAATCGGATTTCCCTCAAGTATTGAATCAAAGAGCGTAGTTAATAGGAGCACCACGAATATGGCAGAAGCGGGTTAAGTGGGTATTGGACGGTGGTGGCACCAGCCTGTGCTGAATATTTGAATATTTGATTCTGTGCACCTGCGTTTTTACAAGGTGGAAACAAGATGACTAAAACAGCACATATGTGACCTCAACGCACTACGCTGTCCTCACATATAAGTCATCAGTGTGTCAGTCATACCTCGATAGACAGGCAGATGGCATTCAGAGCTTTGTCATGGTACAGGGTACAGTCCCAATCAAGGTACACCGTGGCCAGAAGTCGCAGCACTTTCGCCTGAAAACAAACAAGTAGAATAAATCCTGGGCAGCAATCCATATAGTACAAATACATTGCATTTTAACTTAGTGAACAATACAAATTAAAGGAAGGTAGATCAAAAAGTGAGCCTGGGAGAAAGAGAAAGAAACACAAAAGGAGTGAGAGAATGGAGACTGAAAAAGCAAAGAAAAAATTACAGATCCGGCGACACGCGCAATGGAAAGCTGGCCAAGCCGAAGCTAAAGTTGGAGAGGAAGCAGAGATAAAGGGCCACGTGTATCATTATTTCAAATAGCGATTACCTAATTGCGATTCTCTGTGAAATCCCAATTAGGTAATCGCTATTTGAATGTATGAAACTCCATGAATTTCATTTAGCGTTTCCTGATGGGTCGGAAATCAACATACCTCATTAATATTAATAACGCAGGTCGTAATTTGCAGCCCATTAGGAATCGCTAAAATCACAGGGATGGTGGCCTGCTGGGGTCAGCAGACCACCATGTCTGTGATCGCTTTAAAATAAAGCAATAATTTTTTTAAAATGCAGGCCATTTTCCTTAAAGGAAGACAGGTTGCGATAAAAAAAAAAAAAAAGAGGTTTTCTTTTAATTTTTTAAGAGCATGCAGTCCATGGACCACTGCAGCCTCTTAAAAAACCCTTTAGGGACCACTGCCTGCTCTTAAAAAACCCTTTTACAAACATTCACAAAGGGTAAGGGGTCCCTTGGGAACCCCCTTTCAGTTTGCAAATGGGTTATCACCTACTTGAAGTAGGTGGTAAAATGCGAATGTTTTGCGACCGCATTTCTGTTGCAAAACATTCCTACATACCGCTGCGATTCGGTATTAGGAAGAGATGCCCAAACCATGCCACGCCCCGTCCTAATACCGAATCGGTATGTATTCACAATTCCAAATTGCGATTCAATCGCAAATTGGAATTGATACATACCAAAACGCATTTTACCGGTCGCAAACAGTCCAATTCTGTGAATCAGGCCGTTTCCGACCTGTAAAATACATGATACATGTGGCCCAAAATGAAATACATAAGTCAGAGAACTAATATGTCAAGATAATATGACTGCAAAACAAGAGAGGTACACAATGTGAAGCTGAAGTACACAGATGTTGTAAGGATGTTTCATTGTACGAAAGACATCAGGGGCTGTAGGAAGCCAGCTCTCTATATAGTGTACTGTAGTGTAGCTCCTATTTCCCTAATAGGCTCTGCACATTGGAATAATATATCCTATAGGTTTGACATAGGACTAAGGTCGGTATGTCCCTATCGAGTATATTAAACTTAATTACTTGTGCCAGCTAGCTCAGAGGCCACTAGAAACTTCTTGACGACAAGAAGGGAGTAGTTTCTGGCAGCCGCAAAACATGACCACTGTGTTTCCCTTACAGAATCAGGACGTGTCCCAGAGTCGTAGAAACAATAGATAACTATTTCACTCAGCTCAGTCGTGCATGTCTAGTTACTCTCAAAGTTACACAGAAATAACAGACGGACGTTTCAATAAAGGATTTATTGAACAGTCTTGTTTCTGTTGTAAGTTAAATGTGCTGTTACGATCACAAGACAGTATGCGAGATAAATAATGTACAGAGTGAGCAGTAGAAATAAATAATACTGCGTTAGCATTATCTTTTCAGCATATATGCATTTACATAAAATGACACAGCCTAAAAATGCGAGTACTCATACGATGCGTTTCTAGCCTAGTTCTACCCCAGTGTTCCTAACCTATCCTAGGTGTAGGGAGAAGTAGAAGTAGGTGATGTAATCCTGACTAGAGTATACTAAGAGTATGTTAAGCTTAGTATGCCAAGAGTCCAGTATGCCAAGAGTCCCTCTAGGTTCTAGTCTGCTCCATACCTGAAGAATGAGAGAGGTAGGAATCTCTTTCCCAGACTCGAACTCCAACACCCCGCAAGGGAAGTTAGATCACTGGAAGCTGGACTCTCTGCGTGCAGGAATGACAGCGTCTTCTCAGTGCGTCCGGCCGGGAATCGGGCTCCTCTGAAGTCGAGGTCTCCTCTGATTTACAGGGGTTTGGGAAGGTATATTTATACCTGAAAATGTTAGCATTGACTTGAGTTGGGCAGCGAAAGACGTCATGAATGAACCCCTAAGGAATAATGGTTCATGCATAATATATGAGTCCTTGAAGAAATCAATAGTCCTGGGCAAGGAAAACTCCCGCAGCCTAAGGGTCTGTTTTTTTCATGAACTCATTGTGAGGCTAGGGTGGACGAATGTCGGAATCCATGCCTGTATTTGGAGTGCATGGGTTATGCCTAAATAAGGTCTAGGATTTTATGCCTATATAAGGGCAATGCGAATTGTGCCTATATAAGGACATGAGTCTGGAAAGCCCGTTTATGGACACCCTAGGAAATATACAACACCCACTCCTCTTTCGTGTGTACGATAATAATAAAATGCTAAACATATAAAATGCTAAAACATTAAAATGGAGTACTGCATATAAAAACATATCCTAAAAGCATTAAAAGACATATTAAAAATGCAAAGGTTTCTGTACATCATTTAAGCCATGTTTTTCATTTCCAGCATAAAGTTCGGAATAAATGCAATCGGAATGAAATATAAAAGCAATATTTACATATGACGAAAATGATCGATAAGTTTGTTCAAAATCAAAGTTATTTCCTGTCATAAAAATTAAATGAACTGTTCTAGACACATAAGATGACGAAGTGTCCCTGGAAGTACTGCCAAGTCCGTATTATAAGGCTAGTTCTACTTTAAGCAGATTGAAGTGCCATTTTCGTTCGAAAAAATGGGACAAAAGTTCAAATTTGGTAGAGTTTCAAGTTTTTGAAAAATGAAGGCCAAATTGTTACTGCATCTCTGGAACACAGTATGCTGAATCAGAGTCAGTTTACGGGTCTGGTGTAAACATGAGATCATCTATTTCAATAGACAAAACATCATCCACTGTCGTTGGTGTAAGTTGAAACACCTCGTGTAAGAGATTGACCGCACAAAGATGTGAAGCATCGCTCTCAGCATAGGTCGCCGCAGCAATGTTCGCGTCCGTTGTTACCTGTGTGCCTGGAGTTGTCTCTCGTACCTCAGCAGCTGCCGGAAGCGTCTGTGAGATCTCAATGAATGCTGACATCAGGATTGGTAGCCTCTGGGGACAACACAAAGCATGGGCCGTTATCGGTACCAGCAAAGTATCGACATCCTTTGGCGTGGCTGATGGATATGTTAGACAAGCGTCCAACACGCATTCTTCACCGCATAGCAGGCATCGTAGAACAGGTAAGATGCAATCTTGCCAGATTGGTCTAAATGACAGGAACCAAGTTGTATTAAGGTCCCGTAGACGAGTCATGCCCAATAGCTGTACTATTCGCTCACGGCACTTTCTTTCAAGGAGAGCTTTCTCCATTTCGCTCGGAGTGATGTCTGCGAATAGGCTGGCCGTAGCGCAATAGCAGAAAGATGAATAAAATTCCGGCAACAAGTGCGAGAATTAATGGTATGCCACCAAACACCGAATGTGCAAAGTTGGGGATAATTCCAAGTATTGCCTGGAAAGGTGCTAATAGACCGGAGCAAATGCTCTTAAATACATGTACAATTCCGGTCGTATCTGACATGTTAAAGATACGCGATATCATTTCTACGAAATGTATAGGGCAGTTTGTACGTATTAAAGTCTGTATCTCAGCCGAAGTCCTTGCTACTTGTAGATCATAGGTTTCTTTGGCCGAGGTCAAAGGCACTGTTTGCTGTAAAAGCATGGCTTTCATTCTGCTCAAAGTATCAAATCTTCTAAAGGAGACGTTCAGCGAAGGCCATAGCGGCGACTCCCTGACTGTGTCTATTGGGGGAAACAATACTTGCATACAGCAAGTGACCCTGGAGTTGACCGTTACTAGATATGGGATGCCTGGCAACATTCCGCAGCAACTCTGATCATTCAACATGAGGTAACTCCCGTTAGAAAGTTGTCCAAACGTTGGATTAACCACAGCAGCTGGTGTACCCCGCTGATGGCAAGACAAATTCGCCACAGAACCATTACAAGCCCCGTGTAAAGAAATGTCCTGACACATAAGTGAACCGGTCAGTGCATGTTTACAGTTGGTACCGCTTAGAAACACTTCACGATCCCCATCCCAACATCTATGTGTATACGGTAAATCCCAAGATGTCTTAATGTAATCCTTACCCAACCTTTCATATTTGCCTGCTTGCACTTGCCTGAGGCAATACTGAAACTGAAAAGTAGTCACAGGTAATGTTATTTTGCCATGAATAACCCATTCTGTAGCTGGTTTTTCTGCCACTGTGAATGGTAACTTCTCCAGTTTTTCAATGCTTAGCACTGTATACCTTGCTCCTCTTTGTGCCAATTCGATCTGTTTATCAGTGAGATTGTATTCTGCAAACAGAGACGACGTGTTGATGAAACGCCAAGGCACATAGCCCGCTCGCAAAGATTGCAGCGTCCAGCTCAATAACACTATAGAACGTAATTGGGATTGACCTTGTTGTAACATAGCCAAATCTTGTTCTAGAATGTCGATAGCAGAGGATACAATGCCATCCAATGAATATATTCTGGAGGACAAAGTTGTTAACCCATTGTCGACCACAGAGAGTGTTTGCTCTAAATTAATACGATCAAGTTCACGTATTCGTTCTGCGGCCTCTATCTGTGACACTTTCCATGCTTCATTATAAGCAGCATAAATGCCGGCATATATGAAACGTTTTTGACGCAGTTTTCTTGGTCCAAGCAAGAATTCCCTAAGATCTGCGTCTCCTGTAAGTAAGGATAAGTGTTGTTTCACATCCTGTAGTGTAGATTTATGCAGCCAATCGAGGCATAATTTTCCTACACTATATGTTGTTACTACCCCCGGATGTTGTCTCTGGACATATCTTGGATCTGGCCTACGTATAGTAAAGCCCTGAGTTTTGTTCAAGAACCTTTCCTGACAGTTGTTTGTGTCTATGGGCCAGATCAACCATTTCTTCCAATTTGGATCAGATCTGTTGAGTTGTAGTATATTGTCAACTGTCACCACTGCCTTTGTATTATTATCACTGGCAGGTGTTGGCACAGAAGGTGATTTCATCTCTTTGATCTTGGCTAATCCAAGACAAGATGTTTGTTGGACGGTTTCATTCAAAAACAGTATTTGTTCAGGGATGATACAGGCTCTAAACAAAGCTTCTATACCCTGTACTTGCCAATCTTTACTACCCCAGACAGTTTTTGTCTCAATTGTGTCTTTCCATAAGTCGAAACCCTGTGTAGACAGTTGGGCAATAAATGCTGCAGAGTAAATCTGTTTCGTATTTGTTAACATAGTTTTCAGACCTGTTTTGTTTATATTTCTGTAGTAAAACGTTTCTGGGTCAGATGTATTGTATCCTGAAAAATATAGAAACTTACTAGCAAAAGTTTTTGAACTACCTTGTGGTGGTGTAGGACAATGTTCCCATTGGTTAAACATAAACACATTTCTTGGATAAGCAGTTTTATGCAAACAATGATGACCATAGTGGTTATAACAATACAGTTCTTCATAGTCTGATGAACCCTGTAAATATTCATTTTTAGAAAATGCAGCAGATTTTTCTAGATCAAACATTATGTCAGTCACAGTCTCAAAGTCCCAATCATCTGAATAGGTACTGGACGTAATTAAATCACTTAGTGAAATTTTAAACAAATGTGGAATGTTCAATTGTTCCGTTGGTCCGAAAATTTCATAATCTGTTTTGTCCCACACTATACCATCGTGTATATGAACAGCTGTGATGTTCACTGATGACAAGTCTCTTGCTTCACAATGGGAAGATTTATGAGGTTTCAAAAGTACGTTTACGTCTTTTCCTTCACTGTTCACATGGATGTATCTGCCACTTATAAGCACGCTTACTGTTGTTACCAAAGCTAGCCAGAGCAGAAAAACAAAAAGTCCAGATGTAATCCAGAGTTCAATCCATGGCGAAACCAGATAAGTCTTTTTCAGAAAGTGAATAAAGTCTTGTACTTGCTGCTTGAGTTTGAATGATGCTGGCGTCGTTTCAGGTTCACTTGGATCTTCTGAGAACGTATCAAAGTCAATGAAATAGCCAGAAGCAGTTCTGTCAATTGTTGGAATTGCATCAGGATTTGTTGAAATCACAGGAGACAGTTCTTCACGTGTCATTGGTGTAGACAGGTGTATTTGGACGAACTGTTATTTGGTTGTCAAGAGGGATGAGTTCCATAGCTTGGTTGCTTAGTCCTTCATTTGTTACAGCTGAATTCTCGATCGTGATCAGTCTTTCAATCTGAACCTCTTGAATAGTAGCGAGAGGAGTGCGTCTGCTACTAGGTCGGAGTCCACGAGGCCTACTGCTTAGTATTGGCCACATACTGTGGTCTGATCAGGTCGATGGACACAAATCTTTTCTCCTTTCTTCCAGCAAGGGGCGGCTGAAGTACTGTCCTTGTTCCTTGAACAGCTAGAACAGGTACCGGTTGTCTGTAAGAAGGTCCAAATTCCTTCTTGTCCGCAATTTTTCTCTGACTAGATCCCCAACTTTCGGAATCCAGACAGGCCTTGCTGGGACCGCCGATATTTCCCCAGTGGTGGTTGGCTGTAGGGATACGTTGCTTTGTTTCGTTCTTAATTTGTTAAGATCCTGTAAAACAGCCAAACGATCTTTGATATCAAATAGTTTATTTTCCACCACTGTGCCTACGTGTTCTAAGTCTGGAACCCACATTCTTGTCCCAAATAGGACCTCATATGGAGTGACCCCCCTAGAGAACTTCTTGGCAGATTGTTGAGAGCGCGCTGTACGCTATTGAGGTGTTTGACCCACCCATCACCCGAACCTAATACCCTAGCTGTTATAGACTGCTTTATGTCCCGGTTTTTCCTTTCCACAACAGAATTTCCCTCAGGATGGAATGGAGAGGAGTACCGCAATGCAACGCCCAGACTGGCCATGGCCTCCTTGTAAGCCCTAGAGCTAAACGCAGGACCCTGGTCAGAATGTAGCGTGCCTATTGCGTATGTGCCGATAAAGACTCGCAAATCTTTTATAACAGTTCGAGCGTCAGCCGAGCGCTGAGGCCATAACCATAGGAACCTAGATTCAGTATTTGCGGTAATGCCTTTGTCCAGTGGGACGCAGGCGAGTAGATAGCCTAATACTGTCTAACAGTGGTGTCTGTACTGGGCTGCCGCATTCGCAGCATGGTATCTGGTGGCTCGCTCGCTGTAATTTACAGTCTAAGCAGTTGTTGATGAATATTTGAATGTGTGTATTCATTCCAGGCCACCAGTACATCTCTTTTAATTTCAAAATTGTGTTTGAGATCCCTTGATGTGACAGACCCTCCCCCAAATGTGTTTCATAAATTAAGGCTGCTCTTCGTTCCATGTTTGGAATTACCCTATCCCCCACTCCAGGGATTCGAGCAAAAGGAACGTTGTTCGCATCAATTACATAAGAGTACTTGAGTGGAAACTTTTTGGTAACGCTGCACTGCTGCCTTTGCTCGAAGCATTGACAGCTAACATTATCTCACCGTCTATTTTTGTTTTTGAACGAGTGATCGCAGCTACGGAAGCTGTCTGAACAGCCCCCTTTGCGGCTTTGTCAGCCAATGAATTCCCTGCAACGTGAACGCCATCTCGCTGATGACTCAGTGTGTGAATCACGTGAGCCTTTGGTAGTTCGTTTTTCAACTGAACTACTTGTTCCCAAAACAGTTTGTGCTTTATTGTGACACCTTTCGCATCTTTGAAACCATTTTCAAGCCAGGTTCGTATATAGTCATTATACGACTGAACACAGTAAAAGGAATCGCACACGATTAGTGTGAAGAATTCTCGATCCGTACTCTCAAGTGCCAGTTTGAATGCCTGTAGTTCAGCTCGCTGAGCTGTACAATCACCTAGTGATTGAGTTTTTGTGACCATAGGTCTGAAGATGCCATTTCGCATGCACCTTTAACGATAGCACACGCTGCACTGTAAGCTTGCTTACTCCCTGTTGCGGGCTGAGCGGATCCGTCAGTGTAAATTATGAATTCATACTGATCGAGAGGCGGAATCTCAGTGGGCAGAGGACATTCTTGTTCATATTGGAGAAATGCTTGTGTTTTTAAATCTGGATCAAAAACATATTCAACATCAGGTGCAGCAAGAGAATTAACCCATTGTATCCATCTCGGATGTAGTGCTTTAGCATTTGGAATGCTTGCTTTTGTGACCGCTTCTAAAGCTGGTACCGGGGTTACGACAATTATGCGTTTCCCTTGGGCTAAGGCTCTTTCTTTTGCTACAGCTGTTTGAACTGCTGTTAGAATTTTTTCAGTAGAACTGAATCGCATTTCCGCTTGTGTGTACAAATGTGATTTGTACGCGATTGGTACTTTTTCACCCTCATTGAATGTTAAGTAGGTGAATCCACATTGACCCGAAATTATTCGAATCACCAAATTTCTTTGACTTACGGGTGTTTGTAAGTGATTTGTTGCTAACATGTTAGCCTGGAGTGAACGCAAAATTTCTGTGTGTTCGTTTGTCCAGTTTTTGATTGAAAAATCAGGTTTAATTAATGCGTAGAGAGGTTTAACCCTTTCTGCATAGTTTAGTATGTATGTTCTTCCAAAATTTAGGAAACCCAGAATGGATTGTAAGTTTTTTAGCGTCTTTGGAGGTTGGAGCAGCGCACATTTCTCTAGAAAGTTAGCTGCCAAGCTCTTGCCTTCACTTGAAAGCTCATATCCCAAAAATAGGACATTGAGATGGGCAATTCGGACTTTTTAAAGTTGAACTTGTAGCCCTCAGAGGCGAATCCCAATATAATGGTGCTCACCCTGTTCAAGTGTTTGTCCAAGTCATCGTCAGTCAGATAGATGTCATCGACATAGGACAATGCCTCGTTGTCATAGATGTGTAGTAACTCCGTTACCCTCGCTGAGAATAAACCTGGGCTGTTTTTGAACCCTTGTGGGAGTCGACAAAAGTGACGCTGGATCCCCATTATGGAGAATGCCGTTAAGTACCTACTTTCAGGTGCTATATTTTGACAAAAGAAACCATTTGAGATGTCTAATGTTGTTTTGTATTTTTTACGCACAATGTTATTCATTAATGCTGTGCTATGTGCATTTTGCACTGCAAAGGTTTTAGAACAAGTGTTTAAATGTCTGTAGTCCAAAACTAGACGATATGTATTGTCTGGTTTGGAGACAGGAAACAAAGGATTGTTCATTGAGGAGGTGCATGTTTCAATCACCCCTTGATATTCAAGTTGATCTAAGATCTCCCTGACCTGTTTTTTAGCTTCTTGCTTAATAGGATACTGCCTTTGTGCAGTTGGTTCATGTTTCAGATTTATTTTATGGTGAGGTGAGTCCTCATCCCATCCTACATGATTTTTATATAATGCTGGAGCCTGGGCCACTGCCCATTTTCTGGCATATGTATATTTTAGGTGAATTGGTATGTGATTGGAGAAGGCAGGCATAATAATGTCCTCGCCGTGTGGGCACTCCCTGACAAATTGTGGTGGCCAGTCCTTTTCTGCTAGAAGTATGTCATAACCCTTTGATAGTCTTTCCCAAAAGAGTGCTTTAACCTGTCTAGGTTTGTCTCCCTTCATCCGGAGTGTTATGTCAAATAACTTTTGTGGAGTACTAACCCTGGTGTCTACAGTTTCTACTGTAATGTACTCATTCAAGTCCACTATCTCCAGAAGTTCCTTCAGGTTCTGGCGAGCTATTGTGACTTCTGCTGCACTGTCCAGCATTGTCTGAGCCCATTCTCCGTTCTTGAGTTGTGTTCTCAGTATTCTCGGCATGTCTTACTTTCAGACCTGCTACTTTCTTTTTGGAGAATTGAGGTTTTGCTTTAATTTTTGGAGCGTGTTTGTCGTCTTTCGATTTCACGAGTTCTTCTCTATGTTCTGTTCGTCCTCTTCTTTCCGAAGTCTGTGATGAGACCTGAAAGGGACGAGAGGAACGTGTATCAGTATCTTGATACCTATCAGGTTTTCTCAAATTATCCCTATTCCTGCGGTTATACCTCCTTTCAGAGGGCTCCTTTTGAGGAGACCTACCTCGGGATTGAGAACCTTTCTCATTTGAATTTTGTTTAGTATACTCCCACTTCTTTTTAGAAGATGTAGGAGTTTGCTTAATTGAGTCCTTCTCAGGACTTTCAGATAGTTTCGGCTTCATTGGTCTTCCACCCAAACTATCTCTGCCTAATTCTGCATAAGATTGTTCTATTATTCTGGGTAGCTCTGTTTGATGTTCTGTAACATCAAATTCCCTTAATTTTTGTCGGATCGCCACTGCTGCTGCCTCCCCTTTAAAATTAGATAATATTATTGTTGAGACCTGGTCGAAATTTTTCAGTAATTTCATACCTAAATTTAAAGCAGGCTCTGCCCCATATTCGTTTTGAATTTGTTTTAGGACATCAGGTATTACCGCAATCGATGGAATACCATGTGTTTTAGTATAGATGGCAGCAAAGACTGAGCCCCAAGTGGTGCAGTCTTCCAGTTGTGGTGTGATCCCCATTGGTAAACTAATGGTTAGGATTCTGTGTTTCTCATGTGGGCTAGTATTTGGAAATACTGCTTCGATTTGAGTAATTTTTTGAGCTATCAAAAATGGAATTTGCTCCCGCTTAGTGGGCATTTTACCCATGACTGCGTATAGAGTCTGTGGTGTAATTTTTAGAGTATTCCCCTGGTGGGGGTTTGATTTGGAATTGTTAATGGTGGTTGGACTGTAAAAGTCCGCATGACATATTGAACCAATTGTCTGTAGATTTTTATTAACTCTGTGAGTTGAGTAAGTAGTTCCTCATCTGACATTTCGATGTCGGGATGAGGTGTATAGCCGGCTAGAATCGGCCATGTTGCTCCTGGTCTACCTAGTGGACCGAGCCTGGTTATGTTTTTGTGATGTTTTAGGGCGCCTTTAAACCAGAGCTGATGCTCTTGGTATGTTAATGGAATTTCAATATCCTCGAAAGGAATGTATTCCTCTGGTGGTTCATCTTCTTTGTAGAAGTGAAATGTGTGAGTTACTGAATTGGATTCAGGAAATATTACCCATGAATAGAATACCTCTGTCTGAAAGGATTCATTTGCCTCTATCACGAAAACTGCTCTACCTCCTCTCGGTGATAGGCCATGTTTTATACGTTTTAGAGTAATGGCTCTTCTTAAGTTTGGAGCGATGTCGATGACACCCTCCTCGGTTTCATTTAAACCTGTATTGTTAAAAGTGCTGCTTGGGCTGGATCAGCCGCAGCTCCACCGTTTCTGGCGGGATTGTCCCCGTTTAAGGACATTTTGTTTTATGAAAAATGTAGAACAAGTTTCAAGGAAACAAAGATAAGGTGCACAATATTTTGGAACACTGTATCCTTCAACGTTGAGCTAACCAAACAGCTAATATATAGGGTACTACCCTATGTAGCCGTGGTGGATACTTAACCCTGCCCACTCCAGACGTCTTTAGGAGTATATGGGTAGGGGTCTCTGAGAGAAAAAGAAGAAGCACGGCTGAGTTACTCAGTATCTAACGTTGAATTACTGCCTTACCAACCCGTTGGGCGCCATGTAGTGTAGCTCCTATTTCCCTAATAGGCTCTGCGCATTGGAATAATATATCCTATAGGTTTGACATAGGACTAAGGTCGGTATGTCCCTATCGAGTATATTAAACTTAATTACTTGTGCCAGCTAGCTCAGAGGCCACTAGAAACTTCTTGACGACAAGAAGGGAGTAGTTTCTGGCAGCCGCAAAACATGACCACTGTGTTTCCCTTACAGAATCAGGACGTGTCCCAGAGTCGTAGAAACAATAGATAACTATTTCACTCAGCTCAGTCGTGCATGTCTAGTTACTCTCAAAGTTACACAGAAATAACAGACGGGCGTTTCAATAAAGGATTTATTGAACAGTCTTGTTTCTGTTGTAAGTTAAATGTGCTGTTACGATCACAAGACAGTATGCGAGATAAATAATGTACAGAGTGAGCAGTAGAAATAAATAATACTGCGTTAGCATTATCTTTTCAGCATATATGCATTTACATAAAATGACACAGCCTAAAAATGCGAGTACTCATACGATGCGTTTCTAGCCTAGTTCTACCCCAGTGTTCCTAACCTATCCTAGGTGTAGGGAGAAGTAGAAGTAGGTGATGTAATCCTGACTAGAGTATACTAAGAGTATGTTAAGCTTAGTATGCCAAGAGTCCAGTATGCCAAGAGTCCCTCTAGGTTCTAGTCTGCTCCATACCTGAAGAATGAGAGAGGTAGGAATCTCTTTCCCAGACTCGAACTCCAACACCCCGCAAGGGAAGTTAGATCACTGGAAGCTGGACTCTCTGCGTGCAGGAATGACAGCGTCTTCTCAGTGCGTCCGGCCGGGAATCGGGCTCCTCTGAAGTCGAGGTCTCCTCTGATTTACAGGGGTTTGGGAAGGTATATTTATACCTGAAAATGTTAGCATTGACATGAGTTGGGCAGCGAAAGACGTCATGAATGAACCCCTAAGGAATAATGGTTCATGCATAATATATGAGTCCTTGAAGAAATCAATAGTCCTGGGCAAGGGAAACTCCCGCAGCCTAAGAGTCTGTTTTTTTTCATGAACTCGTTGTGAGGCTAGGGTGGACGGATGTCGGAATCCATGCCTGTATTTGGAGTGTATGGGTTATGCCTAAATAAGGTCTAGGATTTTATGCCTATATAAGGGCAAGGCGAATTGTGCCTATATAAGGACATGAGTCTGGAAAGCCCGTTTATGGACACCCTAGGAAATATACAACAGTACTAAAAAGAAGAACACTTTGCAGAGTCCAGCGGGTCCCCAATTGGCTTACAGAGGCTAAAGTAGATAATAATAACGCTCTCTTTTGTGGTAGTGTGGGGGAGCAGTTAGGCTTATCAGAGGGTAGTGCCAAGCATTTGTTGTACTCACAGAGGCAATAAATGAGACACACACTCAAATTAGACCAAATCAGAAAAATAGCTTCTCTGTTTATATAATTTTGTGAAACCAAGAACTTCGTTTAGAGGTAAGTACTGTTTTTTGTTCAATAGATTAAAAATTGCAACACAGTTCAAAGTTGTGCGCCTTTGCGCACAATGCAATCCGATGGAAGGAAAAGCCATGTATGCATACAGGTGCGTACAGTCTTGCGACAGCCAGCCAGACATGCGCATTTTAAACTTCTCGAACCCTGCTGTCTTAGACAGCTGGGTTAGAGAAAGCGCAGGCCTCCAGTGCTCATGAAAGCGCTGAGTGAGGCTTCCCCAACCAATCCTGGCGCTGCTCTCATGCTAGTAAGAGCAGCACCAGGATTGGTTAGGGGAGTTGGCTGTGTCTCGCAGAAGAGAGACGGCCAGTGGAGGAGGAGGTTGTGTCGCGCCTCAAGGTCAGTGTTTTATTTTTATTATTATTTTTTTGCTTCCCCCTGCCCCCTGCATCCCTGCCCTTGGTACATGGCAGCCGCCACTGCTTGTATATAAGCACCCTTGTGCGTCAAGCAGCAGCGTCTTAAAAACTGAGGTGAAGCGAAAGAGCCCAGACACGTAACAAGAACAATAATCTTTCTCTGTCTGGAAACATCTCAACAGAAATAGAAACCATTCAAACTTGGAAGGCTAAAGGCATGGTCAGGAGAAACACTGTGCATGGTCCTGTAAAGGAAAGTTGAAAGTTTCAAACTCACTAACTTTAAAAAAACAGTTGCAGCAGAAACATGGCCTTTCATTTATGCTGCTGCAAACAGGCTTCTGCCAAAATGATAAACTGTGCCCCAAAATGGGAGACATGCACATGGACGTAAATACACAGTAGCGGGGCCCTATATTCCTGCGACGTAGATATCTTTGGAGCAAAGATGCACAAAGTAACCTGGTCCTGTTGGCAGCCTCTGGATGGCACCATTCATACAAACTAGAGGAAAGGCTGTAGAGGGGCACAACATTTCACTGTAGATTTACAGTTTCTTTGCCAATAAACACCATGGGAGATCCTGTTAAATTCTCAAGAAGAGCACCCAACGCGAATGTAGAAAGCTTGGTAGAGGCCCTTATCCTCTTGGAAACACCTGTAGTTTCTGTAAGCCTGCAGGGTTTAACTGTCTGGCCCCTTGAACTCTGTAAAGAACAACAAAAATAAAACGGTCTGCAATAGCACCCTGCACTAGTCCCATGTGTGTTGCACATTGAAATGCCTGTACTTCGCGTGACTTTCACCTCGCTAGCTGCAAAAGGGGCATGCACACGTGTATGCGACAGCAAAGAAAGCAACCGCCTCTGGGTGCTGTGCAGCGTGTACAATAATAAGTGCCCAGTCTGTGAAGTGGGTCTGTTTCCAATCTAGGGGGCAAAGCGGAGTAAGACATTTTGAGGGTGATGAGGAAGTGGCGCCAAATAGGCGATTAATGTTAAAGCGGAGGGGAGTCAACAAAGCAGCACTAAAACATTTGAGGCCTTTCATTTCTGTCTGAGATCACTTGTGTGCTCGAGGACACAGCCGCAGGGCACAAAAAAAGGCGATAAGCCTCGCGGAGTGGCCCATTAAGCCGGGCATAAGAGGATGGGGAAAAGAAAACCCTCCCTTGCCCACAGATTGTCACTGCAGTGCTGGTGCAAGCCACAAAGGCAATATGCTGCTCCCAACACTCCCTATTTAATATCACCAAGCTCTCTTGTGGCAGCGAAGAGTAGAATAGTGCTCAAGGATATGGAAGGGGAAAAGGAGAGGTGCTAGCGACCGATGCACCTCCAGACCTGTCAACGGGCAGTTGGCAGTGGTATGAGGGGACAACCGGCACCCTTCATGTCACTATAATTTGTTTGCTCTATTAGCCAGGCCTGTAAACACAAGCACACATATGGAGTGCTTGAAGGCAAAAATAGTAGCTCCAAAAACGGGAGCAGTGGAAGGAAACATATACTTGGTCCATGCTCCAGGGTAGGGCCAAACACAAGAACAGGACAAGACGCCTGCATGCCATGGCAAACAGGAACAAAGCAAATGAGAGCGACGCTGAAGCTAACTAATGGTAAGCTATGGGCTGGGTTTAAGTCCACTGTGTGTAAACAACAGGTACAGAAAAGACAGCGCATGTGCTGTCTAGCCGAGACTTAAAAATGAATGTGCCCTTGTGCAATGTAACTGGTGCTCAAGTAAAGCGCTCCAATACCTTCGGGTCAAGCTTGCGCTAAATAAACTAGCAGAAAAAGGAGCAAGCAGAATTTAAAGCACTGCATTTGACCTCACACACAAGATTTGCCTGGATCTAATTTGTTTTTTTCTTTGCCCCTTCTTTTATTGTGCTTAACAGCTTATCAGCTCTTTCGGCTAGGGCAGTCTTCAGTCTGCGCTCTAGTCTTTTATTGTCTTGGCCACAACCTTTCCCCCCAGGACAGAGGGTTACAAAAACAGTGCTGCTGCGCCTCCGCACCAAGTCGTGCCGAAGGCGCACCAAGTCGTGCCGAAGGCGCACCAAAGGCAAGCACGTCTGCACCCGTCCTTGCCGGGACCGTGACCAGCTCTTCGGCTTCGATTCGATACAGTTGGCAGGAACTCCTTGAGCTCAAAGGTAGGGCTAGGTTTTCATATGCCACGACACCTAAGGATCCTTCATCTTTCCCTAATTACTACTCAGTCTAGGCAGTATAAAATTCAGGCCGCTCATGGACATTTTCCTTTTTCTGGCCAGCTGCCCTTGAATGGCAAACCGCCGTATTGTCAGACTTATAAAATGTATCTATTAAACGTCAGTTCATTGTGTAGGCATAAATTGAAAATCTTTGACTTTCTCACAAATCATCACCCTGACATTATTTTCTCACTGAAACATGGTTGCAAGCTTGTTCATCCCTGGATATTGCTGAAGCAATCCTAGCTGGTTCTTCTATTGTACAACATACCAGGCCAGAAAGGCTCGGGCAGGGGTGAGGGGTCCGCCATTGTTTTCAAACGTGCTTTTATCTGCACAGCTATTCCTATTACTTCACTTGGGAATGTCAAAGGTCTGATTTTCTCACTAACAATAACTCCAAACTTTACCTTATCAGGTGCACTGATTTACAGAGCACCAGGAATTATTTCATTTGTCCCAGAGCACTAAAGGATTTACTCTTGCCTTATATCATCAAAGTAACCAAATTTATAGTTCTAGGAGATTTTAACTACCATATTGATGACCTTTCAGATACGACGGTGCAGCAGCTGCTAGAAACACCAACGTCTTTTCAATTCACCCAATCAGTCTCTCATGCTACCTATCAAGCCGGGAATCGGCTGGATTTAATTTTCACCAAATCTGAAAATCTCCATTGTGATAAGCCCATTCCTTTAACATAGTCTGACCATTTAGCAGTCCCTAAAACTATTTTGCTTACAACTAGGGTGAACACGACATCTGAACTCTCATTAAAGCGCACTTAGCAACGAATTAATGACCAGGACCTCAATTCCTTTCTGATCTCAGCGCAGCTGTCTTTCACTGGCGATCCAACTGAAGACTGGTCCATTTTTTAATGCTGGTTCACTACAACTTTGGATATTTTAGTTTCATATAAATTAACTAAAACATCTGCCAAAGAGAAGCAGACGCCCTGGTTTACCCCTAACCTTCTAACTTTGAAGAGACGTTGCCGACAACTTGAAAGAATGTGGCGTCTATCTCTAATCATATCAGACAAATTGACATACTCAAACTCGGAAAGTGTCAATACATATCATAGGGAAATCAGACGAGCTAAAACTTCTTTTTCTGTCAACAAAATTGAAAGGCAAATCATTTATCTAAGGCCACTTTTGAATTGTTAAATCCATGTCCTCTCCAGAAGAAGTTAAGCTACCAGTTAACCCTTCCCAAACTAGATGTGATGAATTGGCACAGTATTTTAATGATAACATTCTGACGATCCAAAAGATCTTCACAGTTTCTGAGGCTGCACCACCTCCATTGAGGGCGATTCATGACGGGCCCAAGTGGAACAATTTTGCTCCTATTACTAGCTCTGAAACGTTGACTAATAAATACCTACAACTCCGGTTCGCCAAATGATCTGTGACCCCCCTCTGTTCTCAAACTTGGTGCCACTACTTTAGTTCCTACTCTTGACGCGTTATTAAATGTGTCTATCTCGTCTGCTGTCTTACCGATAGCCTGGAAATTGGCAGTTGTAACACCAATCCTAAAGAAAGCCAATGCAGACCCTGCTATTGCTACAAATTTCAGGCCAATTTCTCTCTTAACAGCTCCAGCAAAAATCTTATAATCTCATATAAACTCAACTTTAACTACATTTTTGGACCAAAATAATCTTTTAGACATCTCCCAATTTGGCTTTTATGCACCACACGCTATAGAATCCCTACTTCTCACAGTAGCAGAAAATCTGAAACATATATTAGATAGGAATGGTACTGCTGCACTCATACTGTTGGACCTATCGGTGGCTTTCAACACCATCTCCCACAAAATTCTTATCCATCGGCTAGAGGAGATTGGTGTAGATGGACTGGCCCTGGCTTGGTTCACCAATTTTTTGATGGACAGATCCTATTCGGTTCGGCTTCCTCCATATAGGTCCCAAAAGATTTGTCTCAATTGTGGTGTACCTCAGGACTCGCTCTGAGTCCCACCCTATTTAACAATTATATGGCTCCATTAGCCAAAATTATTTGGGATTTTGGCTTTGAGATATTATCCTAAACGGATGATACCCAATTAATTGTCTTTCTATCAAATGATGCAGGTACCACCACACATAATTTTAGACAATGTCTCATGTGGGTAGCCTCATGGATGAACCAAAATCATTTAAAGCTGAATTCGGAAAAAACAGAGCTGCTCATTTTAGGCGTAAGCCCCCCAGATCTGGAATAATGAATGGTCGTCTTGTGAGTTAGATCTGCCTCTTCTTCCAGCACAAACAGCATGAAACTTAGGAGTGAAATTCACTCTTTACCTTTCTTTCCATCCACAAATTCAAACTGTCACTGCCACCTGCCTTGGGCTACTAAAAATTCTATATAAGATCCTTCCATTTCTACCTTTTACAGCGAGAAAGACGGTAATCCATGCTATAATTACCCCGTTCGAGGTCCAGGCATGCAGATGGAGGCCTCGGAGAAAAGGGTGCAGAACCATTCCCTCAGGCAGGGCGAGGAGGTCTGTCTGAATGCCAGCCTGAGCAGGGGATATGAGAAGCACAGAAGGCATGCATATCACACCCTCCTTGGCCAATCCGGGGCAGTGAGAATAATTTTGGCCCAGTCTTGGCATTGTTACTCAGAACTCAAGGAATCATGGGTATGGGGGAAACACGCAGTGCAGCAGAAAATTACATTTCAAATGAATTATGTCCCCCAATGTTTCCCTCAATAGATACTGGAGGGCCCAGAATAGCTGGCATTGAGCATTGTCCAAGTGGCCGAACAGGTTCATCTGAGGCGTGCCCCACTGGTCGAAGACGTACTGTACTACCTCTGCCAGAAATCGCCACTCGTGATCAGCAAGGTAAGACCAGCTCAAGTTGTCAGCTCTGAAATTTAGAGACCCCGCAAAGTAATTGCCAGTTAATCAGATCCCTTGGTAGTGTGCCCAAAACCACAGTCTCAAAGCTTCATACAAAGGAGGTGAGACCCTATTCCCCCTTGCTTGTTGACATACAACATTGTCATCATGTTGTCCATCAAGATCTGGACGGACCAACCATGGATGGAGGAGAGGAAGGCCTTGTGTTCCAGCCAAATTGCAGGCATTCCAACAAGCTGATTTGAAGAACCTGTTCTTGTGGAGCCCAGAGACCTCTGATCTCCAGGTCATTCAGGTGAACTCCCGACCCTAAGATGGCAGCATTCATCACAACTTTAGTCACGGTCAAAGGGGCTGGCTCCCCATTCACAAGTGAAGCCAATTCAATCTTCTCACAAAGGTCTACACAACACAGGACCAGAATACCTGAATAGCCACATGCACTTTCCCCAACCCACCAGACACCTACGCTCTGCCTCAATCTCACTCGTGCACAGTCCCCGCATCCGTAAAAGCAAGACAGAAGGTTACTCATTCTCCTACATCGCACCCAAGATATGGAACGACCTCCCTCAACACATCAGAGCCTCCTCCTCACTTCTCGAGTTCCGCAAGAGGCTGAAGATCAGGTTCGTCGTATAAACACCTTGGGGACACACACCTACACACTTGCTCAAGTGCCTGGATAGCCTCTCCGGTGATGAGTGCGCTCTACAAATTGACATAACATAACATAAAAGGTTATTGAAGGCAATTATGGAGCTGAGGTTTAAATCGCTCCCGCATCAGGCCACTTCTGCCGCAGTGATGGGGGAGGTCCCCCCATAGTGTAGCCACTGTCTGCGAAGGCACCACTGCAAGGTCCTCATGTGCCAACATGTGTGCGTGACTAGGAGAAAGCAGGAAGCCAGTAGACCTAGGAATCTTAGAACCTTAGGGACTGGAACTTCTGGGTCTTCCTAAAAGATTACAATAATTTCTTGAATGCCAGCAATCCTCCGAGGTGGAGGAAAGGCACTGAAAAGGAAGCTGTCCTATACCAACCCTATGATCTACAGTTGTTGGGAGGCCCACAGGTGGGATTTGGGCCTGCTGAATATAAAGCCAAGATTGAACAGCAGGGATGTTGTTAATCGCAGATGATGCAACACCACCTCTGGCGAACCAGCTTTGATTTGCTAGTCGTCCAGGTACAGAAAGATTGGAATGCCCAACTTTCTGAGATGAGCCACAACCATCGCCATCACCTTCATGAAGACTCGATATGCTGATATTAAGCTAAAGGGTAATACCGCAAATTGGTAGTGCATACAACATACTACAAATCACAAGTACTTCCGGTGTGACGACGGAATAGGGATGTGGAAGTATGCATCCTGGAGGTCAGTGACACCATGAAGTCTCCAAGCTCCAATGCCAGCAAAACTTGGTCAGCATCTTGATCTTTTCCTTTTTGAGGAAGAAGTTCAATTCCGTGAGGCCAAAGATCATATGCAGACCACTGTCCTTCTTGGGCACAAAGAAGTAACATGTGTAACACCCCTGGCCCTCTTCTTGTTCCGGCACTAACTCCACTGTTCTTTTCTGTAGGAGAGCTGCCACCTCTTGATGCAACATGACCAGGTGGAGGGAGGAGGGCAATGGAGGGCAGAACCTGAAGGAAAGGAAGAGTGTAACCCCTTTCCACAAGTAATGGCCTTCCAGGCTGGGAGAAAGCAGGACACCAACCTCCCACAGGCTCTGCGTGGGCTTGGGGGAACAGACTAGACCTACTTGCCTGATGGTGCTTGGGAGGAGGAGGAGGAGGGTTGTTGAGTGGATCGTGGCACTCTCATGGTGTTTAGACAAAATACTGAAAACAGAAATATCATGGGACAAAATATTATGTCAAGAATATCGAGGACAAAAATATTGTGAAGGTAAGTTTCTATAGGAAAGCAAAGTTTTACTATATATAACTCCACATATATGTACCATGGCGGTATATATATCTTCAAGGTTCGTAGATGTGAAGTTAAGAATAGTAAGTCTATACTTACCTATTTGCACTTACCTTCTTGATAATCTGGTCCGTGATATTTTTGACACAATATTCTGTCTGTCAGTGATCCCCTTTCCTCTGACTCTGTACTGCCTGACTAACAAGTTTGGTTGATGCTGGTTCTGTGGCTGGTATTTTGTCATTGGCGAAAAGAGAATCCACTTGGGAAGTCACAAAAATGTGAGAAGTCACAAAAATGCTGAATTTGGCGATAATCTCTTGAAGGGGGCAGTAGCTGAAGTCCCAAGGAGCAGGCTATAGCCTTGCTCACCTTGAATCTCTACAGAGTCGGCCTTGTCTTCAGACAAGCGAGCTCCATCGAATGAAAGGTCCATCTTATTTACCTGGGCGTCAGGGAGAATTTTAATGTACGTAGCCAGGCATGCCTCCGGATGGTGAATGAAGTACCAATAGTAGAGGCCACCAAGTCAGCTGTGTCCAAGTGAAGGAAGTGACCCGATTAGGGCCACCCGGGTCACTTACGACCACCTCATAGCCTTCCAAACAAGTGAAGAGTCTGTCAGACAGTAGAGAATACAAACAATCATTTATTAGTAAAATACACTGCAGCGGAGTCCAATCTGACCAGCACCCTGGGATGGCTGTCGAGGGGACTGGCTTTCACAAGCATAGAGGTAACAAATATACATTTCAGCATGAGCACAAGACACACCCACCCAGTAACTTTCCACAGAAGGCAGCAAGAAACAAAGGGGCACACAGAGATGAGCTAAGAGTCTAAGACCGGGCACACACTATCTCTCTGGCAAGGTCATTCTGTCTGTGCCTGCAGCTGAGCCAGTGGGAGCAGGCTTCCATCTCATGGGAAAGGTATGCAGAAGTACAAAACAATGTATTCATTAGAACAGCGAGGCCCAACTTTGAGAGACACAGAAAATTCAGCACGGCTACTACTTGCAGAGCCAGGGAGCAATTAATTGTGATCATGGGCTGGAATTGGCGGCTAAATGTGAAATGGCGCCGCAAAGGCTAACTTAAGCATCATTATGTACGGTAGCACAGATCAGACTTTTCATTTAATTCCAACAGACCGTCCTTTTAGCCTTAGCTAAGCCATTTCATACTAGGGAGGGGAAACATCTCTAGTCACATGATCAATATATTAATACTCAGAAATGTTCAAATGCTCGTTATTAAGCAGGGAAACTATAAGAGACATGTTGACCTAAAAAATATCTACATCAACGCTCATCAACCCTTCGATCTCTTTCTGAAGCATGATCTTAGCATTTGTATTGCATGGATGTCCTTTGCTTAGGAGTCAATGTACTTAGGCAGCAGACACAACAAGCTGGGCCTATTTTTCGTGTAACATACTTTTACATTGTAGCTGATGAAATGTGCAATACGTAGATAGGGCAACAAATACAGTGGGAAAAAGAAAAGAGAGGCAACATTTGCAAACCATCCCCTCGGAGGCCAAGTATGAACTTGTGATCTACAGGCGAAGTGAACATTATGATGCAGGATCTAAGACGGGCTTGTTGTCATGTCCAGTCTGTAAGTGAAGTCATATGTGCTCTCACCCACCTTAATCTCCATATCAACCACCGTTACAGACATCTTCTTAATGTACATATTCATTTGCAGTGCGAAAAATCAATAAATGTCATATCTGGAACAGAAAAAAGGAATTGAATGTGCATCAATCGAAATAATTGAATTATCAGCGGGGCTGCAAAGAGCTGTTCTTCTTCAATAATGGAACGACCAAAAGGATACATGGTAATTGGGAGAGAAATGCAATACAATGGAATTGGTAATCAGTGAACAAGAGGATGGGCAAAACTCTTCTTTCCAGTGTCTTTCAGAGAGCCATCACTGGCAGGCTCCTATTGTTCATCTGGCGTAGGCGCTGTTGAGCACCGGCGGTGGAGCTGTTCAACTAGCTCTGATCCAGATCCCACGTTGCAGGGCAAGGTATTTCTTTCTTTAGAATCACAGTCCATTTGCCCCGTTCGTTGACTGTCCAAACAATGCACCAATCTGCCTTTCCCTACCTATCGCTGGTACCTTAGACAGGGTACCTGCACCCTATTCTTCGTCCATGAAGTCCATCCCTACTAATCCGTCTTTCCCTTGGTGCACTGTTCCTCCGTCGGACGTATATTGTACTTTGTCACTCCAGGCACAGAGGGGTCAGGGAAAAAGGGGGCAGACTCAAGAGGACCAGGGGGCAGAGGCTCAAACACAGGTGAGCCCACAGGCTGGGCTCAATGGGCTGGGACTCAAGCACAGGTGGACCAACACCTGGGACTCCTGGATAACCCCTCTTTCTTTTGTTTTTCGGTGGTACTGCCTCGTCCAGCACCTCTTTGCTCTGCAGCTTCGCCTCAGTCGTATTCATGTATGTTCCATAACAAGCAGCCAGGCTGTGCATCACGTCCGGGCCCCTCTTGAATGTGTCTGCAGGGCGTCCCGGACCTACTAGTGGGTAGAATGCAAACTTTCAGTTAACTGGCAAGGATAAAACTTTATATAATTTTTCTTTTGTTGCCGCTCAACACTAAATAGTGGGATAAGCCTCAATCCATTTGCTCAGCTCTTAAAGAACAATCAGGACATCCTTTGAATTACTATATCTGTCTATTCCTATATTATTCATCTGAAGAACATCAGAAAGGGAAAATGTGTGGTGCGAAATTACCGGGGGCATACAGGTACCCTTCCTAATATTGTGCATCATGCGCATCATACAGTACCCGAGGGGGGCGTGGCCTGACGCCGATGGAGTGAGCAGCACTGCTCCGGAGCTCCCGTCGACCGGCCGCCATCCAACGATATCCTGAAGCCCCAAGCGGGGCCCGAAACCTCTCGCAGCGGCGCTGCGATTGCTAGAAGCGAGTAGTGACACGAGAGGTAAAACGAACCTCTCCCGTGGACAGGGGCGGCCGAACACAGAAGAAACGCCGGCGCTCCGTGAAAAGCAAGATGGCGGCGCCCGGCGAGCGCTGACGAGCTGGGCTTGAGCCGGGAAGATCGGGGTGAGCGCCTCGAGCAGCGGACTGCTGTACCCCCAGATTGGGCCCACACCAGCTACGGGGTCCCGACTAGAGTGACCCTACGACTCCCAGCAGCGGGAGAGCACGCACGATACTGACGGCACCCGGCGGTGCACAAAATGGCGGCGCGCCGAGGCGGAGGCGCCTGAAGGGCTGCTCCGGTGCGGCTGGGGCCCTGCGGTGAGCTACTCCGGCTTAAAAGGGGACGCCCGGCACAGGGCCTGACAGCCCAAGAAGTAAGGCAGATGGGGGGAGGCTGATGAGCGGCAGCCGCAGCGCGCACGCCCTGAGACGTAGCCGGGCGAGTAGAGCCAAGCGGGCGCCAAGAGACCTGGACGAAAAGGGGGGAGTCACCGCAGCGCTGCGCAAATAAAGGATTGTCATAACCCCCTGCAAGAGACGCTGATTAACGGAGCCCCCAGGGCGCTGGTGAAAGGGAGGCGAGCGCGCTACCTGCGGTGGCGAGGTGCGGACAGACTAGCAGTGCACTGGGGCCGAGACGCCTAGGAGATTGCTGCAACGCGGGTCGGGATCCGCAACGTTTCCCCTCTGATCCATCAGGCATGAACTAGTCCGTGGCCTTGGGGCTCAGGCGGTGGAGTTAACAGGAGACAGAGAGACGACCCGCTCGGAGAAGAGACGGGGAAGGGGCTGGAGGATTTCCTGGGCGCTTGCGGGGCACAGCGGAGGCAGAGTCACCCCATATCCAACTGCCCGGGCGAACAGGGGAAGCAGAGCCTCTAGAGGTGAGGAGACAAGCGAGCTGGGTTGCGAGCGATCCCCACAGCCTACACAAGCCAGCGGTCACGTGCGCACTGAGCAGAGAGGCGCGAAGATCCCGGGGAACTCCGGTCGGACACCTGGGGAGGCCGCAGAGCCGGAAGGAGGCCAGGGGAGCCCTGCGCACGGCCTGAATTAGAAGAGGGGGCAGAGGGGCAGCGGAGCTGGCGCACACAGGGCACGGAACTGACACAACGCAGCGCGCTTCCTGGGGCAGAGACACCCAGAGGCCCCTTGACCAGCTCCGCTGCTACACGTGTTGCCGGAAGTAGGTCCACGGACAGAGTCTGGATTACGGTCCATGGGGACGGCGACTACCATTCCATGAGCACTCGCAGCGCCCGGACCACCGGGGGGCGGGAGGACGCCATGGGAAAACCCCTGAAGCGGAAAGACAAAGAGGAGCCCGCGATGAGCAGACCCTCGGATGAGGCCGAGAAGTCCGCAGCCGGGACAGAGCGCCCTGCTGATCCTACGCTGCAAGACATACTGCAAGCCATCACCACCTCCAGCGACCGCCTGGAAGGGAAAATCGACTCCCTTAGCCTGGATATGTGATTGCTCCGGGAGGACCATAAGAAGCTAGTAGACCGGGTCACAACGACCGAACGCACACTAGCGGAAGCTGTCCCAGAGGTCACAGACATGCAACGTCGAATGACCATACTGGAAACCAAAGTGCGGACGCTGGAGGAAAGGGCGGAGGACGCCGAAAATCGGTCGCGCAGAAGCAACTTAAGGATAGTGGGCCTGCCGGAGAAAAGTGAGGGCCGCAACATGGCAGATTATCTTGAGACCTGGCTCAAGGATGAGTGGCGCCGACCGGCCTGTCGAACTTCTTCGCCCTGGAACGGGCGAACCGCGTCCCTGCCAAGCCGCCTATGCTGGGCGCACCGCCGCGAGTGGTAATAGCAAAACTCCTCCACTACAGGGACAGGGACCACATTCTCACACAGACACGGCTCAAGGGTGACATCCAAGTGCACAATTCAATAGTACGCATCTTCCCAGACTTCTCCCGTGAAGTGCAGCGCCGAAGGGGATCGTATCGGGATGTGAAACAGAGGCTGCGCCAACTGAACTACAAATATGTGACGCAGTACCCGGCCACGCTACGGGTCACCACAGCAGAGGGCACAGAATTTTTCAAGACCCCGCGGGAAGCGTCTGACTGGATAGACAGACAAGGAGGAGCAGCACCAACGCAGAACGGGCAGGGGGGACGAAGGCGAGGACCCCGAGCACACAACCGGAGGAATGGGTGGAGACCATGGCACCCTCGCAAGAAGAGGCACAGCTAGAACGGCGGAATGCAATGCAGGTGGTGGCCCTGATCAGCGGCGGAACTGAGAATCCGGGTCCTCCGGAGGGCGGCGAAGAACTGGCAGACACGGGCTCGGAGCACGGGTCCAGCGACTCTGACGCGCAGAGCATGATCCTGCCAATTGTTACCCCACAGACGGCGGATGGAATTATCTAGGGGTGGAGAGCGGATGGCGGCGCGGACAGCACTCAATTTGTCGTGAGGCACTCCTGCTCCATCACTAAGGTACAGGGATAGAATGGGTAGCGCAGCTGCGGGGCGGATCGTGGAAGAATCAGTGGGGATGGCGGCCGCAGACACTGGGAGAGCTCCGGTGAGGGCCCACCCCCGAAGACTGACTGATCAAACTGCAAGCAGTCACTTGTAGACTTTTCGCACTGGTTTGGATGGGTTTTCTTACTTATCCTGGGGAGCGGGAGTTGGGGAACATGCTCACTGTTGAATAAGGGGGGAGACCTTGAGTTGCGCTGTATATTGAATTATGCGATAGGGACAGAGGAGGGCTGGAAGGGAGCGCTGCCCGGCTTGGGTGGGGGCCGATTGATCGACTTCAAAACCAATGGCTAATAAACAAAATTATAAATGCATGACGTGGAATATTAGAGGAATGCATACAATGACAAAGCGCCACAAAGTACTCTCTTACATCAGGAGACGGGGAACTCAGATAGCGTTCCTACAGGAAACGCACCTAACACAGAAGGAAGGGCAAGCACTACACAAACGATGGAGGGGCCAGCTCTACTACACTACCTATTCAGCATATGCGAGAGGGGCGTTAATATGGGTGCAAGCGGGGGTGCCGTTTCAGCTGCTCCATTCAGTGGTGGATCCGGAGGGGCGATATGTGGCAGTACAAGGGAGACTAGAGGGCCGAGAGATTAGCTTGATTAGCGTCTATGCTCCCAATGTAGACCAACCCGCCTTCTTTGCGACCCTGAACCACAAACTAGCACATTACCTAACGGGGGCGGTTATAGTGGGAGGCGACTTCAATAGCGTGGGCGATGTCCTACTCGACAGGTCCCATCCCCCATTGCAAAATTCCCAAGCGGCACGCGCTTCCCATGCATTCACCACATGGCGACAGAGCTGGGGACTGCTAGACTCCTGGCGCACCCTGAACCCACAAGGGAGGGATTACTCCTACTTTTCAGCTGTCCACGAAGTACACGCGCGCCTAGACGCACTCCTTAGTTCAGTAGACGTCCACCCTCTTGTCACAAGCGCGGAATACCTCGCGCGCACCATTTCGGACCACAACCCGCTGATCCTGTCCCTGAGATGGGCGCATCCGCCAGCGGTGATCCCTACGTGGCGGCTCCGCCCGGACACTCTGGAGGATCAGGTCTTCAGGGAGGAGATCAGAGATGAAATTTCCCGCTACTTCCAAACCAACGCGGGCACGGCTGCGTCGCGAAATCTAGAGTGGGATGCGTTCAAGGTGGTCCTAAGAGGCCAGTGTATAACACGGGCCACGGGGGTCAGACGCGTTCTCGCGCGCGAGGTGGAGGAGGCGGAGACGGCGCTAAGAGAGATAGAACGCAAGAGGCCGGGACATCCGGAATTACATACGGCACTTCTAGACGCTAAAGAGGAAGTGGCGAGGCAAACGGAGAGGCTCAGAAGCTTTGATTACAAAAAATACTTAGAGCGCACGCACGCTGAAAGGGACAGATCCGGTTCGCTCGTAGCGTGGCTGACGAACCCGACGTCCAGGGGCACCCCTTTAGTGGAGATGGAGGATGAGGGGGGGCCAGACATTTTAAGCCAGACGAGATCAATGGGATATTCGCGCGTTACTATACTAACCTATACACGAAAACGCGCACATGCGAGCCGGCAGAGCTCCGGGACTATCTAGCTGACCTGCCACTGACGGTTCTGAATCCTGCGGTGGCGAAGCTGCTAGGAGCGGACATCACGCAGCGAGAAATACGGGTCGCCATCAAGGGCATGGCAAGAAACAAAACACCGGGCACTGATGGCCTACCGGCTGAATTTTACGTAACATATGCAAACGAGCTGGCACCTCAGCTGGCTGTGATGTACTGAGGGGCCCGGGATCTGGGAGAGCTGCCTGAGAGTGCCAGAGAGGCACTTATCATCCCTATACCTAAGCCTGGGAAGGAACCGCATGACTACACGGCCTACAGGCCACTGTCCATGCTGAATATGGATTATAAAATCCTAAGTAAAATCCTAGCGACGCGACTCCTGTCACACATGTCCATACTGGTACACGCAGACCAGGCGGGATTCATTCCAGGGCGGAACACGGCCATAAACATCCGGCGGCTCCTGGCGGTAATGGACTCGGGTGGGTATGACAAACAGGAGGCGGCGGTGTTCGCAGTAGACATTGAAAAGGCATTCGACAGACTGGAATGGCAATATTTATACGAGGTCTTAACCAGGATGGGGCTGGGTGACGGCTTCCTGAAATGGGTGCGGCTCCTGTATACGTCCCCCATGGCCCGGGTGCGGACTGGGAGGCATATCTCATCCAGACTGAGGGTAGAGAGGGGCACGAGGCAGGGATGTTCCCTCTCCCCGCTCCTGTTTGCCCTGGCCATGGAACCACTGGCGAGCAGAGCAAGGAGTGGCCGAGACTACGGGGGCCTGGAAACGACGATAGGGCAGCACTACATCGCATTGTATGCGGATGACCTCCTGCTATTCTTACGCGACACGGCTGAGGAGCTACAGGGGGCGCGCAATATGCTGGCTCAGTTCGGCGCTATATCCGGTCTCAGGGTCAACTGGCCAAAATCCAGCCTATACCCACTAGCGCCAGATACCCCCCCACCGCTTACACTAGAACAACTGCGCTGGGAACCCAACTGTTTACAATACCTGGGAGTCAAAATCTATCACGGGGTGGCAGACCTGTTGGAGGGCAACATAGGAAGGGCCATGAGGGCGGCAAGAACAGCAATGGACTTTTGGGGAACGCTCCCGCTGTCTGTGGCTGGCAGGGTGGCAGTCTTGAAAATGGTTACGTTGCCGCGCTTACTATACTATTTCGGAACGCTGCGGGAAGGATCCCGCGAGCCATGTTCAAGGAGCTAGACTCCAAGATCATATCATTCCTCTGGGGTGCAGGTAGACGGAGGGTGGCGTTGACAATGTTGAGGCGCCCCACGACAGAAGGCGGGCTAGCGGTACCAGACTTTGAGGCCTACTACCTCGCGGCGCAGCTATACTGGCTAATACAATGGCTGGCGGCGGATCGAGACCCGGACAGGGAGCAGGATCCTGCGGCGCCTGATACGGCCGCACTGGCGTGAATCTTCCTCCGAGTGCGTCGCACCCCGGCGGAGGACACGGAGGCCGTCAAGGTGATAGCGCGCTGCTGGACCAGATACGTCAGGAAGGTGGGCGTGGCGACTCCCTATTCCCCTGAAATGTCACTCACGATGCTACGTTACCTCCCACAGGGGGAACACTGGACAGGACTGGAGGACTGGGTAGAGGCAGGACTGCGGGAGATGGGTGACTTATATTGCGACTCTGCGCTCCTTCCCTTTGCAGATTTGCAATCCGCATATGACTTACCAGGGGGACATTTCCTGAAGCACAGAGCTTTAACGCACAGGATTAGGACACATTGGAAGACAGGGGACGCCGAGCCGAGAGCACTGGCGGGATGTAGGTATGTCGCGCTATCAGCAGGGAGGATCAAGACGGTATCCTGCCTCTACAAAGCAATACAGCGTGATATGCAGCAACCACTAGAGCGCTTGCGGACGCAATGGGAGGAAGATCTCGGTAAAGAAATACCTGAGGCGGACTGGGACAAAATCCTAGAACGCACCCCGAAAGTGTCTCGGAATGCGCGCTTCAAATTAATTAACTACTATGTGCTGCATAGAGCATATTTAACGCCGGTTCGTATCAGGAAGTACTTTGGCGTGGACTCGGCAGCCTGCCCCAGATGCGGAGAAAGAGAGGCACACATACTCCATATGTTCTGGAGCTGCCCAACATTGCAAATTTTCTGGGGGGAACTTAGCGACATCATAAGCAACCTGATTGATAAAGAAATTCCGCAGACTCCAGAACACTTCCTTCTAGCCAAGAACAGGGTGACAGGGAAATTTCAGGACCTGGCCTATATATTGGCTAAGCGGGAGATAGCCAGGAACTGGAAGGCACCGGGGGGGCCGAGACTCACTACTTGGAGGAAAGAGCTCGAACGATGGGCGGGGGCAGAAGGGAGATTGTTACTCCGAGAAGCCAGCGGGGGCATAGGCAAGATAGAGAGAGCCAGGGCATGGGAGGCCTTAGTGGGGGAATTAATGGCAGCAGACGCTGACAGCGGGAGGAACACTCCGAGGGGAACACCACTGGACCCGGGCGATGAGCGCAGGGAGGAAGCAGCCCCACACGTCTGAAAGAGAAGGTGGGCCAATAGCCGCTTACTGAGGCCCTGGAATCTGATAACCCAATCGCACACTCTGTCTGCACATCACTTCATAGCAAGCAACTCAAGGGGGGAGGGGAGGATAGTTTTGTTTTGTTGGGTTTTGAATACAGGCATATCGCAACCTGAACCAGAATATGACCTCTGTATGCATTACACATGTATAAATGCCAATAAAATATGGTTTAAAAAAAAAAAATCATACAGTACCCGTGTTGGGCAATGTCTCCTCATAACCACGGGGAATACATATGCATCTGGCAACATTCTTTTTCCTTCCCTGGCCTATCAATACACCATCCCTTGTCCTTTCGCTTGTGCTATACTTTCTATTCAAACATCATGACTTCCGGTACCCATTCAGCAGGGTCTATTACAAACATTCTTTTCATTTTCAGTCTAATCATTTTCCTTAGTTGTCTGATCTGCAAACATTATCCCTTCCCACATCATCTGTTATTTTCCGGTGGGCACTACACTTACTTACAATTCACAACCCAGTTACTCAGGCTAACTAATAAGGGACTTGTGATGTCTCTGCGACTGTATGTAGTGTTGCAGTAACATGAGCAATAGTGGTGGTGCCACCTGGGATTCAAACAAGAGCCATCGACATATTGTTCCCCTTGAGGGTCAGATAAGGGAACATCAGTCTAGTCTACCCGTCCTTTCATCTCCTTTTCAATTCCAATTCCATCAATTTACAGAAAGGAGGGGCAGTAACATGGCTGCCTTCAAGGTGACACACTTTTAATCATGACATTTTTTCCGAACAGTACTGTTTTATAGCCGGTTAGACGTGCACTGGTGAGGTGCTGTGTCTCTGTTTATTCAAGGGCATGTTCACAGCATGGAGTACCATATCTGTGAAATTAGTGGCTAAAACGAGTCCAACCGATTGTCTTATGGAGACGGCCACCGTCATGACCGCCCCCTAGACAGCTCGGGAGGGCTCTTGCGGTAACATCAAAGACAGAAAGCACACAACAAGCATCTTGTGTACTTACAACACAAAACAGCACACAACAATATATATACCAAGCACAGAAGCCAAAGAAAAACGCAGTTTGTTAGTTGCCCAAAAGACTGTTTCAGGCATTCAGGGTAAAGTCTCATGCACCCCATGCACCTCATTTAATGTGTTAGTTCGCCAAGGAGCTAATCTCCTACCCACCTTCGACAGTTGGTGACCTAAGCAGGTGACCTCCTGTCGACAATACTTACCCCTTTTTAAAAGCATACTCCCAGGCCATTCAAAGCTAAATACAAGAACTATTTGTTAGAAATGGGGGTCTCTGGTTGGCAGACATAGGTACCTTTGTCCATATAGGGACCCTTCCTTCCAGTCAGGGTAAGGGGATACACACTTTAGATAATCCCCTGCTCACCCCCCTGGTAGCTTGGCACGAGCAGACAGTCTTATCCCAAAGGTAATGTGTAAAGTATTTGTACCAACTCTCACAGTAACACAGAGAAAGCACCACAAAAGGACACCACACTAAATGCACATCCTCTTTCTCTGTCACACTGAAACAAGACAGTCAATCCACAAAAAGACAGAAACACACAGAAATGTTGGACAAGAAAACAGCCACTTTCTAAAAGTGCTGTTTTCAAACACAGACTTTAAAAACCATCCTTACTAAAAGATGTGTTATCAAATTCTGAGTTCAGGGGTACCATATTCCTATTCTTTATCTTATCCCTATCAATCAATCAATCAATCACAGAATTTGTAGAGCGCACTACTTACCCGCGAGGGTCTCAAGGCGCTGGGGAAAAAAAGGGGGGGGTGCCGCTACTGGTCGAACAGCCAGGTCTTGAGTAGCCTCCTGAAGGTCAGCAGGTCTTGGGTCTGTCGTAGGCTGAGTGGAAGGGTGTTCCAGGTCTTGGCGACGAGGTGGGAGAAGGATCTGCCGCCGGTGGTTGTTCTTCGGATGCGAGGGACGGTGGCGAGGGAGAGGTCGGCGGAGTGGAGCTGGCGGTTAGGGACGTAGAAGAAGAGTCGTCTGTTGAGGTAGGCTGGGCCGGTCTTGTGGAGTGCCTTGTGTGCGTGGATGAGGAATTTGAAGGAGATTCTCCTGTCGACGGGGAGCCAGTGCAGGTTTCTCAGGTGGGGGTGATGTGGCTGTGGCGTGGTACGTCGAGGATCAGGCGTGCAGAGGCGTTTTGAATGCGTTGCAGTCGTTTGATGAGCTTGGCCGGGGCTCCCGCGTAGAGGGCGTTTCCATAGTCGAGTCTGCTACTGACGAGGGCCTGGGTGACTATTCTTCTTGTATCTGTCGGGATCCACCTGTAGATCTTGCGGAGCATGCGGAGGGTGTTGAAGCAGGAGGAGGAGACTGCGTTGACTTGCTTGGCCATGGAGAGCGTTGAGTCGAGGATGACTCCCAGGTTGCGTGCGTGGTCGGTGGGTGTCGGGGCTGCCCCCAGTGTCGTTGGCCACCAGGAGTCGTCCCAGGCTGAAGGGTTGGAGCCGAGGATGAGGACCTCCGTCTTGTCCGTGTTCAGCTTTAGTCGGCTGCTCTTCATCCAGTCGGCGACGGCCTTCATTCCTTCGTGGAGTTTGGATTTGGAGGTGAGGGGGTCCTTGGTGAGTTGAGTGTCGTCGGCGTAGGAGATTATGTTGAGGTCGTGCTGTCGGGCGATGCGTGCGAGCGGGGCCATGTAGATGTTGAACAGTGTCGGACTGAGGGATGATCCCTGGGGTACGCCGCAGATGATCTCGGAGGCTTCGGATCGGAATGGGGGGAGGCGGACTCTCTGGGTTCTGCCGGAGAGGAAGGAGGTGGTCCATTCCAGGGCCTTGTCTCGGATCCCTGCGTCATGGAGGCGTGCGCGTAGAGTGTGGTGGCAGACAGTGTCGAAGGCGGCGGAGAGGTCCAGCAGGATGAGGGCTGCGGTCTCACCGTTGTCCAGCAGGGTCCTGATGTCGTCGGTGGCGGCGATGAGGGCAGTCTCGGTGCTGTGGTTGCTGCGGAACCCTGACTGGGATGGGTCCAGGATGCTGTTTTCTTCGAGGTATCGGGTTAGCTGTCTGTTGACGATCTTCTCGATGACCTTGGCTGGGAACGGAAGCAGGGAGATGGGCCGGAATTTCTTGAGGTCTCTCGGGTCTGCCTTGGGTTTTTTGAGTAGGGCGTTGATCTCGGCGTGTTTCCAGCTCTCTGGGAAGGTCGCGGTCTCGAAGGAGAGATTGATGACGATGCGCAGGTGGGGTGTGATGGAGCTGCTGGCTTTGTTGAAGATGTGGTGCGGGAAAGGGTCTGACGGGGAGCCGGAGTGGATTGTGCTCATGGTCTTGATGGTGTCATCGATGTTCACGTTGGCCCAGGCTGGCAAGGGGTCGTGGTCGATGGTGTGCGGCGAGTCTGGTGTGTCGGTGTCTGTTGGGGCTGTCTGGGTGTTGAAGCTGTCGTGGATGTCGGCGATCTTGCGGTGGAAGAAGGTGGCGAGGGAATCGCACAGGACTTGCGACGGCGGGATGTCGTTGGTGTTGGAGCTGGGGTTGGAGAGTTCCTTCACGATGTTGAAGAGCTCCTTGCTGTTGTGTGCGTTGTTGTCGAGGCGGTCTTTGAAGGAGATCCTCTTGGCGGACCTGATGAGGTGATGGTGGTTGCGGATGGCGTCTTTGTGGGCGGCGTGGCTGTCCGGTGTCTTTTCACTGTGCCATTTATTCTCTAGTTTCCGGCAGGTACGCTTGGATGCTAGGAGTTCCGGGGTGAACCAGCTGGCTCTCTTGCTGGTGTCTCTGTAGGTGGGTTTTTTCAGCGGGGCGAGGGTGTTGGCGCAGTCGTCTATCCATCGTCTGAAAGATATACTCGTAAAATGTTACAAAACATTCCCCATTCTGTCCTATCGGCAGGACATGCACCTCGGCAGGACAGCCCTTCAATAGTGAAAAAGGAAAATGGCAGCATTTCACCACCAGGACACGGCACACACACCAGCACACATTACACCCCTCACACACACCGCACCCCACCCAGGGGGGCTACCCTGGGCCCACCATAGGGGTGCCCTATGTACAAACTGCGCGCAGGCACTGCGGTGGCAGGCCCGAGACGTCTTTTCCGGGCCACTCATATGGGCGGCACAATCAGCGCCGCAAGCCCACCAGTAGCACCCGATCCACCAGCCCTGGCACACCCAGTGCACTTCACTAGGGATCTACTGGCAAAACAAAATACGCAAATCAGGGAGAACCAAGCACAATATCATGTTACACAGGGAGCACCTGCACACTGACACTGACCAGCAGCGGCAAAATGCCCAAAGCATCTAAGCCAGCAAAAACGAAATCCAGCACAGCATCAAAAACATAGGAGGTAGAGGCAAAAAGTCAGGGAAAACCACGCCAAGGATGCAATGTCCAACCCTTCTTAACTGTACTGTCCCTACAACTTTGCTACGTGTCTGAAACTATGACATTAAACATTTTTATAGATGCTCTGTCTTTCTGCATAGTCCTAAGAAGCGCAGCGGAGCCTATGACTCCTACCAGTCAATGTGAAATCCGGACAAAGACCTATTATTGAAATAAATAATACCGCCAAAGAATGTATTTTAGATCAGTGATAGAAAAATATTGAGCAGCAGAAAGAACCATTAACAGAAGCATAGCAATGGCTAGAACAGCAGGATGTTGGAAAACCACATTTTCATGAACTTCACACCAATCAGTCACAAAGTTGTAAACACAATCAAAATAATGGGACTATTACAATGTACCAGCCGTCTCCTCACCAACACCTTTCTCAACCAAATCCTGTGTCATACACAACAAGGCTCGTGAAATCTGTAGGAATCCCAGCTCTACATCGCCTGTTGCCCACAAAGTGGATGGCACATCCGCAAAACTCAGGGGGGCAAAAACTATTCACTACTTACATTAAGGCCCATCATCAGACATTCACCTGCCTGAGAGCAGTAATAGTAGGATGCCAAACCCATCACATGCTCACCACAATTAGACATTAACTAAAACGGAAAATCCACGGTAAAAAAGGACCAATAATTAGAGCAAGAGAGCGCAAAACATGCGCTACAACTAATGCGTCTGAAACACCCACCAAAACACTCATAACACTGTGCTATGTTAAATACGAAACAGAAAGAGGCAATGTAGACCAAATACTTCCAAATGTCTACAACCAAATCGATAATGCAAAAAACACAGTAAAAATGAATCTGCAAACAAACGATCAAATCCCCCTTTTTAAGACACATTCCTGCCCACTAGAATCTAGAAACACCTTCACTCCCTCATCTTTCCCCTGGCAGCAGCAACTGAATTAGCTAGTTCCCTCTTTTCTGCATTTCCCACCTCAGGTCACACACGTTCCTCCATTTGCATCCAGTCTCAATCCTCAAATCCACATACCTGTGTCCCAGTACTTACTAATATCGGGGGATGAAAAACCACAGTGGAAATAGCAGTAGAAATAACAGACATTATCATCACTGCTGGCCATGCCACAAGTATACACGTTAGCGAAAGGACACTGAGGCAATATGCGAGTCAGGGGTACATAATGGGTTATAATGGCCACAAATGGCAGCGACAAAGGAAAGCAAAATGTGCCATAGCCTACACAGCCTGGGCAACATGGCAGGAGCAGAAACAGCAAAACTAGAAACAACAGCTCAACTATTCTTTCACAAAGCATATTGTACACAAAGTACCCCATAAAGGAAGGAAAAACCTATTTTTCATGGATAATGAGACATAGGAATATAATGCAAGGGTGTGTTCAACATATAGCTAAATCAATAATTAATAATTGCAAAATTTCCCATAAAGAGAAATAAATGCATAGGACAGATTAAAACTTTACAAAGCCTGTTAGTCAAAACATAAAACTTAAACTCCTCGTTCTGCGCTTGTTATCTCTGCACGTCTCTCCTGCCTTTCTCACAGAAGCTGCTCAATCCCCCCTCCCTCCTTTTTCCTTTTCAGAAACTCGAGAAGAGGGGAAAAAAAACCCGTGCCTGCCTGCATGCCTCCCTTTCATGGAGAGACCGAACAGAGAACAGCTACAGACATTCCGTTCTTATCTCAAGGCTAAACAGCAACCCTTCCAACGCTACTGAATCACGAGCGTGTATTTCATCTCTCCTACTGCACTTTTAAAATGCGTGTCTGTTCAGCACAAATATACACCACCTTGAATGTTCACAACACATTTTTCAATATTAAATGCACATTCTATGATGAGGTCAAATCTACATTCAACACACTCAAATCAATCATGAATTAATTAATTGAGCATCATCAGACTGAAACATCCTAGCAAGCCCCACTCATTGCCTTCACTCCTCACGCACCGAACCTCCACGTGCCACTCCCAGAATGCAGTCCATGTCCGAGACTCAAAGCCGCCTCCCGCCATCCAGCAATGCCCACATTCCTTTCCATCCTTTTTCGCCTCTGTTAACCTCCTTCAGCCATGTTCAAAAAGAAACCTAACATAGACTACCTCCTCTTCCTATGTAAAAAACAAACATATATTTTATTACTATTATTTGCGCCGGCTGATCTTCTTCCAATCATGCATCTGCAGAACAACAATTGTTGTATTCCTCTTAGGGTATCCATAAACGGGCTTTCCAGTATCATGTCCTTTTATAGGCACAATTCGCCCTGCCCTTATATAGGCATAAAATCCCAGCCCTTATTTAGGCATTAAACCGTGCACTCCAAATACAGGCATGGTCTCTCACATCCTTCCATCCTAACGTCACAACGAGTTCATGAAGAACAGACCCTTAGGCTGCGGGAGTTTCCCTAGTCCAGGACTATTGATTTCTTCAAGGACTCATATATTATGCATGAACCATTATTCCTTAGGGGGGTTCATTCATGACGTCTTTCGCTGTCCAACTCACGTCAATACTAACATTCTTAGGTGGTCTCAGGTATAAATATACCTTCCCTAGCCCCTGTAAACCAGAGGAGACCTCGACTTCAGAGGAGCCCGTTTCCCGGCCTGACGCACTGAGAAGACGCTGCCATTCCCTGCACGCAGAGAGCCCAGCTTCCAGCTTCCAGTGATCTGACTTCCCTTGCGGGGTGTTGGAGTTCGAGTCTGGCAAAGAGATTCCTACCTCTCTCATTCTTCAGGTATGGAGCTGACTAGAACCTAGAGGGACTCTTGGCATACTAGGCATACTAGACTGAACATACTCTTAGTATACCGTAGTAAGGAATACTTCACCTACTTCTTCCCTCTTCCTACACCTAGGTTAGGTTAGGTACATTGGGGTAGAATTAGCTTAGCAACGCATCGTATGAGTACTCGCATTTTTAGTCTGTGTTATTTATGTAACAGCATATGTACTAAAAGATAATGCTATCGCAGTATTATTTATTTCTACTGCTCACCCTGTACATTATTTATCTCGCATACTGTCTTGTGATCGTAACAGCACATTTTACTTACACCAGAAACAAGACTGTTCAATAAATCCTTTATTGAAACGCCCGTCTATTTCTTTCTGTGTAACTTGGAGAAAACTAAGCATGCACGACTGACCTGAGTGAAATAGTTATCTATTGTTTCCACGACTCTGGGACACGTTCTGATTCTAAAGGGAAACACAGTGGTTATGTTTTGCGGCTGCCAGAAACTACTCCCTTCTTGTTGTCAAGGAGTTTCTAGTGGCCCCTGAGCTAGCTGGCACAAGTAATTAAGTTTAATATACTCGATAGGGACATACCGACCTTAGTCCTATGTCAAACCTATAGGATATATTATTCCAATGCGCAGAGCCTATTAGGGAAATAGGAGCTACACTACATGGCGCCCAACGGTTTGGTTAGGCAGTAATTCAACGTTAGATACTGAGTAACTCAGCCGTGCTTTTCTCTCAAGACCCCTACCCATATACTCCAAAAGACGTCTGGAGTGGGCAGGGTTAAGTATCCACCAAGGCTACATAGGGAAGCACCCTATATATTAGCTGTTTGGTTTGCTCAACGTTGAAGGATACAGTGTTCCAAAATATTGTGCACCTTATCTTTGTTTCCTTGAAACTTGTTCTACATTTTTCAAAAAACAAAATGACTGAAGTCGCCGGAGACGGTGTAACTGCGGCTGATCCAGCCCTAGCAGCAGTTTTTAACTTTACCGGTTTAAATGAAACCGAGGAGGGTGTTATAGACATCCCTCAAAACTTAAGAAGAGCCATCACTCTAAAACTTATAAAACATGGCCTACCACCAAGAGGCGGTAGAGCAGTTTTCGTGATAGAGGCACATGAATCCTTTCAGACAGAGGTATTCTATTCATGGGTAATATTTCCTGAATCCAATTCAGTAACACACATGTTTCACTTCTACAAAGAAGATGAACCACCAGAGGAATACAGTCCTTTCGAGGATATAGAAATTCCATTAACATACCAAGAGCATCAGCTCTGGTTTAAAGGCGCCCTAAAACATCACAAAAACATTACCAGGCTCGGGCCACTAGGTAGACCAGGAGCAACATGGCCGATTTTAGCCGGCTACACACCTCATCCTAACATTGAAGAGATGTCAGATGAGGAGTTACTTACTCAACTCACAGAGTTAATAAAAATTTACAGACAATTGGTCCAATATGTCATGCGGACTTTTACAGTCCGACCACCATTGACATATCCAAATCCAACTCCCCAACAGGGGAATACACTAGAAAATTACACCACAGACTCTATACGCAGTCATGGGTAAAATGCCCACAAAACGTGAGCAAATTCCATTTTGGATAGCTCAAAAAATTACTCAAATCGAAGCAGTATTTCCAAATACTAGCCCACATGAGAAACACAGAATCCTAACAATCAGTTTACCGATGGGGATCACACCACAACTGGAAGACTGCACCACTTGGGGCTCAGTCTTTGCTGCCATCTATACTAAAACACATGGCATTCCGTCAATTGCGGTAATACCTGATGTCCTAAAACAAATTCAAAATGAATATGGGGCAGAGCCTGCTCTAAATTTAGGTATGAAATTACTGAAAAATTTCGACCAGGTCTCAACAATAATATTATCTAATATTAAAGGGGAGGCAGCAGCAGTGGCGATCCGCCAAAAATTGAGGGAATTCGATGTTACAGAACATCAAACTGAGCTACCCAGAATAATAGAACAATCTTATGCAGAATTAGGCAGAGATAGTTTGGGTGGAAGACCACTGAAACCAAAACTATCTGAAAGTCCTGAGAAGGACTCAATAAAACAAACTCCTACATCTTCTAAAAAGAAGTGGGAGTCTACTAAACAAAAATCAAACGAGAAACGTTCTCAATCCTGAGGTAGGTCTCCTCAAAAGGAGCCCTCTGAAAGGAGGTATAACCTCAGGAATAGGGATAATTTGAAAAAACCTGATAGGTATCAAGATACTGATACACGTTCCTCTCGTCCCTTTCAGATCTCATCACAGACTTCGGAAAGAAGAGGACGATCAGAACATAAAGAAGAACGCGTGAAATCGAAAGACGACAAACACGCTTCAAAAACAAAAACAAAACCTCAATTCTCCAAAAGAAGGTAGCAGGTCTGAAGATCAGACATGCCGAGAATACTGAGAACACAACTCAAGAACGGAGAATGGGCTCAGACCATGCTGGACAGTGCAGCAGAAGTCACAATAGTTCGCCAGACCGTGAAGGAACTTCTGGAGATAGTGGACTTGAATGAGTACATCACAGTAGAGACTGTAGACACCAGGGTTAGTACTCCACAAAAGTTATATGAAATAACACTCCGGATGGAGGGAGACAAACCTAGACAGGTGAAAGCACTTTTTTGGGAAAGACTATCAAGAGGCTATGACATACTTCTAGCAGAAAAGGACTGGCCACCACAATTTGTCAGGGAGTGCCCACATGGCGAGGACATTATTATGCCTGCCTTCTCCAACCATATTCCTATACATCTAAAATATACATATGCCAGGAAATGGGCAGTGGCCCAGGCCCCAGCATTATATAAAAATCATGTAGGATGGGATGAGGATTCACCTCAACATAAAATACATCTGAAACATGAACCTACTGCACAAAGGCAGTACCCTATAAAGCAAGAAGCTAAAAAACAGGTCAGGGAGATCTTAGATCAACTTGAATACCAAGGGGTGATTGAAACATGCACCTCCTCAATGAACAATCCTTTGTTTCCTGTCTCCAAACCAGACAATACATATCGTCTAGTTTTGGACTACAGACACCTAAACACTTGTTCTAAAACTTTTGCAGTGCAAAATGCACATAGCACAGCATTAATGAATAACATTGTGCGTAAAAAATATAAAACAACATTAGACATCTCAAATGGTTTCTTTTGTCAAAACATAGCACCTGAAAGCAGGTACTTAACAGCATTCTCCATAATGGGGACCCAGCGTCACTTTTGTCGACTCCCACAAGGGTTCAAAAACAACCCAGGTTTATTCTCAGCGAGGGTAACGGAGTTACTACAAATTTATGACAATGAGGCATTGTCCTATGTCAATGATATCTATCTGTTAGACGATGACCTGGATAAACACTTGAACAAGGTGAGCACCATTATACTGGGTTTCGCCTCTGAGGGCTACAAGTTCAACTTTAAAAAGTCCAGAATTGCCCATCTCAATGTCCTATTTCTAGGATATGAGCTTTCAAGTGAAGGCAAGAGCTTGGCAGCTAACTTTTTAGAAAAGTGTGCGCTGCTCCAACCTCCAAAAACGCTAAAAAACTTACAATCCATCCTGGGTTTCCTAAATTTTGGAAGAACATACATTCTAAATTATGCAGAAAGGGTTAAACCTCTCTACGCATTAATCAAACCTGATTTTTCAATCAAAAACTGGACACAGGAACACACAGAAATTTTGCGTTCACTCCAGGCTAACATGTTAGCAACAAATCACTTACAAACACGCGTAAGTCAACGCAATTTGGTGATCCGAATAATTTCGGGTCAATGTGGATTCACCTACTTAACCTTCAATGAGGGTGAGAAAATACCAATCGCATACAAATCCCATTTGTACACACAAGCGGAAATGCGCTTCAGTTCAACTGAAAAAATTCTGACAGCAGTTCAAACCGCTGTAGCAAAAGAAAGAGCCTTAGACCAAGGGAAACGCATTATTGTCGTAACCCCAGTACCGGCTTTAGAAGCGGTCACAAAAGCAAGCATTCCAAATGCTAAAGCATTACATCCAAGATGGATACAATGGGTTAATTCTCTTGCTGCAACAGATGTTGAATATGTTTTTGATCTTGATTTAAAAACACAAGCATTCCTACAATATGAACAAGAATGTCCTCTGCCTACTGAAATTCTGCCTCTTGATCAGTACGAATTTATAATTTACACTGACGGATCCGCACAACCCGCAATAGGGGGTAAGCAAGCTTACAGTGCAGCGTGTGCAATCGTTAAAGGTCGCATGCGAGATGGCATCTTCAGACCTATGGTCACAAAAACACAATCTCTAGGGGATTGTACAGCTCAGCGAGCTGAACTACAAGCATTCAAACTGGCACTTGAAAGTACAGATCGAGAATTCCCCACACTAATAGTGTGCGATTCGTTTTACTGTGTTCAGTCGTATAATGAATATATACAAAACTGGCTTGAAAATGGTTTCAAAGATGCGAAAGGTGGCACAATAAAGCACAAATTGCTTTGGGAACAAGTAGTTCAGTTGAAAAACGAACTACCAAAGGCTCACGTGATACACACACTGAGTCATCAACGTGATGGCGTTCACGTTGCAGGGAATTCATTGGCTGATGAAGCCGCAAAGGGGGCTGTGCAAACGGCTTCCGTAGCTGCGATCACTCGTTCAAAAACAAAAATAGACGGTGAGATAATGTTGGCTGTCAATGCATCAAGCAAAGGCAGCAGTGCAGCGTTACCAAAAAAGTTTCCACTCAAGTACTCTTATGTAATTGATGCGAACAACGTTCCTTTTGCTCGAATCCCTGGAGTGGGTATAGGGTAATACCAAACAAGGAACGCAGATTAGGACTAATCCTAGCAGCACACGAAGGGATAGCTTCTGCCCATGCAGGTGTTTCTGCAACAGTATCTTTACTCAAGCAAAGATATTGGTGGCTTGGCATTAGAAAACAAACAAAGAACTATGTTTTAGAATGTGATATATGCTAACAGATGAAAGTCTCCACAGTGAAACGTCCTGCGCAGACACCCCTGTTAATTTCAGATAAACCATTAGCTTGTGTTTACCTTGACCACTGCGGTCCCCTGCAAAGGGACGGTAACTATAAATACATCTTGGTTGCAGAGGATTCATGCTCTAGGTTCCTATGGTTATGGCCTCAGCGCTCGGCTGACGCTCGAACTGTTATAAAAGATTTGCGAGTCTTTATCGGCACATACGCAATAGGCACGCTACATTCTGACCAGGGTCCTGCGTTTAGCTCTAGGGCTTACAAAGAAGCCATGGCCAGTCTGGGCGTTGCATTGCGGTACTCCTCTTCATTCCATCCTGAGGGAAATTCGGTTGTGGAAAGGAAAAAACGGGACATAAAGCAGTCTATAACAGCTACGGTATTAGGTTCGGGTGATGGGTGGGTCAAACACCTTAGTGGCGTACAGCGCGCAATGAACAATCTGCCAAGAAGTTCTCTAGGGGGGGTCACTCCATATGAGATCCTATTTGGGACAAGAATGTGGGTACCAGACCTAGAACACGTAGGCACAGTGGTGGAAAATAAACCCTTTGATATCAAAGATCGTTTGGCTGTTTTACAGGACTTAAACAAATTAAGAACGAAACAAAGCAACGTATTCCTACAGTCAACCACCACTGGGGATCAACCGGCTGTCCCAGCAAGGCCTGTCAGGATTCCAAAAGTTGGGGATCTAGTCAGAGAAAAAATTGCGGTCAAGAAGGAATTTGGACCTTCTTACAGACAACCAGTGCCTGTCCTAGCAGTTCAAGGAACAAGAACAGTACTACTGCCGCACCTTGCTGGAAGAAAGGAGAAAAGATTTGTGTCCATCGACCTGATCAAACCACAGTATGTGGCCAATACTAAATAGTAGGCCTCGTGGACTCCGACCTAGTAGCAGACACACTCCTCTCGCTACTATCCAAGAGGTTCAGACTGAAAGACTGATAACAATCGAGAATTCAGCTGTAACAGACGGAGGACTATGCAACAACGCTATGGAACTCATCCCTCTTGAACACCAAGTAACAGTTCGTCCAGATACACCTGTCTACACCAACGTAGCACGTGATCAACTGGTTCCAGTGATTTCTACAAATCCTGATGCAATTCCAACAATTGACAGAACTGCTTCTGGCTACTTCATTAACTTTGATACGTTCTCAGAAGATCCGAGTGAACCTGAAACGACGCCAGTGTCATTGAAATTCAAGCAGCAAGTACAAGACTTTCTTCAATTTATGAAAAAGACTTATTTGGTTTCTCCATGGATTGAACTCTGGATTACATCTGGACTTTTTGTTTTCCTGCTCTGGCTAGCTTTGGTAACAACTGTAAGCGTGCTTATAAGTGGCAGATACATCCATGTGAACACTGAAGGAAAAGACGTAAACGTACTTTTGAAACCTCATAAATCTTCCCATCGTGAAGCAAGAGACTTATCATCAGTGAACATCACAGCTGTTCCTATACTTGATGGTATAGTATGGGACAAAACAGATTATGATATCTTCGGCCCGAATGAACAATTGAACATTCCACATTTGTTTAAAATTTCACTAAGTGATCTAATTACGTCCAGTACCTATTCTGATGATTGGGACTTTGAGACTGTGACTGACATAATGTTTGACCTAGAAAAATCTGCTGCATTTTCTAAACATGAATATTTAGAGGGTTCATCAGACTATGAACAAATGTATTGTTATAACCACTATGGTCATCATTATTTGCATAAATCTGCATATCCAAGAAATGTGTTTATGTTTAACCAATGGGAACATTGTCCTACACCACCTAAAGGTAGTTCAAAAACATTTGCTAATAAGTTTCCATATTTTTCAGGATACAATACATCTGAACCAGAAATGTTTTACTATAAAAATGTAAACAAGACAGGACTGAAAATTATGTTAACAAATACAAAACAGATTTATTCTGCATTTTTTAATGCCCAACTGTCTAGACAGGGTTTCGACTTTTGGAAAGACACAATTGACACAAAAACTGTGTGGGGTACTAAAGATTGGCAAGTGCAGGGGATAGAAGCTTTATTTAGAGCCTGCATCATCCCAGAACAAATAATGTTTTTGAATGAAACTATCCAACAAACATCTTGTCTTGGATTAGCCAAGATAAAAGAGATGAACACACCTTCTGTACCAACACCTGCCAGTGAAAATAATACAAAGGCAGTGGTGACAGTTGACAATATACTACAACTCAACAGATCTAATCCTACTTGGAAAAAATGGTTGATCTGGCCCACAGACACGAATAACTGTCAGGAAAGATTCCTGAATAAAACTCAGGGCTTTACTATTCATAGGCCAGACCCAAGATACGTCCAAAGACAACATCCGGGGGTAGTAACAACATACAGTGTAGGGAAATTATGCCTCGATTGGCTGCATAAGTCTACACTACAGGATGTGAAACAACACTTAACCTTACTTAAAAAGGACGCAGACCTTAGGGATTTCTTGCTTGGACCAAGAAAACTGCGTCAAAAACGTTTCATATATGCCGGCATTTATGCTGCTTATAATGAAGCTTGGAAGGTATCACAGATAGAGGCCGCAGAACGAATACGTGAACTTGATCGTATTAATTTAGAGAAAACACTCTCTGTGGTCGACAATGGGTTAACAACTTTGTCCTCCAGAATATATTCATTGGATGGCATTGTATCCTCTGCTATCGACATACTAGAACAAGATTTGGCGATGTTACAACAAGGCCAATCTCAATTACGTTCTATTATGTTATTAAGCTGGACGCTGCAATCTTTGCGAGCGGGCTATGTGCCTTGGCGTTTCATCAACACAACGGCTCTGTTTGCAGAATACAATCTCACTGATAAACAGATCGAACTGGCACAAAGAGGAGCAAAGTATACAGTGCTGAGCATTGAAAAATTGGAGAAGTTACCATTCACTGTGGCAGAAAAACCAGCTACAGAATGGCTTATTCATGGCAAAATAACATTACCTGTGAGTACTTTTCAGTTTCAGTATTGCCTCAGACAAATGCAAGCAGGCAAATATGAAAGGTTGGGTAAGGAATACATTAAGACATCGTGGGATTTACCGTATACATATAGATGTTGGAGTGGGGATCGTGAAGTGTTTTTGAGCGGTTCAAACTGTAAACTTGCACTGAGTGGTTCACTTATATGTCAAGACATTTCCTTGCACGGGGCTTGTAATGGTTCAGTGGAAAATTTGTCTTGCCATCAGCAGGGTACTCCAGCTGCTGTGATTAATCCAACGTTTGGACAACTTTCTAATGGGAGTTACCTCATGTTGAATGATCAGAGCTGCTGCGGAATGCTGCCAGGCATCCCATATCTAGTAACGGTCAACTCCAGGGTCACTTGCTGTATGCAAGTATTGTTTCCCCCAATAGACACAGTCAGGGAGTCGCCTCTATGGCCTTCGCTGAACGTCTCTTTTATAAGATTTGATACTCTAAGCAGAATGAAAGCCATGCTTTTACAGCAAACAGTGCCTTTGACCTCGGCCAAAGAAACCTATGATCTACAAGTTGCAAGGACTTCGGCTGAGATACAGACTTTAATACGTACAAACTGCCCTATACATTTCGTGGAAATGATATCACGTATCTTTAACATGTCTGATACAACCGGAATTGTACATGTATTTAAGAGCATCTGCTCAGGTCTGTTAGCACCTTTCCAGGCAATACTCGGAATCATCCCGAACTTTGCACATTCGGTGTTTGGTGGCATACCATTAATTCTAGCACTTGTTCCCGGAATTCTATTTCTCTTTCTGCTATTGCGCTATGGCCAGCCTATTCGCAGACATCACTCCGAGCGAACTGGAGAAAGCTCTCCTTGAACGAAAGTGCCGTGAGCAAATAGTAAAGCTTTTGGGCATGACTCGTCTACGGGACCTTAATACAACTTGGTTCCTGTCATTCAGACCAATCTGGCAAGATTGCATCTTACCTGTTCTACGATGCCTGCTATGCGGTGAAGAATGCGTGTTGGACACCTGTCTAACATTTCCATCAGCAACGCCAACGGATGTCGATACTCTGCTGGACCCGATAACGGCCCATGCTCTGTGTTGTCCCCAGAGGCTTCCTATCCTGCTGTCAGCATTCATTGAGATCTCACAGACGCTTCCGGCTGCTGCTGAGGTACGAGAAAGAACTCCAGGCACACAGGTAACAACGGACGCGAACATTGCTGAGGCAACCTATGCTGGAAGCAATGCTTCCCATCTCTGTGCAATTAATCTACTACACGAGGTGTTCCAACTGACACCAACAACAGTGGATGATGTTTTGTCTATTGAAATAGATGATCTCATGTTTACACCAGACCCGTGAACTAACTCTGATTCAGCATACTGTGTTCCAGAGATGCAGTGACAATTTGGCCTTCATTTTTAAACAACTTGGAACTCTACCAAAATTGAACTTTTTCCCCATTTTTTTTAACGAAAATGGCACATCAATCTGCTTAAAGTAGAACTAGCCTTATAATACAGACTTCAAGGTACTTCCACGGACACTTAGTAATCTTGTGTGTCTAAAACAGTTCATTAATTTTTCTGACATGAAATGACTTTGATTTTTGAGAAACTTATCGATCATTTTTTGTCAAATGTAAATATTACTGCTTATTTCATTCCAATTGCATTTATTTTTCGAACTTTATGCCTGTAATGAAAAGCAATGCTTCAAATGTACAGTACCTTTTGCATTCTAATAGGTTTTTTAAAAATGCCTTTTTTAAATGGTTTTATGAAAATTTTTAGAAATATGCGGTACTCCATTTTAATGTTTAGCATTTTAAATGTTTAGCATTTTAGTATTATCGTACACACGAAAGAGGAGTGGGTGTTGTATTCCTCTTAGGGTATCCATAAACGGGCTTTCCAGTATCATGTCCTTATATAGGCACAATTCGCCCTGCCCTTATATAGGCATAAAATCCCAGCCCTTATTTAGGCATTAAACCGTGCACTCCAAATACAGGAATGGTCTCTGACATCCGTCCACCCTAACGTCACAACGAGTTCATGAAGAACAGACCCTTAGGCTGCGGGAGATTCCCTAGTCCAGGACTATTGATTTCTTCAAGGACTCATATATTATGCATGAACCATTATTCCTTAGGGGGTTCATTCATGACGTCTTTCGCTGTCCAACTCACGTCAATACTAACATTCTTAGGTGGTCTCAGGTATAAATATACCTTCCCTAGCCCCTGTAAACCAGAGGAGACCTCGGCTTCAGAGGAGCCCGTTTCCCGGCCTGACGCACTGAGAAGACGCTGCCATTCCCTGCACGCAGAGAGCTCAGCTTCCAGCTTCCAGTGATCTGACTTCCCTTGCGGGGTGTTGGAGTTCGAGTCTGGCAAAGAGATTCCTACCTCTCTCATTCTTCAGGTATGGAGCTGACTAGAACCTAGAGGGACTCTTGGCATACTAGGCATACTAGACTTAACATACTCTTAGTATACCGTAGTAAGGAATACTTCACCTACTTCTTCCCTCTTCCTACACCTAGGTCAGGTTAGGTACATTGGGGTAGAATTAGCTTAGCAACGCATCGTATGAGTACTCGCATTTTTAGTCTGTGTTATTTATGTAACAGCATATGTACTAAAAGATAATGCTATCGCAGTATTATTTATTTCTACTGCTCACCCTGTACATTATTTATCTCGCATACTGTCTTGTGATCGTAACAGCACATTTTACTTACACCAGAAACAAGACTGTTCAATAAATCCTTTATTGAAACGCCCGTCTATTTCTTTCTGTGTAACTTGGAGAAAACTAAGCATGCACGACTGAGCTGAGTGAAATAGTTATCTATTGTTTCCACGACTCTGGGACATGTTCTGATTCTAAAGGGAAACACAGTGGTCATGTTTTGCGGCTGCCAGAAACTACTCCCTTCTTGTTGTCAAGGAGTTTCTAGTGGCCTCTGAGCTAGCTGGCACAAGTAATTAAGTTTAATATACTCGATAGGGACATACCGACCTTAGTCCTATGTCAAACCTATAGGATATATTATTCCAATGCGCAGAGCCTATTAGGGAAATAGGAGCTACACTACACAATGACAACAAGAAACTCATTCCAGGCATTTTCAAAAAGGGGCCAAATTCATTATTTTGCCTGGCAAAGCAATTGCAAGTGCTTTTTTTTTTTTTTTAAAGACAGTCCTCAGACCGTACCAAAAACAAACTAATGGTGCACAATGTTCACAAAGAACCCAAACAATTCAAGCACTTGTTCCAAAAACGGTCCTCAAACCAAGACAGTCCTCAGACTGCACCAAGACAAGACAGTCCGGAGACTGCACCAAGACAGTCTGGAGACTGTACCAAGACAAGGCAGTCCGGAGACTGCACCAGACAGTCCGAAGACTGTACCAAGACAAGGAGACAGGCTCTAGCCCCAGGCCTTTTCAAGAGTAAACCGAATTCAGCAGGTGGCCTGGCAGAGCGTTCGCAAACACTCTGTGTCTCAAGGGTCCACAGACCCACCAAGTTCAAACAAGACGGCGCCGCACTTACCAAGAACTCAAGATGAACTCACCCGGTGCACACAGGTCAAACAAGATTATTCTCCACTGCCGACTCTTCGGACCAAACAGTCAAATCCAAGGGTTTTGCCTTCTCAGGACCCCAGCCAGGGTGACCACTAGATGAGGAGCCGCCCGATCAGACAGGCGGGGCAGCTGCGAGTGCAAAGCTCTATCGTGCAGGGTACCCTGATCCGCCCATCTGACCAGACGTCACCCCGTCCTCCTTACACCCGATTACGGGCGAGGATGGGACACCAAATGGAGGAGTCCCTGTTCGGGCGCCAACTGAAGGAAGTGACCCGATTAGGGCCACCCGGCTCACTTACGACCACCTCATAGCCTTCCAAACAAGTGAAGAGTCGGTCAGACAGTAGAGAATACAAACAATCATTTATTATTAAAATACACTGCAGCGGAGTCCAATTTGACCAGCACCCTGGGATGGCTGTCAAGGGGACTGGCTTTCACAAGCATAGAGGTAACAAATATACATTTCAGCATGAGAATAAGACACACCCACCAAGTAACTTTCCACAGACGGCAGCAAGAAACAAAGGGGCACACAGAGATGAGCTAAGAGTCTGAGACCGGGCACACACTATCTCTCTGGCAAGGTCATTCTGTCTGTGCCTGCAGCTGAGCCAGTGGGAGTAGGCTTCCATCTCATGGGAAAGGTATGCAGAAGTACAAAACAATGTATTCATTAGTACAGCGAGGCCCAACTTTGAGAGACACAGAAAATTCAGCACGGCTACTACTTGCAGAGCCAGGGAGCAATTAATTGTGATCATGGGCTGGAATTGGTGGCTAAATATGAAATGGCGCCGCAAAGGCTAACTTAAGCATCATTATGTACGGTAGCACAGATCAGACTTTTCATTTAATTACAACACAAGCCTGATTTATAATATGGCAAGAGGCACTCTGTCAATCCTGGATCACCTCCTAGAAATGGCCTCTTATGTCTGCCGGCACATGAGGCACCACTATCTGAGCCATATCCCAGAGGGTGTGGGTGTAACATGTAAGGACACATTTGGCACTGATGGACTTCATTGCCACACAAGAATGTTTTCTTTCTCCTGGGCCTCCAGTTGTTTTGATACTCTATCTGGGGGGAAGGTCCCCGACAAATGTCTCGATGACCAGAATGCTTTAATTACCAGGTTTTCAGGTGAAGGGTGAGCTGATAGAAAGGGCAGGTCACCTGGAGCAGGGAGATAGCGGTGGGATGCCAGCCTGTTGACAGCAGGGGCATAAGTTGCTTTTTTCAGGCTGCCAGGACCAGGTCTAAAACAGCATCACTGAAAGACAGCATGGTTCCGGGTTTGGAGCTGTTGGTAAGAGGACTTACGTTAGGATGTTAGTCTTGATGTCCACTGTTGGTAATTGTAGATCCAACACCTCAGCAGCCTTTTTCATTATTTAATGGAATGACACCACTACTGGAATTGTAGGGCCAGTGGGGAATTCCATATCCCATTCTGGGAAAGTGTCTAGGCCACTAGCTGATGAAAGCCCTTGGAGGTTATGCACTTGATCACCACCATCACCCTCATGTGAGTACAAATCCAAAGGGTTGCAGTTGGTTCCAAATAGGTTGTGCATCCTGCTCCTATAGTCCTCCTCGTCTATCAGCCATTAAGTCTGCCTGTGTGGTCTGTTCTGGGGCTCAAGTTTAGGAACCGGCAATGCTGGCATCGTGTCCAAAGCCAGCGGTGGAGGTGGCCCCGGTAAAAAGGGGGAGAGACATCCAAGGCATAGATGTGGTGTAAGGTTGTGCCTGATCAAATGACTGAAGAGTCTGCGTCAGTCCTGAAGGGGCGCCGCTGGGTGGTGTCAGAGTCATGGGCATTAACATTGGGAGACTGAATGAAGTCATGGGGCCCATAGGCGTGCCGAATGGCACTGAGTCTTTAGAAAAGATGGAGTACATGGCGTTCAAAAATGCTGCTGGATCCGAGCCCGGAGTTGGAAACTCAGGAGAGGCTGGAACCGGCAGCCCGGAGTTGGAAACTCAGGAAAGGCTGGAACCGGCATCTGGAACTCAGGGTGAGATGGCCCCGGTGCCGAAAGATCCGGGAAGGATCGTAGTGGAGCTGATGGGGACCAAGGTGGCTCTGGAGCCAGGTTCAGTGGACTCCTCGGAGAGGGAACTACAGGCTCCAAGGCAACCAACTCTAGTTACGAGCACAAAGACCTAGTGGGAAACGGAGGGCACCGATGTGATTTACCTTTAATGTGCTTCTTATGTTTCCTGTGCATCTTTCTCTTTCCCTCCTGAAGAGTGTGGGGAAGGTGACCTAGAATGAAGCCTTGCGCATCATCGACTACCTCATTCCTCTCCGGCCCTGGCCATGGAGAGTATAACTACCCACTCCTTGATGACCTTCGGGTGCATGCTCCGGCAGGATTCCCAGGGATAGGTGTCGTGGTCCGATCCGAGACACCAGAGGCAGATAAAGTGAGGATCCATTATGGACATCTGTCCCTCACCCTGATTGTTTGGGAGGGGGGGTATACATGGTACTGCACAAAAAGTTTTGTTGTGTTTGGAAACCTCCTCAGAGAGAGCGAGCTCCGGATCCGCATTGAAAGCAAGGAAAAATGAAAAATGAAGTTATTACACCAGGGTGGGTCCTATATGGCTTTAGTGACATCATCTGACACCACTTCTGGTTTCCAGATGAAGCCAGCACCACCTACCTACGAAGTGAGGGCTTTGAAGTTTCTGGATCCAGTCTGGCACATGGGACTACTCTACAGGTGAAGAATCTGCGGGTAGAAGTATCCATCAGAATTCTGACTATGTATCTTGCCCTTGGGATGGTGCCACCTGTAGAAGAGTCCAACACATGGGGAAGTATATTTGTGTGTATATGTACCACTACACATGGCACACCCTCAATAGTGAGGCTACCAGATGTATTAAAACAAGTACAAAAATGAGCAGAGAGCTGCACATGCTCTAGATTTGGGAATGGAATTAATGGGAAATATTTAAACTGTTTCCTCCACCATCCTGAGTAACATTTGTAGAGAAGCCACAGCCCTGGCAATAATAGAGAGGCTTGCTGCAGCTCCTGTTTAAGAAAGTGTATGGGAGCTACCAAAGACAATTTCTGAAACATATACATCTGGCGGCCATAACCCTTGGAATCATGAGCTATCAAACCTCATTTCAGAATAAAAGACAAGATTGAGGGCTCTGACTGAGAAAAAGCCATAACGGAGACTAAAAAGAAGTGGAGAGGAAAACAGAAGAAAAGGACTGAATCTCTGTCAACTCAGGAATCCTGCCGGGATGGTTATAATTTGAGGGACCGTGATAAGATTAAAAAGCCAGATTGGTATCAGTATATGATGGAAGTCCTTCCCGTTCTTCTCATAATTCTGGAAGACAGAAAGAACTGGTAAGACCGAGTACTGCAGAAAGTTTGAGTATGTCAAGCAGAAAAGTGAGTCAGGACGTGAAGCTGAGGATAGTGTAAAGAAGGAAGAAAAGGATCCTGACTCTAAGACTCACTTTAAAAAGAAGAAAGTGGCTGGACTAATGAAAAAACATGCCCTGCAATCAATTGACACTTCTGCAGAATGGGGCTTGGGCAATAGCACTTCTGCACAGTGCAGCAGACGTGACGATAGTGCGCCAGACTCTCCAAGAGCTTCTGGCAGTGAATCCGACTCATGAATCTATACAGGTTGAGACTCTAGAGAGACAAGTAAACCCTTCAGACAAGGTTTATCATGTAAAAATACAAATTGAGGGGGATATACCACACACAATTAAAAAGATATTCTGCTTAGATGTCTGAGATATTATTCTTGCAGAGGACGACTGGCCTCCAGCCTAGACACTTCCAATGGGTTTTTCAGTCAAAATATAGCACATGAAAGGAAGTATTTAACCGCTATCTCATTCAACAAATACCATTTGTCTTACAGGAGGATCCTGAGGCACTATCGTATATTGACAACACTACTGCCAACTGATGACATTATTGATGATGACTTAAATCAACACCTAAGTGGGAGGACCGGATGGTGACAATACCGACCACACACACATATAAAATTAATTTAAAACATATAACATTGTTAGCTTGAATGTGATTTTTCTCAGATACAATCTATCCAGCAAGGGTAAGGGTTTGGCACCGGACTACCTGCCAAAGTGTGCCACCTTACAACCTCCGAATATGTCAAGAAAGTTACATGCCCTAATGGGATTTCTTAACTTTGAAATGACTTATGCTAAGTGATTTGAGCCATTGTACCTCGATTTCTCACACATTTTCTGACAAACATTGGATGGAAAAACACACAGCTATCTTAAATGGACTCCAAGCAAACATTTTAGAGACTAAATCAGTGGAGGCTCCTCCGTTAAGGCGGAGGAGTGTCGCCCCATTGCTCGTTGAGTGGAGGAAAATAAAAATAAGATGATAATAACAAGAAGTTAATATCATTTTATTTTTCTTTGCAACTCCAGCAAGGTCAGGTCGGGCCGGGCTGGGCTTGCCGCTGTCAGAGGGAGCAGGAGTGGTTTGCACTCCCTCCCTAAGTGCGCATGACTGCTTGGCCGGCCCTCTGAGGCTGGCCAAACAGTCATGCGCACTTGGCATGTTTTCCACTGGGCTGTGTTGCACAGCCCAGTGGAGAACATGCCCAGCCTCCCAGGTCCTGCCTGAGCGGCCAAACAGGCCGCTCATACCAATCACGACGCTGCTCATGCAGCGTTGTGATTGGCTGGGAGAGTCTGGGAGCCTGGGTGCTTCTGGTGCAGCAGAGAAGAAGACGGAGGAGAGACGTGCGTCGGTGTCGGCGAAGAAGAAGAAGGTAAGTTTCTTTTTTTTTTTATCCCTGCACCACCACCCCCCGTTCCGAGGCAGCCGTCACTGGACTAAATATTTAAAGACTAGGATTACAGAACAAACCTAGTTAATAGAACAGTTCCTAGTTCCTCAGGCTACCCATACATAGTTTACAATGAGGGACAGAGCGTTCTCATTGCTTACTAATCACATTTCTGTTTCACAGCCGAGGCACGCCTCACTCTGGTAGAGAATTTTCTTCCTGAGGGGCAGTTGACCATTTTTATGTATGCATGCACAGATTTCTTTTAAAGAATCCTTGTCCTTTAGCTAATTGTCCAAATTGCAGGTACACCTGTAGCTGTTATTACGTACAGTAGAGGTAACTGTTTCAACGTTGGCTAGCATATTCCACCCTTGCGGCGGTGAAGAAGCACTTGTCTACAATTACTCAAAATATGGATTTTAATGATTTCCCCCTGTGTCCTCGCCCAGTTAAAGGTAAAGCTTTATATCTGTAGCAGGGTATGCTACTTATAATGAATACACAAATATTCAGAAAAAGAACCTGCTGAAAGACTTAAGAGAGATTGACAGAGAAATAATGCAAGCTACATTTCAAATTGTTAACAATGGAATGGGCCCTTTGACCTTCTAAAAGAAGACATAAGTCTTTCACAACATGGACAAGCTGAGTTTCTAGTTATTACACAACTAAATTGGGCACCATACTGTTAAGTATAGTAGAAATAGAAAATGCCATGTTTTCTTTAGCAGAAGAACCACACATTACATTGATTGATTGATATGGTAGTCATACTCAGCGTAAACAAAACACAGCGACTTCTGGAACAAAGTGTCCCGGCGCCAGGTGGAAAATAAAACAGCAGACGGACTACCCAGAAATGGGCTGTCACATGAAAGCCCCAGTCTTGAGATCCCTAGATTTTACTCTGGAACAAAAACATTTTCAGATGTTTTCTGAAGACAGCTATGTTTGGTTGGGAACGAAGTTCCAGAGGAAGAGAATTCCAGAGTTTGGCAGTGACAACTGATAGAGCTCTGGCTCCAAATCCAGTCTTTCAAAACCTAGCAAAAGACACTAAACAGGCATGGCTTGATCTTAAATTCTTGGGTGAAAGGTACCAAGTAAAAAGAGCCCTACGATAGCAGTGGTACAGTTCTTTAGATAGAGTTTTGTGCCAACGATACCATGCCTTAAATAGATATCTCTTGTGGATTGGGAACCAGTGTAGTCTCACATGTTCGCCTGAGACGGATGCACACTTTTTAAGACCTAACACTAGTCTTGCCACAGCATTTTGCAGTAGTTGTAACCTCTGCAAGATATACTCCAGAAGGCCAAAATACAAGTTGCAGTAATCTAACTTCGGAAGAATCAGGGCCTGAACAAGTTCCTTCCTGGAGCTGGCGGAGAGAAATGGCAGAATCTTTCTGATAACGCTCAGGAGTTTAAAGCCAGTCGGACATGTGATCTCAATGTGTTCTTTAAATGAGAAGTAATGGCCAACCCAAATGCCAAGATTCCAAGCCTGAACAACTGGAGTAGGAAGAGTGCCAAAGGAGGATGGCCACCATTCATGAGACTAGAGATTGGAGGGTCCAAAAACCACAATCATAGTTTTATCCTTGTTATCCTTCCGCAAGTTCCTGAAATATTTTGCTGTGTCGCTGGAATAATTTCCTAATATAATAATCAACTGGATATCATCCGCGTATACATGAAAAATAATGCCAAAAGATTTGAGAAGTTTGGCTAATGGAGAAACATAGATTGAATCAGTGCTATTAAGCTTTTACCCTAACCTTTTTTTCCGGTCTCTCTTTATCCTTTTCAGCCATCAATCCCCCACCCTCCCATCTAACCCCTCCCACATGCACGTTACCGACCTGTTCTGAACTCTCCCACATGAGATCCTCCCCTTTAGCTCTCATTTTCCTCTTCTCCTCCTATGAGCTCTCCTTTTCCTTACACCTCCTCATTGTTTCTTTAATCAAGTCCGCATGTATCTTAAGCTGAATGTATTGATTCTATAACCTACAAGCTATAGTCTCTCCCCTTTCACTCACTGTCACTCAACCCACCCTCACTGTCTAATCTGACCCACCGACATATGCACTATAACCCACCTGTAACGGTTTTACGACTATGTATACGTCTTAAAGTGTCTGCCCTGATCTGATGTTTACTACCACTGTTGTTGTTTTTCACTACCTGCATTTCCACTCGCCTCCCTATTCGCTCTATACTCCTCTCGGCTTAACAATGTATTCCCCATCCTCCACCCACTGAGAAACACTACTGCCTACTCGAACTCTGAATCTAACCACACCTTAACCCTCCTACATACCTCCTCTTAAACCTTGCCACAAACCACTGCCCCCCCCCTATCCTATTAGCACCAAGCACCATCCTGGGCCTCAACCCCTGCCTTTCTCCACTCTCTATTGACAACCTCCCAAATCCTATTACCCCTCCGCCCGCCCCTACCTCACCCAAAATGCTCATCCCCCCCCCAAACCCCCCAATGCACATTACTCTTACAACCCCCCCCCCCGGATTTGCTACAGTGACTCCCAAAACTAACCCCTCCCTCTTTCCACACCCTCTCCCTCCGCACTCTTACCCAATCCTCCCTCCTCAAAACTTCTCCCCTTCCCTCTCTTTGCCTGCTCTCCTATGCTCCACCAGACAAACCGCATCATCATGTCCCACCTCAATACCATCCACACACCATGCCCTCCTCCTGCCCTAACCGTCAAACACCCCGCCCTCACCAAACATGGACCCAACTCTTGGACCATTCCTTACCCTCCCAACCTCTCAAAAAATGCCAAAAAGAATCTTAAACACAAACTCCTAATCCGGCATCCTGAAACCCTAATCGAAGACAACTACCACAGGCCCACGTCCCCCATTAAGACTAACTATATTTTCTACACCAAACGCCCCTCCAAATGGAAGAGCACCTTTTTACGCCACCTCCCAGTATCTAGTACAATCAAAATCCCCCACGGTTACAAACTTGCCACTTCTCCAACCTCTCTTTTCCCTGGTGAAATAGCCATTTCCATCTACAAAACTGGAAACATCCTGATCCAAGCCTCAGAGCAGCACCTCACAATTTTTGAACTCCTCTTCAGCACTCTTTCAGACCAGCTGTCACAACCTACTCCCCCCCCAACACCCTCCCAATCCCAAAACCCCTCCTGGCTCCCCACAGCCGCCCCAACTCCTAACCCTCTCCCTAACGACAGTCCCTCTCTTGAACTCTCCCCTGTCACAACCCTCTCCCCCCTCCCCACACCAGCTCCCTCCCCTGCCCCCTCCCAGCTCCCCTCCGCCTCTCCGAGACAAACCCCACACCCCCAAGACACTCCTATCCGTAATGACACAGCCCTCTCCTTTACTCCTATTCTGCCTCCCCCCCTGGACATAGCCCCCCCTCCTCCCCTAATACACTCCTCCAAACTCCTATGTCCCCCTTATGGCCGCCCACCTCCAGCACCCTATCACCTCCCTAGCACCCTCCTCCCCCTCTAAACCATCCAATAACGACCATAACGCCTCATACTCTCGCCCCTTCCTCCACAAACTATACCTCCACCCATTACGTCGCTACCACATCCCCCCGCGCCTCACACTCTCCCATCACCTCTCCCCCTTTCCCCCCACTCCCCACCAGTCCATCATACAACACGCCCATCCCTCCCTCCCAACACCGGCCCACACCCCACCCCCTCCCCTGGCCTTCCCCACTCCCCCGTTAAAAGCTGTAACCCCTACATCAACCCCTCCTGGCAAACCAACATCTCCAAACTATAAACCTTCTCACCCTAGCCAATCCGCCCCTAACTCCCCCCCATTCCAGCCACTTCCACTTCCCTCCTCACCAACCTCAATCAAACACTTCGTAACTTGGAATACAATCTCTCTACCCTGGTTACTGAACTTACCCTTCTCAGAAAAGATTTCAATCGGTTCAAATCCGACAAACACACAGCCCGCCCCCCCTGGCCCTCTGCCCCACGTGCTAGCCCTCGAAAACGCCCATACCCCAAGCATTGGTTAACAACGCCTCTCCTCACCTGCTCTCACAGACCCCTTCGAACCTCGAATACCTACTCCGCCTCCGTCCTCTCTGTCCTCTGCAGTACTTACCTCAACAAACCCCCACCCAAAGATCTGTCCCCCCCTCACTCCAATATTCCTGTTATCTTGGGGACTAGCAGAATTCCCGACTATCCTAGCTCCCCCAGACACCCCTCAACTCACCACCATTCAACTACTCCCCGCCCCTAACACCAACACTAAACCCCTTACCTGCATGCTCGTGAACTGCCGCTCAGCCGTCCGGCATGCGACCGAAATCTCAGAAACCATTCTTAACGAAGATGCCGACATCGCCTTCCTCACTGAAACCTGGCTCAAAGATCACTCTACACCCATCCTTGACCTTCTTGCCCCCCAGGCTACTCTATTCTCAGAAAAGACAGACCGGAAAAAATAGGGGGAGGCATAGCTATCATTTTTAAAGAAGAGCTACAACTCTCCCCAATCAATAACACTGACTTCACAACCTTTGAATACTTAGGAGCCGAACTTAAAACGAAAAGCTCCCCCCAATACGACTGCATAATATCTATCACCCACCTGGTGAACCCCTTCCCTTTGCCGAAGAACTATCGGACCTTCTAACTAAATCGCTACTTTCCAACTCCAAAAATATCTTCCTAGGAGATCTTAACCTGCACTGGAATGAACCCGATGATCCCACAATCAACCTTCTCAATAACCTTCTTGAGATTAGTGACCTCAAGCAACTCTGCCACTCCCCTACCCACGCCAAAGGAGCTATTCTTGACGCCATCATCTCCAACCCTGATTTGACATCCTTAACCAACATCATCCCTATCGACTGGTCTGACCACCATCTCATTCTGTTCACGATCTCCCCTCCAGCACCACCCGCCCCTATAAAAAACAACAAAACTACAATTGTGACCAGAAATCTTAAGCAAATCCCCCCCGGCGCACTGGAACTTAAACTCCAATCCCAACTCAGTCTCACCCCCCCCCCCTCTTCAAATGCAAATGAACTCACTGAACACTTTAATAAAACTGTCTCAGAGGTTTTAGACCAGCTCGCCCCTCTGAAAAGTAAAACGCTAAAAAATGCCCCCTCCAAATCATGGTTTACCCTAGACCTTAATAAAGAAAGACGCTCACTTAGATTGGCAGAAAGAACATGGAGACAACACCCTTCCCCATCCCATCTTGCTCTCCTTAGAATTGCAAGATCCTCTTACAAAAAACACATCTTTTCGGAAAAAGCATCCTTCTTTCGTCTACAACTCTCACGGGCCAAAAACAGACCTAGAGAACTGTTCAACATTATTAGAAACCAAACCTCCCCTGCACCCCTCAACCCGGTGGCCTCCACTAACAAATGTGAAGAAATTGCCAACTTTTTCACTGAAAAAATTGCCAAAATCGACCGTGCTTTCCTTGATACTCAACCCTCGCTCACCCCTCAACATCCCCTGGATACTCCACCATATCCTCCACTCCCCTTGAAAACACCCCTGACTCCCTCACTCCTCCTCCCCTCACATACCCCTCCTAAACCCCCCCTTACTATCACACCGCTTAAAAATAACGTCTCATGGCATAATTTCCACTCAGTTTCTGAACGGGAAGTCTTCAACATCCTATCCAAACTCAAACCGTCCTCCCACACTAAAGACCCTCTCCCTTCCACACTCGTCCAAGATCTCAAACACATCATTGTCCCCTACTGGACCAACATCATTAACGCCTCCCTCTCAACAGGGAATGTTCCCACCTCCCTCCAACTCGGACAAATCACTCCCATTCCCAAAAATCCCAAGGCTGACCCCTACGACCCTAACAATCTCCGCCCTATCTCCAACCTCCCCTCCTCTCTAAAGCCCTAGAAAAGTGCGCCCTACTACAACTGGACAAACACATTGACACATTCAACCTTCTAGACCCCTGCAATCTGGCTTCCGCAAAGGTTGCAGCACTGAAACTGCACTGCTCAACATAGTCGATGACATACACCTTGCCCTGGACAAGGGTGAGACCTACCTACTCATCCTTCTTGACCTCACCGCTGCATTTGACACAGTCTACCACCCAACCCTACTCAATACACTCAAAGATCGCTTTGGCCTTAATGGCACTGTCCTCAACTGGTTCACCTCCTACTTCCAACATAGAACCCAACAAATTAAAATTCAAAACTGCCTCTCTAGCCCAACATCTGTCTCCCTAGGTGTCCCGCAAGGATCCATCCTCTCTCCTGCCCTTTTAACCTCTTTATGGAACCCCTCACCCTGATACTTAAACAAGCCAAAATCAACTATCACCTGTACGCTGATGACACCCAACTGTACTATAAAATAAAATCCCATTCCGACATCCTGCACCTCAACACAGCACTAACCAAGATCCAAACCTGGTTCCACAACAACCATCTTAAACTCAACCCTAACAAAACTGAGATCATCCTCTTCTCGCCCAAAAACACCCCTCTCCCCATTCAAACATGGATCGCTGACCTTAATGCCCTTAACTGCCCTCTCTCCCTCGCCGAATCTGTCAAATCACTCGGCATCACCATCAACAATAATCTTACACTAAACTCCCATGTTATAAATTCAGCAAAAAGTGCACTTTTCACACTCCGACATCTCAAAAAAATCAAACCCTTTATTCCAGCGGAAGACTTCAAAGTAATTACCCAATCTCTTGTCCTATCCAAAATCGACTACGGAAATGCCCTTCTCTCTGGTACTCCCAAAATCCACCTTGCCCCCATCAAATCCGTCCTCAACCTCGCAGCCAGACTTACAACAAACTGTAAACGTTATGACCGCATCTCACCTGCCCTCAAGGCCCTCAAATGGCTCCCCATCGAAGGTAGATCCTCCTATAAAATTGCCTGTATTACACACAAAGCCCTCTATCAGAAGACTCCAACCTACCTTTCAACTAAACTCAAAAAAGCTGGCTGCGCCCGAACGCTGAGAAGCACCAACACTCTTCTTCTCATACCCCCTCTACTCAAAAAAAGCGCCTCACAATCCCGCTCCTTCTCTGGCAAGGCCCCAACCATCTGGAACGCCCTCCCCAAAGACCTCCGATGCAACCCCTCCTATGCCAACTTCAAAAGAAACCTTAAAATACACCTCCTCACTAAATATTGGGGAAATTAACTCCCTGTTCTCCTTTCTGACTATTTTCCCTCCTCCTGCCTTAGGCAACCCCGCCTACCCCTCACACCCACTCACCCCCTCCTCATACCCTCCTCACCCCCTTCCCTTCATTATATTCCCCCTCACCCTCACGATGTCCCATGAGTCCTCCTTGGCATACTGTAAAAGTGCTATCTATAATGACACTCTTGTTCTTTCAAATGGTGTTTTGTTTATCTTATATGCACCCTTCTCACTATGTACTCTAAATGGTTCCTTCTATTTTTGTCTGATCATCTGCAGAATTTGTTTCGTACATTGCTATTGCTGCTTTCTTGTTTATTGCCATTGCTGATGAAAAGCGCTCTGATACCCTTGGGTGGAGCTAGCGCTATATAAAACCTTCAAAATAAATAAATAAAATAAATAAATAAATAAAAAACAAGGTAGGGCTCAATACTGATCCCTATGGTACACCCCTGGAAATAGATGTCAGAGAGGACCTACATTTGAAAAGAGCAACTGCCTGGGTTCTATCGTACAAAAAAGATGCAAACCAGGCCAGAACAATCCCACCTATTCCCACTGAGCCAAGTCTGAATAGCAAAGCTGAATGTGAAATGGTGTCAAAAGAAGCCGGCAGATCTAATAAAATCAGTATGCCCACACCATTGTTTTCACAGATGTCTCTAATGTCTTGAGTTGAAGTGACCAGTACTGCGGAAAGCAGAGTGGGCCGGATGAAGGAAATGGTTGATCTCAAGGAATGTTAAAAGTTGTGCATTTACTGCCCTTTCCGTGAGTTTGGAATAAAGAGCGAGCAGAGAAATAGGACAATAAGTATACATGATGTTAGAGTTAATGGATTACTTTTTAAGAAAGGGAGTGGCCAGGGTCTTGCAAGAGTCAGGGTCTCTACCTGCTGTCAAAGAAGAGTTGCAGAGGTCCTTAATATAAAGTGTAACCACCTTTAGGTGTAGGACGTGCAGACGTCCAAAGGAGAGGCCAAAGATATAGAAGCAAGTAGGTTGAACATTTGTTATTCGGAAATGGCAGAGAAGGATGGCCTTGACACCTGGTTCAAGTTCCTTGATAATTCCGAAGCATTGAGCACAGGCTGAGCGAAGGATGTGACTACGGTGTACATTTTGTCTACAAAGAAATTTGATAAATTATCACAAAGCTCTTGTGAGGGAGGTAGAGAATTGCTCAAGGCATCAGGGCAGGCCATATGATTGTACAATTTGAAAACCTCCTTGGTAGGAATTTTAGAACCTAGGATGAATTCCTTGGCAAAAGTGGCTCTATCAGCCCTAATTATTTTTCAGTAGGTTTTCAGTATAGTCTTATACTGAGTTTTGGCCGCGACTGAGTAGTCTTTCCTCGATTTCTATTCCCAACAATTGTATTCTTTTGTAGGGAGTTGCAACTCCTGGTTTTAACCAAGGGGCAGAAGACCGAAGCTTCCTGAGCTGTAGAGTTTTGATGGTGATTTGTTTATCTAACAAATTTTACAACCAGCTATCAATACAGATAGTATTCTGCCCCATATCATCCCTGGTCATAGAGGGAGTTGAATCAATAAGAGTGGTCTCCCATTTTCCTAAGTTCAGATCTTTCCAAGGTTTAACTTGGAGCCATGATTTATGGTGGGAGGGGTTTCAGGTAAGTCTGCCTGTAACATAAAACGAATCAGGTAGTGATCCATCCAGGCCAAAGGGACACATCCCAGGAAAGATGACCATTCTAATGAACACTATAAAGGGGAAAGGAACAAGCTAGTTACAAGCATCAATATTTAAAAGACAAATATAGCAGGACATGGTGTATTTAATCAAGACATAGTGCTTAAATATTATCAAAAAATATTTTTTATTTTTAGTATTTTGCTGATATTTTTTATCATCTTGTCAAAAGTATCAAAAATATATTTCTGGATGGTTAAAATTCACAATGCATCAAAACATATTATGACATGTGAGACATACTCAAGTGGATAAGAAAATTATACATAACAATACAGTTTACATATAATGCAGCATTTTCTCTTATGTTCGAAACAGGGTCCAGATCATATATGGACAGAAAGGAGGGTTGGCGGTAGATGGAACTATGCGCGTTTCGGCAGGTTGCCTTCGTCAGGACACCGTCTCAACTTTCACTGCATTGGACATATAATCAGATAATCTCAGTAATTACATGCACTTATGTCAATATTATAATTTTTATGTCCTGCAAAAAAAGATTGTTCAATTGGATCGTTTCCAAAGAAATCGATATAGATACTAAAGGTTCAGTGGTTTTTAGGGGATCTATTCAGGTTAAAAACCATGCAAATTAGATGAAGTTAAAAACATATTCTAAAAATAGAGTATTTAGACAGTAAAAAGAATATACAAAGAAAACACCTCCCAGTGCCATATCTCTATGTCTAAAGGTATTAGTACAGATAGTTCTATTAAAACCATTTATTTATAAAAAGTGCATGCTCGAAAGAATGATTTTATAAAGCAGAGCATGTGCCAACTAAGTGTGCACAGAAGGTGACAGGAAGAACAAGATTTTAGAGATGTTATAGTCACCTATTTCTGTATATGATCACTCAATTTAAGTTGTTTCCGATTGTGAGCTTTCTTGTAGTGCAGTAAAAAGTCCCTGAATCTGTAATATAATAATATGTATATCTTAGTAAGAGGTAATAAGTTGGTTGCGTGATTTTAATTTGGTACTAAGACATGCTTCTATACCTGATGGAAAGGGCGTTAATAGATGGATCAGGTTGGGGAATTCCAACCGGTTTAATTAATTTCCGAAGTTTTAAGTTCCGGGACTAGGAAGTTTAATCTGGAGGCAGTAGATTTCTCTAGTCACAAAGGAGAAGATGAATAAAAGAGTTTGATAAGTCAATCTATCTTTAGTAGGTAAGAAGAACACGTATTCAGTCTTAGAACATGAGAGGGGCTCTGCCGTTATATTGAAGGATACCTGTAGGGGGTCCCTATGTCACGAAGGGATCCTGTTGGCTGCTGTGCTATAGTTCTGTATACACAGACCTTAGGTTGATGTTTGTGCTGTGTATTACCCAGTGCTGCAATTCCACATCTAGCACAAATCTAAATTTAGAAAAATAAGTATGAGAGATAAAGGTTATGAACAGTATGGGATGTTATATATTACTCTTCTGGGAACACATTATTTAATCGGTGGATAACCTATTAGAGTAGTGTACTTACTGATAATGAAGATTTAATGGCCCACCTAAATTGCACCATTAGGTGAAGTGCTCTTGTGAGTCCGATTATCTGTGAAAAGATATGAGGTCCCATGAATGTTAAGGGGTTACATAGTTTAGATAATTATTTTTGCTGCATTAAATAATGTGTTCCCAGAAGAGTAATATATAACATCCCATACTGTTCATAACCTTTATCTCTCATACTTATTTTTCTAAATTTAGATTTGTGCTAGATGTGGAATTGCAGCACTGGGTAATACACAGCACAAACATCAACCTAAGGTCTGTGTATACAGAACTATAGCACAGCAGCCAACAGGATCCCTTCGTGACATAGGAACCCCTACAGGTATCCTTCAATATAACGGCAGAGCCCTCTCATGTTCTAAGACTGAATACGTGTTCTTCTTACCTACTAAAGATAGATTGATTTATCAAACTCTTTTATTCATCTTCTCTTTTGTGACTAGAGAAATCTACTGCCTCCAGATTAAACTTCCTAGTCCCGGAACTTAAAACTTCAGAAATTAATTAAACCGGTTGGAATTCGCCAACCCGATCCATCTATTAACGCCCTTTCCATCAGGTATAGAAGCATGTCTTAGTACCAAATTAAAATCACGCAACCAATTTATTATCTCTTACTAAGATATACATATTATTATATTACAGATTCAGGGACTTTTTACTGCACTACAAGAAAGCTCACAAGTGGAAACAACTTAAATTGAGTGATCATATACAGAAATAGGTGACTATAACATCTCTAAAATCTTGTTCTTCCTGTCACCTTCTGTGCACACTTAGGGGTCGATTCCGATTCGGGCCGGAAAACGTACCGACCGACTCGGTTTGGGAATATATTCCGACCGACACGTACCGGTGCTGCCCGACCCGCCTAGTACGATGAAATGCGTGCAAATTACGACCGACTCGTACAGAACACAAGCCGAACGACCGAACCGCGCGGAAAACAGCTATCCGGCCGGAAAACCACGCGAATCGAACCGACCGACACGCACCAGGAATGAACCCGAACGAAACGTACCCGCGAAGTCCAATCCACGCAGTACGATGCAACGCGTGGAAAACCCGACCGAGTCGCACGGAGTTCAAGCCATACGAACGACACGCATACAAAACAGCGAGCCGAAGCAACCCAATACTCCGCGACCGACGCGTACGTCGCACATGAAACACAGCACAAACACAGCGGGAACGACTCGGAGAAGCTCGCACGAGACAACTGCAGCGTCCGACTCGGTCAGAAGAACGTCTCCTACATGCACAAAAAGTACAAAGGGAAAAATACAAAAAAAAAGGCCAAACAAGCAATTACAAAGCCAATAAATACAGGGGGAAACAGGGAACAAAGACACACCCACAACTCCACCCATATAAAGGCCACAAATCCCTACCATGATCCTTTGCAAATTCAACTGACCTGCCAGCACAGAACACCAACAGACAGCAACCACAGACACACTCACAACTCATCCATCACACAAGCCACACACCATCAGCACCCCAACAAATAGCACCCTCACATACACCCAGCAACACCTACACCCACACACCCTCACTTGCACACCCACACCCACATCAATCACCACCACCACCCATCACCATGCCCCCAAAGAAGAATCCAAAGTTCCTAGACAGTGAATTGGAAGTCCTGGTAGATGAGATCCTCAGGGTAGAGCCACAGCTGTTTGGTACATTGGTCCAACAGACACCCATGTCGCAGAAAACCAAGATGTGGGAGAGGATTGTCGACAGGGTGAACGCACAATCACCATGTTTGCGCACAAAGGAAGACATCCAGAACAGGTGGTATGATGTGCGCAGGAGGGTCAAGGACCTACTAAAGAAGGATTACGCCTTGAGCCAACACACCGGCAGTGGTCCTCCTGCCAAACCAGTATACCTCAGGCCCTGGGAGGAGAAGGTGCGGGCCATCCTACCACCAGTGAGCGTATATGGACTATCAAACATCCCAGAGCCTGGTGAGTACACAACAAATATACCCAATATCGTGTGACAATATACACACATCACTGTCAAGGGGATAGTCAAACCATGCACCCTTAGCAAATCCACAGCAACAAAACCAGAATCATCCCAAGATGTGTATGTCAGTCAGATAAACACAATACATGCCATTTCATAGTGATATATAACTGTGTCATGACATGTACAAACCCAACAACAAATAAAGCTAGGCAGTGGCACAAATCTAACCAACAAACACAGTCAGATATGTAGCCACCACTAGAACACCACCACACAGGGAAGCCCACAGAAAGGAAGGAATCCTGTGTATGCTGGTCAAGTCAGTGTAGCCAATAGCATGATGAGAGTTGTAGTCACAGATATTGCTCACCCTCACAATTCGCCCATCAACACCACTCTGAACCATGCTCACATCACAGGGAGTGGAAAACAACTGACAAGATGGCTGACACTGGCTACTGCTGTGGGGAGCACAAGGCCCTGCTGGGAACTGGGCACCAACAAACAGCAGGACACCACTGACTGACATCCTGAAAGCCAACTTGCACTCCCTGCAATGGAAGCACGTTCAATGGTGGGATATCTGGCTGGGTGGGAAGGAGGACTGACAGCTCTGACCATAGTTACCAGCAGCTTTTCTCACACACACCCTTAACACAAACTACACACAACTCACCTGGGAGAATGCATTGCCTCACACTAAAATTAAATATCCCACAAAGAACCACCACCCTGGGTTATGCTGTGGGAAGCACAGGGACACACATGGGACTTGTAGCCAAACAAACGCCAGGACAACACTGTCAGCCATCCATTCAGCACAGGCACACTACCCCACAGGGAAGCAGAGTCAGAAGGAAGGAAGTATGGGCAAGCTGGGAAGGGGGGTGTAGGCAATAGCATGATGGGAGTGGTAGTCACAGCTCAACATCCCCCACCCACATGGCCCAGCAAGCTCACACTGAAGCATGCACACCTCACAGGGAGTGAAAAGCCACATCAAAGATGTCTGACACTGGTGCTCTGTTGTGGAGAGCACAAGGCCATGCTGGGAACTGGCCACCAACCAACAGCAGGACACCACTGTCAGCCATCTTGCCATTGCTGTCACACTCACACACAGTGAAGTCCACTCAAAAGGAAGGAAGTAATGGGCATGCTGGGAAGGGGGTGTAGGCAATAGCATGATGGGAGTGGTAGTCACAGCTCAACATCCCCCACCACATGGCCCAGCAAGCTCACACTGAAGCATGCACACCTCACAGGGAGTGAAAAGCCACATCAAAGATGTCTGACACTGGTGCTCTGTTGTGGGGAGCACAAGGCCATGCTGGGAACTGGCCACCAACCAACATCAGGACACCACTGTCAGCCATCTTGCCATTGCTGTCACACTCACACACAGTGAAGTCCACTCATAATGAAGGAAGTATGGGCATGCTGGGAAGGGGGTGTAGGCAATAGCATGATGGGAGTGGTAGTCACAGCTCAACATCCCCCACCCACATGGCCCAGCAAGCTCACACTGAAGCATGCACACCTCACAGGGAGTGAAAAGCCACATCAAAGATGTCTGACACTGGTGCTCTGTTGTGGGGAGCACAAGGCCATGCTGGGAACTGGCCACCAACCAACAGCAGGACACCACTGTCAGCCATCTTGCCATTGCTGTCACACTCACACACAGTGAAGTCCACTCAAAATGAAGGAATAATGGGCATGCTGGGAAGGGGGTGTAGGCAATAGCATGATGGGAGTGGTAGTCACAGCTCAACATCCCCCACCCACATGGCCCAGCAAGCTCACACTGAAGCATGCACACCTCACAGGGAGTGAAAAGCCACATCAAAGATGTCTGACACTGGTGCTCTGTTGTGGGGAGCACAAGGCCATGCTGGGAACTGGCCACCAACCAACAGCAGGACACCACTGTCAGCCATCTTGCCATTGCTGTCACACTCACACACAGTGAAGTCCACTCAAAATGAAGGAATAATGGGCATGCTGGGAAGGGGGTGTAGGCAATAGCATGATGGGAGTGGTAGTCACAGCTCAACATCCCCCACCCACATGGCCCAGCAAGCTCACACTGAAGCATGCACACCTCACAGGGAGTGAAAAGCCACATCAAAGATGTCTGACAATGGTGCTCTGTTGTGGGGAGCACAAGGCCATGCTGGGAACTGGCCACCAACCAACAGCAGGACACCACTGCCAGCCATCTTGCCATTGCTGTCACACTCACACACAGTGAAGTCCACTCAAAAGGAAGGAAATATGGGCATGCTGGGAAGGGGGTGTAGGCAATAGCATGATGGGAGTGGTAGTCACAGCTCAACATCCCCCACCCACATGGCCCAGCAAGCTCACACTGAAGCATGCACACCTCACAGGGAGTGAAAAGCCACTTCAAAAATGTATGACAATGGTGCTCTGTTGTGGGGAGCACAAGGCCATGCTGGGGAACTGTGCACCAACCAACAGCAGGACACCACTGACTGACATCCTGAGAGTCAACCTGAACCCACTGCAAGGGTGGCATGCTTCATGGTGGGATAACTGGGCTGGGGGAGAAGGAGGGCCGGATGTCCACCAAATACAACCAATGCTGTCCATGTACACACCTCAACATTCACATTGAAATGCTTCAAGTTTGCAGGACAATGTGCCACACCAATATCAACCCCTGACTGTGACAACTTAGGACAATGCAATGTACAGGCCTGCATCCAGAGGTACAGCCACAACTGTCAGGTGTGTGAACCATTGATGCCTGCAGAAACATAACATACATTGTGTGTGTCTCCCAAAACAGGTGATGATGGGGACCCAGCAGCAGACAATGAGGAGTCCCTGTCCCAGGCTCCGGGGGACACTCAGCTCACTGGTGTGGAACAGCCTCTGGCCTCCTCGGATGGCGAAGACCTACCTGGCACCTCTGGTGTGAGTCATCATGCAGCACCAGCAGGACCACCATCTGCACCCCCTGCACCCACCCCTCCAACAACTGCCAACACACAGACCACCCCCGCTGACACGGACAGACCAAGGACCAACAATAACACCAGCACAGTGACCCCGGCCCAACCTGGAGCAACAGACAACAACACCAGTGACAACGCCCAAGTGGGCCTAGGGTCACCTGTGCGTGCCACTGCAGGTCCCGCACGAGGCGCCAGGGGTGGTGGGAGGGGTGGTAGACATAGGTCGCTGTTTGCAGAGGGGTCTGGACTGCATGATGACCCACAACTGGTACGCATTGCTGATGCGTACCAGAATAGCACTGGAGAGGTCAGCCAGGTAGTGGGGATCCTCAAGGACATTCAACAACAGCAGGCTGCCCATCATGCCCGCTTGGACTCACACATGTCACGTGTGGACTCCCACATGTCCCGTATGGAGACACACATGTCCTGTGTGGAGACACACATGGCTGGCATGGAGTCCAAGTGGGACACATTGCAAGAACTGACGGCGGTGCATAGGGACATATTGACATGCCTCCGCCAGATTAGCACCAACATGGCCACACCTCCCTGTGTGCCCACAACATCTGGTGCCGCAACAACTGCAACTGCCACAGGGAGGGAGGATGACTCTGGCGGAGAGTCCCCTGCACCGCAGCAGCCTGCACGTGAGGGTCCCCCCAAAGAAGAGGGGTCGTCCGAGGAAGGACAACTGAGAGGCCGATGGCCATGCACATCCCCCAGGTACCCAACACCTGTTCTGGAAATCCACCTTTGTGTGAAAACTGTTCACCCTGTCGCATGCAACCCAACTCCCTCACATGACATGGGGAGTTTAAGTTGGACCAATGTATCAGATGACTGTTGACTTTACCCTGGACATTTCTGCTACCAAGACTTCCAAATCATCTGGGAACTTTGGATTACAATCCCAATGTACAGCACCCACCATCCTGTGCACTATCCTCACACATGTATGTAAATAAACTCACTAATACACCATACTTGCCTCTGTTGTTATTCCAACGTGGTTTCTGTCATGGAGATGATGATCTGCCAAATGACACTGTGCATGCTAACTGCTACAGCAAGTACAACACCGTCATGTGAGTCATGGCGACGTGACACATATGAGGGAGACACACCACTAGGGCTACACAACACATACACACCAGGGCCATCTGACTCATCGCCTACACTGATGTTGCCAGGAAATACAGTGCAATGCACAGACACCACACCTATTCACAGTCTGTGTTAACTAGCCCACTGGTGCAGTAAGCAAATGTCAGTCAGATGTGTGACCACAGACAACGCACATCCCAAAGAGAAGCACAGGTTTATTACACATTTGCAACATGTTGTTTCCACTACAGATGCAAGGTAATCCCACGTGGCAGTGGCCACACAGTCAATAAGTGTAGAAGAAAGGAAGTCCAGGGGTGTGGGGCACATCACCTGTAGGGAAACGACAGCTTCCACCCTGGAAGTTGAATCACGGTGTCGGGGGATCACAGTCGACCAACCAACTCTGAAAGTACCCTGTGAAGGACAGAAATGACACACAGTCAAAAGCACTGAAGAACAGGACAGAACTGCAATACTCATGCCCAATACATGTCACAAGATACCTACACAAAACCAAGTTAGCATGTCAACACTGTTGGGGAGTACAGACTACCTGTAAGGACACATCGCGACTCGCATCCAGTCAAGTAGCACATGGACACACTCAAACAGCACCAGAGCACCACCAACACATATCACGCAAACTCACATCATTGACATGACATCTCTGGATACTCACATTCAGCTGAAGAAGTTGGTGATGAGCTGTGTGCGGACATCACCCTCATCATCATCACCATCACTGGCATCGTGGCCCAGGCCAGGATCCTCCACAGGTGGCGGATGTTGGTCATCATCATCCAGGATGAGAGGCAACTCCTTCCGCACTGCCAGGTTGTGTAGCATGCAGCAGACGATGACAATCTTGCACACCTTTGCTGGGGCATATGGGAGGGCCCCTCCTGTCTTGTCCAGGCAGCGGAAGCGGCTCTTCAGGAGACCAAATGTCCGCTCAATCACTCTCCTGGTCCGACCATGTGCCTCATTGTAGCGCATCTGGGCTGGTGTCACAGGGTTCCTGAGGGGCGTCAGCAACCACGGCATGTTGGGGTATCCGGAGTCACCTACATACAGACAATTGCACATTAGCTGAGTTGGAAAAGAGGGTGGAATACTACATTGCAGAACACACACAATGGTACAAAGTCAGTACACACCGACAAGCCAGGCACGCTGGTTCCGCATCTGTGACATCATCCTCGGGATGCGACTACTCCTCATCACGTAGGCATCGTGTGCAGAACCGGGGAAACGGGCACACACGTGTGAGATGCTCATATCTGCAAGACATACCACCAGTGCATTGACCGAATGGTAATGTTTGCGGTTCCTGTATGCCTGCTCATGTGCCTGTGGTGGTACCAAAGCCACATGTGTTCCATCAATGGAGCCAATGACATGCGGCATCCTCCCCAGGGCATAGAAGTCACTCTTGACATCAGTGAGTTGTTGACGTTTAGGGAAATAGATGTACTGGTTCAGGTATCTCAACATTGCCTCCAAAACATCGCGGAGCACACGGCTGAACATGGTCTGTGACATCCCACCAGCAGACGCCACAGTGTGTTGAAAGGTACCGGTGGCAAAGAAGTGTAGGGCTGCCATCACCTTCACCTTGGGGGTCAGCGCTGTAGGGTATGTCCGGCCAGGTTGCAAATGTGGGGCCAACCGCACCGTCAATTCCTCAATCAGTGGCCTGGTGAAGCGGTACCGTTGGATGCAGTCCCGTTCAACCATTGTTGCAAGGTCAGGGAATGGCCGATGGACAGCTGGTGCCCTGCAGTGCATAGGTGAAGAAAGAAAGATTGTCAGTCACCCCACATATGTGGCATAGACCAGACTCAATATCACATGATACATCATTACGAGACACAAGTACATGATGCGTGTGCCGTTCCGTAAGGACATGTATGGCACCTACATGGCTAACATCTAACATCACAGTTCAACATGTGTCCTCAACAAGTCCCAGGTTGTGCTATGGGATATCATTAGGCTGTGTCACAGTACCCATGTACTGCTGTCATGTTCCAAACACACACCACAGTGACATGTGAGGACAGATGTGCCCCAGGCATCACAGCTCATCGACAGGTAGATTCCCAGGGACCCTGTATTGCCACATGGACACTGGCATGACATGGTGCATCATGAATACACCACAGCTAAACAACCATGACCCCCACAGGTAGTGGTCCCTGTTGCCTCGGCAGGACAGACATGGACGTCTGTGACACACACACGCACAACATCAAAGTCCATGCACAAACAACGTGGATGTGGAGACTGTCTCCCATTGTGCACATGGAATCAGAGACATTGTAAACACAACATGCACACAGACTGTGGAGGGCCATCACAATTGTGGCAATGGGTCACCCTTGAACGTACATACCGTCCCACATGTGACTCAGGGGGTATGTGACATGACATACACAACCGTGAAATGTGACCATGCCACATGCTCTGAAATGAACAGTTGCACATCACAGTGTTCATGTGCACAACACACCAAGGATTCTGTCCCCATGAACACGTGCACAGCCTGGGAGTGGCTGCCCCCAAGTGCCACCCACAAAACAACATGTTGACCCCCATACACGGAACAGGTAATGCAGCCTTACATGCCTTAGGATACAGTGTGGACAGGCTGTGGTGTTGTAGGTGTGCCCCTCACTCCCTGGGAAGTAAATGTGGCTGGCATACGTTCACCTGTGACAGGCATGGTGACATATGCCAGTGACTTGTACAAGGACGCGTTGTACAGCAATGGACCGATCTGTGCGCACGCATTGGCCATTGCATACAATGTGAGCGGGTACGCGTTGTACATCAATGGACCGATCGGTGCGCACGCATTGGCCATTGCATACGATGTGTATGGGTACGCGTTGTACAGCAATGGACCGATCGGTGCGCACGCATTGGCCATTGCATACGATGTGTTTGGGTACGCGTTGTACAGCAATGGACCGATCGGTGCGCACGCATTGGCCATTGCATATGATGTGTTTGGGTACGGTGTTGTAGGGTTTCTGCACACACAGAGCTATGCACAGGATAATAGGACCTCGGAATATAGTGGTGAGCCAAACATAAACCTTAGCACCTAAAACCCCAACCCAACTAGCCTTAGCGTCCCATTAGCAACAATGTACCAATGATTAGACAACCCAGAACACGGTATCTCTCTCTCTCAGGACTCGCAGAAACACGAACACTCTTTCGTCACTCACTCGTACCTGTCCACAACGTGCGTAAGAAGAGACACAGTATAGGTTAAAATGTTTATTTCAACTTACGTGCTCTAAGGTACAGTACACGTGTCAGTACTACTAGCATAATGCATAGGAATAATATGATCAGCATAGTTACAACTCCATAAAATACAAACGGGGAAAGCATCTCATAAAGTAGTGGATATAAGGCTAAATGACCTTACCACCCTCCCCGTTCTGAAAGCTAGTTTATTATAAAAATAGAAGACCTCTGGGCTTTGACAAGCGAACCCCCATACCTCAATCTCTAGATGCAAAACTACATCAGCAGACAATCACAGCTCTTCTCTCTGGAAAGGTTTTCTCCAAGTGCCCCTGAGAGGGGAAACCGCAATATTAAAAGCACACACATTTCTCCCTGGCAGCTGTCCATAGTGTTATGTCTAGGTGCGAGGGACTGGCCAAATCAACAGGACCAAGAATACGTTGTTATTCGACCTTGTACATGTTATGCAGACAAAGCCCAAAGTGAACAGGAGAAAAGGTGAAAGACAGAAAATGCAGACAGCGTTAAAATAACTTGGCAAGAGCAGAGGTCGATAGAACAACGGCTCAAAGTAACGGGTGCAAAGAAAAATAACATGGCATCCAGGCCTAAGACAACTCAGCAAGGCAGGCCAGGAGGCCACAAACCACAAGACACCCTCCCCTGGACAGTCCCATCGGCCAAGACCAAGGACGAAGACAGGGTTCAAACGGACTGAGCAGAACAGAAGCATCCGATGGCAAAGGGGAGCCATCGAGGTAGTCCATGTCAGTCCAAAAGCTTGTGAGAGCAGAAAAACGCTATAGCATCCAAAAGGACATCATTTGAATCGTATGAAAACATCGACGCCATCCAGTCCAACAGATCAAAGCAGCAGGAATGTTCCTCCGAGGACGGAGCATCCAAAAGCAATGCGGGACAGCTTGCGTGATATTCAATATAGCTTCGTTGAAGGAGATTCTGAGCAGCCGCCCAGACATCCCATTGTGCCAATATCCCCAGTGCAGCCGCACGCGTCATATAGCCTGCAACGGAACATTCCCGTTCATGGGCCTCCAGAGGACCCACCAACTGAACAAAGTCCGGAACAGACAACGATGTATTGGAGAGGCAGAAATCCATGGTCCAGGTGAAAGGACAGCGGATACAAGACACCACAGGTTGCACGCAAGTGAAATACGCAAAGCGAAAAGAAAGGGTATAGGACACACTCAGTGACGCCAATGGTAGAGCCCCGAACCCAGCCAGAAGACGCTCACGGAGCAGCTGGAGGCGCTCGAGATCGAGAAGGGCCCATCGGGGAGCAGCCATTGCGCAGAAAACAGACCAACAGCAGGACACCAGCCACCAAGGCGAGTATCTATGGGAAACCACCAAAGACGCTGGAAAAAATCGAATGAATAAATGCCGGAATCACACCGAAAATAGTTTGGAAAGAGGACACAAGGCCGGACCCTACAACTTTAAAAAAGTGCACCAGACCTTCAGTGTTAGATGCGTTAAAAATACGGTGAATTAACTCCCCAAAATGCTGTGGGAGGTTTGTGTTCAAAAGGGCCTGGATTTCACTGTGTGTACTCGCCACCTGGAGAATGAATGTCTCCTTGGCGGATGTGAGCATAACCTCCTGGTTCAATAATAGCGCCTTTATTCTGCTCAGTTTATTGAAATCTGCCTTCATGGTAGGAATGGAAGGCCAAATAGAACTATCTATGATGTCGTGAGGGGAGGAAAAGCACATTCTTGCAGCAGACAACCCTGTGCGAAACTGTAACAATATAGGGTATGCCGGCCTGCATGCCGCAGCAGTTTTCGTTATTCAAAAGCAAATAGCTACCATTTGTAAGCAAAGTAAAAGTAGGAGAAATAGCAGGAGCGGGAATACCCTTCAACACACAAGCAAGATTCGGAGCGGAAACGTTACAAGCTCCGTGCAATTTAACGTGTTTACAAACAAGGGAATGACCCACAGTTGAATCGCATGACTCCCCCGTGAGAAAAACTTCCTTCCCGTCTCTAAGGCATTTGTACACGAAAGGCAGGGACCAAAGTTCATGCAGGAAGGCACTACCCAGAGGCTGGAAACGGCCCACAGGATAATGTTTCATGCACGAACTAAATTCAAATAAAGAAAAAGGCAAAGCGATAACCCCATGAACTAGCCACACAGCAGAATCTATTTCCGCTACAGAGAATGGTAAGGGCTCCACTTTCTCGATATGTAACAGAGTGTAAACTGCATCTTTCATGGACATGAACAGCTGTGTGTCAGTTAAATTAAAAGGCAGGAATAAGGCAGTGGTGTTCAAAAAATGCCAAGGAACTTTACCTAACTTAAGTGTTTGCAAAGTCCACGCAAACTGCATAACTGAACGTAATTGATTCTGACCATGATACAACACAGAAACATCATCTCGTACAATATCAACAACAGAGGACACAATATTCTCCAAAGTGTAAATGCGGGAAGACAGGGTGTTAATACTATTGTCAACAACAGCAAGCACCTTTTCCAAATTTGCTTGGTCTATTTCCCGTAGACGGGAAGCAGCTTCCATTTGCGATAGCTTCCAGAGTTCATTATAAGCTTCATAAATGAATCTCTTTGGTCGTGGACCACGAGGTCCCAATATGAAGTCGGACAGATCAATATTGCCTGAAAGGAGGGACAAATGTTGTTTAACAGAGTCTAAGGAAGAATGCTGCAACCATTGTTTACATAATTTTCCAACAGAATATGTGGTGACTGTACGGGAGTTAGAAAACCTAGGATCGGGTCTGTCCTGAGTATAGCCAGGTACTGAGTCATGAAAACGCAGTTGGCACTCATTAGATGATATGGGCCAAGCCAACCAGGGCGACTGAACAAGCGTAGAAATATTAAACGAATTGTTCTGAAACAAAGCCTGCAAAGTCGAAAGGGACATGTCAAAGTGCAAGCTATTGTTTGGAGTGGATCACCAACGTTAGGTATTGTTACATAAGGAGTCTGTTCGGGACCTAACTGATAAGAATATTTGGAAGGAAAACCCCTAGGGTAATTCGCACCTTCCTTTGTCGTAGCAATAGCTGCCAAAATATCGGTGTCAATTTTTTACATGGATCTGGTAACTGCTGCTACTGAACACGTGACTATTGCTGATCTGGCAGCTTCGTCTGACAGACCGTTACCAACAGCGTGTGCGCCCACCCGCTGATGGCCTAGGGTGTGAACCACCTGTGTGAGTGGCAAACGTTGTCTCAATTCTGCCACCCGAACCCAAAGCATCTTATGCTTGATTGTGCTACCTTTTGCGTCTCTATAGTCGTTTTGCGACCAAAAGAACAGATTGTCATTGTATGATTGAACACAGTAATAAGAATCGCATACAATAAGTGTGGTCACATCCGGATTTACGAACTCAAGCGCAAGCACCAATGCACGCAGCTCGGCCAATTGTGCAGTACTGTCCCCGAGTGCCTGAGTGTGCACTACAGTGGATTTGAATTCTCCGTTCACAAAGGTACCTGCAACAATAGCACATGCGGCTGAATAAGCATGCTTGGACCCCGTGGCCGGTTGTGCCGAACCATCGGTGTAGATCACACAGTCGTAATCCTCAAGCGGCAGTAAAGACAGAGGAGGAGGATGAACGAACTCGTACTGTAAAAACTCCTGCGTCTGAAGAGAAGAATCGAAAATGAAGGTGACTTCTGGAGACGTCAAAGAGGTTGCCCATTGTATCCAACGGGGATGCAAAGCTTTGGAGTTCGGTACACTTGCCTTTGTCACTCCCTCTAGAGCAGGATAGGGTGTTACCACTAGAATGCGCTTTCCCTGTGCCAGTGCGCACTCCTTTAGAATCGCCATTTGCACTGCAGTCAGAACTTTCTCCACAGATGAAAAGCGCATTTCTGCGGAAGTGTACAGATGTGACTTGTATGCGATGGGTACTGTGTCTCCTTCATTAAAGGTTAAATACGTGAAACCCACTGCCCCCGGAATTATTCTAATCACCAGGTTTGTGTGGTTGTCACGCGTCAACAGGTACTTAGACTCAAGGAGGTCTGTCTGCAAGGACTGCAGAATGGAGAAATGCTCCGGAAGCCAACAAGACTTCGAAAAGTTAGGTTGTATCAAAGCATACAGTGGCTTGATACGCTGGGCGTATTCGGGAATGTATGTACGCCCGAAGTTCAGAAAACCTAGTAAAGACTGAAGTTTTTCAGATTAGTAGGAGGGCACAAAAGTGCACATTTTTCTAGGAAATGGGGGGCTAAGCCCTTACCTTCATTGTTGAGCTCGTAGCCCAAGAACAAAACGGTAAATTCAGCAATATGAGATTTGGCAAAGTTAAATTTATAACCTTGAACCGCAAATTCTAGAATAATGCGGTCTACTCTGGAGAGATGCGGGAACAATTTGTCGTCCGTCAGATAGATGTCATCGACGTACGAACATGCATCTTGATCTATGCCGTCTAACAAAGAGACAACACGGGCTGCGAATACACCTGGACTGTTTTTGTAGCCCATAGGGAGACGCCTGAATTTGAATAATTTACCACCGGAAGTGAAAGCGCTCCATTGGCTACTCTCCGGGGCTAAGTTGTGCGTGTAAAATCCATTGGAGAGGTCAAGTGTCGTTTTATATTTTTTACGAACAAGACTGTCTACAAGCGCAGAACTATGAGTATTTTGCACCGCAAAGGTCCGACAATGAGAGTTCAAATGCCGGTAATCCAAAACTAAGCGGTACGATCCATCGGGTTTAGAAACCGCGAAAGGGGATTGTTCATAGGTGACACGCATGTTTCAATTACTCCCTGATATTCCAACTGAGTCAGAATTTCAGTAACGGGACCTTTTGCGTCCCGTTTAATGGGATATTGGGGTTGCGGCTGCGGTAGGGACCTCAAAGGTATTTCATGGAAAGGAGAGTCTTCATCCCAGCCCACGTGATTGCGGTATAACGCAGGAGCCAGGGATACAGCCCATTCGGCTGCAAGAGCCTCCGCTTTGTCCTTTGGGACATGTCGAGAAAAGCTCGGAAGTATCACCTCCTCCCCTTTACGCGCAGCAAGAACGAATGGGGGGGCCAATCCACCTCCGCCAACAAAATGTCATATGAAGAGGTCAGATTCTCCCAAAAAATCCCTTTTATTACACGCTGTATATCACCTTCAATTTGAATGACTATATTAAAAAGTCTGTCAGGGGGTGCCACTCTGGTGTCTGCTGTCTCGACAGTTATGAAAGTTTCAGTTGCTGTCGCCTCCATATGAGGATGTAGCGCCTCCCGCACTATGGTAACTTCCGCGGCGCTGTCTAGGAGGGTCACTGCCCACGTCCAGTTCAGGAGTCTCGTTCTCACCGTCTGTGGCATATTTCGCTGTTACAGCGGCAACTTTCTTCTTCTGGAATTGTGGACGAGAACGCTGAAAGTCTTCTGCTTTCCCTCTGACCTCTTGTCGAGGTTGGTCTCGTCCCTGGGGAGCCTCTCGACCCCTTCCTCTATCCTGGCGATCTCCTCCACCAGCCTGCGAAGATGTTGGTGCCTGTGAAGAACGAGGAGAACGCGAATCAGGGACGTGAAATCTCTCTGGAGATTTAATTCTCGCCCTATCGCGCAAATCATATGTGCGTTCAGAAGAGACAGAAACCGGGGATGCGCCTCGTGACCCCGGCTTCTTCTGTTGCTTACCCTGTTTTTTCAACCTCCAGCTCTTTTTAGTAAAAACTGGTTTCTCATCTTTCTCAGATTGAGTTTTAGGTTGTTGTTGTTGTTGCGATTGTGTTTGCTGTTTTGCAAAAGGCTTATTGCCCAGGCTATTTCGGCCAATAGTTTTATAAGCCTGGTTTATAATTTTCGGTAATTCGCGCGGCTTGTCCAATTCTGGGACCAAAGCCAAAGCATTAGCTACTTGAAAGTTCACTGCATCGCCCTTGACATTCGCAAGGATCAGCTCAGCTACTACTTCGAACACTCCCACCAGTCTCATCCCTAATTCCACAGCCGCTTCAGGGCCATGTTCATCCTGCACTCGTTTAATTACAGAGGGGAGAACCGTCATGGAAGGAGTGCCGAAACACTTCGAATAAACTGCCACGAATACCCTACCCCAGTTGGTACATGCTGCCAAATCAGGGATTAAGTCTTTTGGCAAACTAATCGTAAGAATTCTATGTTTATCCACAGGTGTGGTGTTTGGAAAAACCGCCTCCAGCTGGTCAAACTTCTCTGCAAGCCAGTAAGGAAAATCATCCTTATTTTGTGGGCGCTTGCCCATCACCGAATTCACCATGACAGGACTTATGGTCACTGCGCCTGCACCAGCTGGAGGGCCTGCAACTCCAGGGGGTGCTCGCTGGATGTTGCCTGTAACATATTGTACTAAGGCTCGATGCACTCGCACCAGAGCCGGATACATGTTGCGCAAGTCCGCAAGTGGTATTGTCATATATCGCGGATGTGGAGTGTACCCGGCCAAAACAGGCCAAGTGGCCCCATCAATAGATAAGGGGCCTAAACGAACCGTGGTAACCGGTTGGGGGAGGGCGCCATCAAACCAAACACGGTGCTGCCAAGCCGTGAGCGGTACTTCAAGTTTCATATAAGGTCTATAGGCAGCCGGAACAGCGGTGGGTTCGTATTCATGGAACAGATTATCGGTCGCATCCACCGCTGGAAATGTGACCCAAGAGTAGAACACCTCAAAGTGGAAAGCCGGATCGGCTTGTACCACAAAGATCAGTTCGACACCCATATCAGGCACCCCATACACTCTCAAGTGTTCTCGGAGTGCCCCGCGGCTATGTGCCGGTATATTTACACCCGCCATTTCAATCGGGGTTATTCGACAATTTAACAAAAAGCAGCACAATATAGTGTTTGATTAAGAAACCTTTTTACAACTTCAAGCTTGAAAGAACCTACAAAAACGTCAATATAGGAGGTATCACCGTCACACGCGCTTCCGGAAGCGTATGTGAGGGTGTTGTGAACAAGCACAAGTACTACTCAAGCGTCTCGCAGCTAAGCCCCACTCGTTGGTCGCGCCATGTTATAGGGTTTCTGCACACACAGAGCTATGCACAGGATAATAGGACCTCGGAATATAGTGGTGAGCCAAACATAAACCTTAGCACCTAAAACCCCAACCCAACTAGCCTTAGCGTCCCATTAGCAACAATGTACCAATGATTAGACAACCCAGAACACGGTATCTCTCTCTCTCAGGACTCGCAGAAACACGAACACTCTTTCGTCACTCACTCGTACCTGTCAACAACGTGCATAAGAAGAGACACAGTATAGGTTAAAATGTTTATTTCAACTTACGTGCTCTAAGGTACAGTACACGTGTCAGTACTACTAGCATAATGCATAGGAATAATATGATCAGCATAGTTACAACTCCATAAAATACAAACGGGGAAAGCATCTCATAAAGTAGTGGATATAAGGCTAAATGACCTTACCACCCTCCCCGTTCTGAAAGCTAGTTTATTATAAAAATAGAAGACCTCTGGGCTTTGACAAGCGAACCCCATACCTCAATCTCTAGATGCAAAACTACATCAGCAGACAATCACAGCTCTTCTCTCTGGAAAGGTTTTCTCCAAGTGCCCCTGAGAGGGAAACCGCAATATTAAAAGCACACAAATTTCTCCCTGGCAGCTGTCCATAGTGTTATGTCTAGGTGCGAGGGACTGGCCAAATCAACAGGACCAAGAATACGTTGTTATTCGACCTTGTACATGTTATGCAGACGAAGCCCAAAGTGAACAGGAGAAAAGGTGAAAGACAGAAAATGCAGACAGCGTTAAAATAACTTGGCAAGAGCAGAGGTCGATAGAACAACGGCTCAAAGTAACGGGTGCAAAGAAAAATAACATGGCATCCAGGCCTAAGACAACTCAGCAAGGCAGGCCAGGAGGCCACAAACCACAAGACAACACGTTGTACAGCAATGGACCGATCGGTGCGCACGCATTGGCCATTGCATATGATGTGAGCGGGTATGCGTTGTACAGCAATGGACCGATCGGTGCACACGCATTGGCCATTGCATACGATGTGTTTGGGTACGCGTTGTACAGCAATGGACCGATCGGTGCGCACGCATTGGCCATTGCATACGATGTGAGCGGGTACGCGTTGTACAGCAATGGACCGATCGGTGCGCACGCATTGGCTATGGCCTGGCATGGCAACGGATGCGTTTTCAAACCTTTAACGAGTCTGATGCTGTGAATTCAGTTGGCCACCCACAACAATGTTGCAAATTCATGGGTGTCATGAAGTTGAACTTTTGAAGGATGCTGTGGGCGTGTGTAAGTGGTGCAAATCCATGGATTGGCCAGATTCAGAAGATGCAAACGACTTGGACCTATCACTTTGAACACATGGGACAGTATCTGCCTCAGCAGCACACATATAATGCTGGCTGTTCCCCTGAGAGCTCACTTGCCTGCACTACATGCTCCAGGACGACATCTGCCACCCCCACTGCTGCTGTATCTGCATCCTCTGGATCCTGCAATGGCACGTACTGTGGAGAGAGCCCCAGCCTTCACCACTGAGAAGAACCTGGCCCTGCTGGACAGCCTCCTTCCACAGTACAGCAAGCTGTATGGGAAACCAGGGGAGCAGGTGAGTGTGCTGTCCACTGCCTTACTAAATGTGCATGTTGTCTGACTAGCAAGACCTACAGTCTGCACGCCACTGGCTAGCAGGCTCACTGAGTAGTTGTCACCCCCCATAGTGTGTAGTTACATGCACTGAACAGGTATAGTGCAGTAACAGTGCATTTAAACGAGGTTTTACTTCCCAGGCAATGATACCATGTATTAACTGCTGGCAGACTGTACATAGCCATCGTTGCACTGCCTGTGTACATCATGTGCCCCTGTGATTGAGACATGTATATCCAAATGTGTGATGCACGGAAATGTTGCATGTGTAGTAATTGGCTTTTCACTTTGTCATCCCCACAGGTTGATGCCCACCAGAAGCAGCAGATATGGCTGACCATCGTCCGGGCAGTGAGATCCGTGGGGGTCTACAAGCGCCGGATCCGCAACTGCCAGAAGAGGTGGCAGGACCTTCGGGGCTGGACCCGGAGGATCGCACGGGTCCAGCTGAAGCTGTCGCCTCCTCGCAGGAGGGGCGGACACCGGACCCTGATCCCCACATGCTCAGGATCCTGGCGGTGGTCTTCCCTGATCTGGATGGGCAGCTGAAGGCCAGACAGCAGCAAGGAGGGGTGAGTCCATGACTGCACTGTGAACTTTGTCTGACATGCTATGTGCCCTCCTCTGGCCTGCTTTAACTTCAACAGTACATCAGTCATGTGGTCCAGGACCCATGTCCCTCAATTGTGCACTGCCCACTCCTCATCTGATACCCAGGTGTGGCCCTTGCAGTCAGGAAATTGTGTCACTTGGGTACTGTCTCCTTGCATTTTGCTTAGCTCAAGGTGGGGGACAGCATTTGTTCCCGTAACTCTGTGGTGGGCTTCAAGGGTGGGTCCATTGCCTACACAATGCCTGAGTTCTGACATGTAATATGCGTGTTACTTTGATATGTGGTCCAATTGCTGTTCTGATTCACCACATGTGCCTGGGGTATTTGGCACACACCCATGCTGCGGGTGGGAACAATGTTTGGGCCTCAGGAGCATGTATATCAAGTGTGTCACACATACTTAGCCACCTGGCTACTGTCCAGGCCTCATCCCTCATTCACGTGGAGCAGGACAGTCATGCCTACTCCAGGCCATACAATACACTCTGTACTCCCACTCCCGTGTATCAGCTGACACGTTGTGCTCAGTGAAATGTTCCCTCAGGTGTCTGCCTCTGTGTCATTGTGCTGTGGCTACGTTGTCAGGACTACTGGGGTGTTTCTCGGTTAGGGCTCAGCATGCGACCATAGGAGACGATACTTGTGTGACATATAGGTGTTTGATCACTTGACCGTGCAGACTGGGGTATGCGAATGTGAAGTTCAGGCAGCTGTTTCCCATTCACAGCAGATTGTGAGGTGCTCAGGTTCCGAGGGTTGTGTTTCAGGTCTCCCATATGTCCAATTGGTATGACGTGGACAAATAAGAGTTCAGATGATGTGGTTTGTGGGGGATGGACATGTGCACTTGTCAGCTCCAGGACTTGCATTCCCCATGACCTAGGATTGTGACACAGTGCAGACTGTTGTTGTCTGGCTGCCCTTCCCATGTTACTGGAGACAGTGATGTATGACTTTGCAGGCATGCCTGTGCCATGGCATTAAACTTCCTATGAGTGATCCTGCAGGGGAGTGACATGTGCTACATGCACCCCATTGTGGCATTGACTATCAGGACATGGGTGCATCATGGTGTCTGGTGTTGGAATGCATCACATGCATTTCAAAATAGACCCTGGCCATCCCTTTATCCGGACATCTGTACTGACTCAGTGGCAAAAGTTGTGATGTGTGAATGTTCACATACTTCACTGTGTTCTCTGCACTGTCCAACTACTGTGTAGGTGGTGGATGTGTCCACACTGGGGTATTGCCATCCGACAGACACCAGACAGATGGGTGCAAGGCCAGGAGGGATGTGAGTGCCATGGTTGACCATCAGACTGACAATTGGCTTCTCCTACTCTGTTTGGGCACTTTTGGCAATGTTCAACTAAGGCTGCCAGGGCTTGCTCTGTAATGTGCTGTACTTACTGTGGTGTGTGCGGTCAGTGCAGGTGACTGATGTTTGTCTGTTTCCCTATTGTTTGCAGATACATCCACGGCCACAGGAGGGGACAGCTCCACGGACCAGGAGGAGCCGCAGAGCCAGACTGGGTCAGCAGCCGAGGAGTGGTCGGAGGGACCCAGTGGCACGGAGGGCGAGGGGAGCCACACCGAGGAGTCCTCAGCACCATCCACCTCATCTGAGGACCACAGCAGCTCGGAGGATAACTCCCTTGTGGAGGCGGGTGTCAGCAGCGACCACACCCCAGCTAGTATTGCTCTCCCCGCCACCACCACCACCGCCCTCCCATCGACTCCCATTCCAGAGGTCCGTGGAGGCTCCCGTGTTCGGGAGCATGTCTCCTTCGTGCCAGGCACCGCACCCCCTGCCCCTGTGTCCCCTGCTGCCCTGAGTGAGGAGTCTGTGTACCTACTTCGCCAGCTCCATGTAGGGCAGACAGCAATGCTGAGTGTCCTCCATGCCCACACCACTCTGTTGACTCAGCTGGTGTCGTTCATGGAGGGGATCTCATCGGGCATGTCTGCCCTACAGAGGAGCAATAGGTCCATGGACTCCTCCCTGACGGCAGCAGTGTCCCTCCTCCAACGCACCCCTCCTACCTCTGCCCCATCCACACTTCCTGGCACCCTACCTGTCCCAAGCACATGCCCACCTGCACATTCACCCAAACACACAGACACGGGCAGCACAGACACACCCACTCCAAAAACAAGACGGGCACGCAGGCATCCTCAGGGGACTGATACCACACCCACAGGGGATGGGGGACAGACACACACACAGGCATCCACAGTCACTCCACAGTCCTCCGATACCTCTCCCTCCAAGGCCCCTTCCCTTGCCTCACCTGCAACCCCACCTACACAGCGGCTCTTCCTCTGTGACCTTGGCCTCTTCCCCTCCAATCCAGCTGATCCAGCATACAGGGGGAAGAGGAAGCCCACCCACACAGAGGGGAGTGCCCCTCACCCCCGAACACCCTCCCCCAGGCGCAGACCGACTGACGCCCCCATCCGCAAGTCCCCCCGGACCCGGAAGAGCAAGACCCCGCCGCCGCCCTGCAGCTCAACCATCAAGTCTCCTTCCTCCATCTCTCAGGCCCCCACTCCACAGGTGCCCCCACCACACCCTGCCCCCGGTTCCCCCACCCACAGATACACCATCCCCAAAATGATCCGGCCTTCTCCCCCTGCCACTTGCTCTTCCAGCACCACACCCCCCGCTGCGCATGTCTGTGCCACTGGTGTGGAGACGGTGTCCTCCCCCTCTGTCCTGCCCACCTTACCTGAACCCCATTCTACTCCCCTGGAGTTAGGCACTGCAGTGGAGTCCACTACCACCCCGTCTGACTTGGGCACTGCAGTGGGGAACCTGTCCACTCCATCTGCCCAGCCCACTGCAGTCGTGCCGGCACCCACACCATCTGAGTCATGTCCCCCAGTTGTGCCGGCACACACCATGTCAGACACCTCCACTGCAGTTGTCAGTGACTCTCCAGCACCCACCACCCCTTCCCTGCCTCCTTCTGGTGAGCCCTGATCCTGTCCCTGCGGTGCCTGGCCTGCCCCCCCGTATGCCCCTCTGAGGGGGATGTCCCTGGGGTGTAGCATTGCAGGCATGCGAAGGGTGACATCTGCCACTGTCACCCTGTTTGGACTTTGTTGTGGACTGGCCATTGGCCTTTGTTGTATTTCAGGACTTTAACTCCGTTAACACACAAATGCTGAATAAAGCTACTTTCTGTTCTCTGATGTACATGATGTTGATGTTGCTAACCGTGCCCTTGCTGCAGTGATGGTGATTTATGATCTCAGGGAAAAGAAGTGTTACTGTGCAGGACCCCATGTGGTCCAGGGGGAATGTGTCCTATCCTGGTGTGTATCCATGTCATCCTTTGCAGCAATATGAGGGTGTCATGTTTTCAATTTTGTCAATGGGATTTCCTACTTACATTTGCAATATCACATCTGTGGCCTACACCCCTGCACATCTGTTGTGCTTGCCATTGTTCGATTAGTCTACTTCCCTGACCGTGTGACCATCTCCACTGGACATGCAAGTTTGGGCATCAATGGGGAAGGAATCATCTGTGTTATCAGTGCAACTTGCTATACATGTGTGTTGGATCTGTGCTGATGATTTCGGTGACACTCCCATGACCAGGCTGATATGACGGTAGCCTTCATTTTGTGCTAATTGTTGACTGTGTGACCAAGTGTTCTGCTGACATGATAGAGCCCTACTGAGACAACGTATGGCACAGCTTTCCTTACACAGGAGTGGAGTCCCCTCATGGCAGTGTGTAATTCTGTGACATTGCCTGGGCACAAGGTGTGTGTTGTGTGAGCATGTCTGTGTGTGTTCACTTCCATTTTGCTAGGCAGGCTGGGATCCCTAGTGATGTTCCTGTTTGTGATGCTTGCTGAGTTGACCCTTGTTCCCCCCAAGTCATCTCCCTGGGTTCTCTGTGATGTGGGTGCATGGCACATTACTGGTCATCAGGGTGTCACCCATAGGTGTGTTTGCTGTCAGGGCTGAGTTTGTGGGCAAACGCAGATGGGACACAGTCAGGATTCCCCTTGGCACTTGTTGGTTACACCGGTCATGTAATTTCCAGTTTGTGTTAGCTTTCAGTGATTGTGACACGTTGTGTGTGTGACTGCTGCCACTCCTCAGGGTCAGAGCTGCAATGTTGGAAGTTGTCTATGTGTGTTCTTTGTGGGTGACCTTGGCTTCTTCATTGGTGTGTGTCTGTGGCCGGGATCCCATTGGTTGTTGTGGTATTGACGTCATGTCCATGTACGGCATACTGTGCAGTGTGTCAGACATTCACGAGTCTTGTTGACTGGCCATGTATGATGGGTTTCTGCACCTTAGTTGCCACCACCACCCCTGGGATTGTCATGGGTGCATGTGCAATGTCACCAGTGCATGTGAGCTTCACTGCTGCACATTGGTGGAGATCATGGTGTGTGGTGTTGAGTGTGTGCAGATGAGAGTTGTTGCACGTCTAGACCCCTGCCTCCATGTTGGCCTTGGCTGACAGGCCATGCTGATAGATTTGTGCTTGTGTAGGTGTGATGGTAGTTTGTTGCTCAGGACACATGACTGTGGTTCACAGCGTGAACGACATCTAGCTTTGTCATCACAGTGGGATTGTCATGCAGGCCAGTGTCACCACAATGTGGGGACCCTGGGGGTAGTGCTGTGGTGGGTCTGTGTCTTGCTGTGTTAGTTGCTGTTCCCACAAGCCTGTGTGACCTGTGTAATTTGGTCTCCCTCTCATCTAACAATGCCTGATTGCCCACAGAGGGTATTCGGACCCATGAGTTTATTTTGTGTGGCACTGTATGCACATCTGTGTGATTGGTATTCAGGCCTCCTCATGTGTTGTGTGGTTGCCTGGGGACACTGGCACCCCCCCTCACCTGTTGTGTTTGATATGCAGTGTGGGGTTGCCTCTTTGTGCATCTGCACCACTGCATTGGCATATCTTCAGTGTGCCATTGGCTGTATGTTGTTTAGTGGGTTCCCCCTGCTGTCCCTGGGACTCCTAGGTCATCAGTCAGCACAATGATCATTGTTTGTGTGTCCCATTGCTGCCATGGTATGGTATTTGTTCACCTCACATCTACAGTCTCCACAGGATATCTACATTTGTGTGCCCATTGGTGCAAATATGTGGGTCTGCATTATGATGGTCACTTCTGTCATTGTGTCATTGATGAATGTTGACAGTGTCAGCCCCCATGGGTGAAGTTTGTCTGCACATGGCCAAAGGTATGTCTTCTTTGCACTGCACTGTTTGCCTCACCCAATCTATGTTGCTATGGGACAGAAGCACTACTTTGCCACTGATGTGTTTGTTGTTCTGTGACCAGGAATCATCCATGCAGTTTGGCAGTTGCAGCTTTTTCAATGTCAACACTTACCTTTTGATCACTGTGATGATGGGGGCTTAGACCCCATTGCCACAATGTTCAAAATGTGCTTCAGCTATGGACCACACACTTACCTTTTGGTCACTGTGATGATGGGGGCTTAGACCCCATTGCCACAATGTTCAAAATGTGCTTCAGCTATGGACCCCACACTTACCTTTTGGTCACTGTGATGATGGCGGCTTAGACCCCATTGCCAGAATGTTCAAAATGTGCTTCAGCTATGGACCACACACTTACCTTTTGGTCACTGTGATGATGGGGGCTTAGACCCCATTGCCACAATGTTCAAAATGTGCTTCAGCTATGGACCCCACACTTACCTTTTGGTCACTGTGATGATGGAGGCTGGACCCCATTGCCACAGTGGTCAGGGTCTGCTTGCATTGTGGAGGCCACACACATTTATGTGTGACACATGTGATAGGGGGTCACATTGTATGTTCAATGTCATGGTCAGTGTTGTAGGCATTTGACATAGTCTACACACGCTTGTCATGTTGTTGGGAGGCTGTTTTTTTTCTTACATTCCTTATGTTGGAGTATGCTGGTTGTGTCATGCATTACCCATCCTATGAGTAGGGGTGGTGTGGGTGGTAGGCATCCAGCCCCCCATGAGTGGGGATGGTAGTGGTGGTAGGCATCCAGCCCCCCATGGGTCGGGGTGGTAGTAGTGACAGGCATCCAGCCCCCCATGAGTAGGGGTGGTGGTAGTGGTAGGCATCCAGCCCCCCATGGGTAGGGGTGGTAGTAGTGACAGGCATCCAGCCCCCCATGAGTAGGGGTGGTGGTAGTGGTAGGCATCCAGCCCCCCATGGGTAGGGGTGGTAGTAGTGACAGGTATCCAGCCCCCCATGAGTGGGGATGGTAGTAGTGGTAGGCATCCAGCCCCCCCTGAGTGGGGATGGTAGTGGTGGTAGGCATCCAGCCCCCCATGAGTGGGGATGGTAGTGGTGGTAGGCATCCAGCCCCCCATGAGTGGGGATGGTAGTAGTGGTAGGCATCCAGCCTCCCATGGGTAGGGGTGGTGGTAGTGGTAGGCATCCAGCCCCCCATGAGTGGGGATGGTAGTGGTGGTAGGCATCCAGCCCCCCATGGGTAGGGGTGGTGGTAGTGGTAGGCATCCAGCCCCCTATGAGTGGGGATGGTAGTGGTGGTAGGCATCCAGCCCCCCATGGGTAGGGGTGGTAGTAGTGACAGGCATCCAGCCCCCCATGAGTAGGGGTGGTGGTAGTGGTAGGCATCCAGCCCCCCATGGGTAGGGGTGGTGGTAGTGGTAGGCATCCAGCCCCCCATGAGTGGGGATGGTAGTGGTGGTAGGCATCCAGCCCCCCATGGGTAGGGGTGGTAGTAGTGACAGGTATCCAGCCCCCCATGAGTAAGGATGGTAGTAGTGGTAGGCATCCAGCCCCCCATGGGTAGGGGTGGTGGTAGTGGTAGGCATCCAGCCCCCCACGAGTGGGGATGGTAGTGGTGGTAGGCATCCAGCCCCCCATGGGTAGGGGTGGTAGTAGTGACAGGCATCCAGCCCCCCATGAGTAGGGGTGGTGGTAGTGGTAGGCATCCAGCCCCCCATGGGTAGGGGTGGTAGTAGTGACAGTTATCCAGCCCCCCATGAGTGGGAATGGTAGTAGTGGTAGGCATCCAGCCCCCATGAGTGGGGATGGTAGTGGTGGTAGGCATCCAGCCCCCCATGGGTAGGGGTGGTATTAGTGACAGGTATCCAGCCCCCCATGAGTAAGGATGGTAGTAGTGGTAGGCATCCAGCCCCCCATGGGTAGGGGTGGTGGTAGTGGTAGGCATCTAGCCCCCCATAAGTGGGGATGGTAGTGGTGGTAGGCATCCAGCCCCCCATGGGTAGGGGTGGTGGTAGTGGTAGGCATCCAGCCCCCATGAGTGGGGATGGTAGTGGTGGTAGGCATCCAGCCCCCATGGGTAGGGGTGGTAGTAGTGACAGGCATCCAGCCCCCCATGAGTAGGGGTGGTGGTAGTGGTAGGCATCCAGCCCCCCATGGGTAGGGGTGGTAGTAGTGACAGGTATCCAGCCCCCATGAGTGGGGATGGTAGTAGTGGTAGGCATCCAGCCCCCATGGGTAGGGGTGGTGGTAGTGGTAGGCATCCAGCCCCCCATGAGTGGGGATGGTAGTGGTGGTAGGCATCCAGCCCCCCATGGGTAGGGGTGGTAGTAGTGACAGGTATCCAGCCCCCCATGAGTGGGAATGGTAGTAGTGGTAGGCATCCAGCCCCCCATGGGTAGGGGTGGTGGTAGTGGTAGGCATCCAGCCCCCCATGGGTAGGGGTGGTAGTAGTGACAGGTATCCAGCCCCCCATGAGTGGGGATGGTAGTGGTGGTAGGCATCCAGACCCCCATGGGTAGGGGTGGTGGTAGTGGTAGGCATCCAGCCCCCCATGAGTAGGGGTGGTGGTAGTGGTAGGCATCCAGCCCCCCATGGGTAGGGGTGGTGGTAGTGGTAGGCATCCAGCCCCCCATGGGTAGGCGTGGTAGTAGTGACAGGTATCCAGCCCCCCATGAGTGGGGATGGTAGTGGTGGTAGGCATCCAGCCCCCCATGGGTAGGGGTGGTAGTAGTGACAGGCATCCAGCCCCCCTGAGTAGGGGTGGTGGTAGTGGTAGGCATCCAGCCCCCATGGGTAGGGGTGGTAGTAGTGACAGGTATCCAGCCCCCATGAGTGGGGATGGTAGTGGTGGTAGGCATCCAGCCCCCCATGGGTAGGGGTGGTAGTGGTGGTAGGCATCCAGCCCCCCATGGGTAGGGGTGGTAGTGGTGGTAGGCATCCAGCCCCCCATGGGTAGGGGTGGTGGTAGTGGTAGGCATCCAGCCCCCCATGAGTGGGGGTGGTGGTAGGCATCCAGCCCCCCATGGGTAGGGGTGGTAGTAGTGACAGGCATCCAGCCCCCCATGAGTAGGGGTGGTGGTAGTGGTAGGCATCCAGCCCCCCATGGGTAGGGGTGGTGGTAGTGATAGGCATCCAGCCCCCATGGGTAGGGGTGGTAGTAGTGACAGGCATCCAGCCCCCCATGAGTAGGGGTGGTGGTAGTGGTAGGCATCCAGCCCCCATGGGTAGGGGTGGTGGTAGTGGTAGGCATGCAGCCCCCATGAGTGGGGATGGTAGTGGTGGTAGGCATCCAGCCCCCCATGGGTAGGGGTGGTAGTAGTGACAGGTATCCGGCCCCCCATGAGTGGGGATGGTAGTAGTGGTAGGCATCCAGCCCCCCATGGGTAGGGGTAGTGGTAGGCATCCAGCCGCCCATGAGTGGGGATGGTAGTGGTGGTAGGCATCCAGCCCCCCATGGGTAGGGGTGGTGGTAGTGGTAGGCATCCAGCCCCCCATGAGTGGGGATGGTAGTGGTGGTAGGCATCCAGCCCCCCATGAGTAGGGGTGGTGGTAGTGGTAGGCATCCAGCCCCCCATGGGTAGGGGTGGTAGTGGTGGTAGGCATCCAGCTCCCCATGGGTAGGGGTGGTAGTAGTGACAGGTATCCAGCCCCCCATGAGTGGGGATGGTAGTAGTGGTAGGCATCCAGCCCCCCATGGGTAGGGGTGGTGGTAGTGGTAGGCATCCAGCCCCCCATGAGTGGGGATGGTAGTGGTGGTAGGCATCCAGCCCCCCATGGGTAGGGGTGGTAGTAGTGACAGTTATCCAGCCCCCCATGAGTGGGAATGGTAGTAGTGGTAGGCATCCAGCCCCCCATGAGTGGGGATGGTAGTGGTGGTAGGCATCCAGCCCCCCATGGGTAGGGGTGGTATTAGTGACAGGTATCCAGCCCCCCATGAGTAAGGATGGTAGTAGTGGTAGGCATCCAGCCCCCCATGGGTAGGGGTGGTGGTAGTGGTAGGCATCTAGCCCCCCATAAGTGGGGATGGTAGTGGTGGTAGGCATCCAGCCCCCCATGGGTAGGGGTGGTGGTAGTGGTAGGCATCCAGCCCCCCATGAGTGGGGATGGTAGTGGTGGTAGGTATCCAGCCCCCCATGGGTAGGGGTGGTAGTAGTGACAGGCATCCAGCCCCCCATGAGTAGGGGTGGTGGTAGTGGTAGGCATCCAGCCCCCCATGGGTAGGGGTGGTAGTAGTGACAGGTATCCAGCCCCCCATGAGTGGAGATGGTAGTAGTGGTAGGCATCCAGCCCCCCATGGGTAGGGGTGGTGGTAGTGGTGAGGCATCCAGCCCCCATGAGTGGGGATGGTAGTGGTGGTAGGCATCCAGCCCCCATGGGTAGGGGTGGTAGTAGTGACAGGTATCCAGCCCCCATGAGTGGGAATGGTAGTAGTGGTAGGCATCCAGCCCCCATGGGTAGGGGTGGTAGTAGTGACAGGCATCCAGCCCCCATGAGTAGGGGTGGTGGTAGTGGTAGGCATCCAGCCCCCATGGGTAGGGGTGGTGGTAGTGGTAGAGCATCCAGCCCCCATGGGTAGGGGTGGTAGTAGTGACAGGTATCCAGCCCCCCATGAGTGGGGATGGTAGTGGTGGTAGGCATCCAGCCCCCCATGGGTAGGGGTGGTGGTAGTGGTAGGCATCCAGCCCCCATGAGTAGGGGTGGTGGTAGTGGTAGGCATCCAGCCCCCCATGGGTAGGGGTGGTGGTAGTGGTAGAGCATCCAGCCCCCCATGGGTAGGGGTGGTAGTAGTGACAGGTATCCAGCCCCCATGAGTGGGGATGGTAGTGGTGGTAGGCATCCAGCCCCCCATGGGTAGGGGTGGTAGTAGTGACAGGCATCCAGCCCCCTGAGTAGGGGTGGTGGTAGTGGTAGGCATCCAGCCCCCCATGGGTAGGGGTGGTAGTAGTGACAGGTATCCAGCCCCCCATGAGTGGGGATGGTAGTGGTGGTAGGCATCCAGCCCCCCATGGGTAGGGGTGGTAGTGGTGGTAGGCATCCAGCCCCCCATGGGTAGGGGTGGTAGTGGTGGTAGGCATCCAGCCCCCCATGGGTAGGGGTGGTGGTAGTGGTAGGCATCCAGCCCCCCATGAGTGGGGGTGGTGGTAGGCATCCAGCCCCCCATGGGTAGGGGTGGTAGTAGTGACAGGCATCCAGCCCCCCATGAGTAGGGGTGGTGGTAGTGGTAGGCATCCAGCCCCCCATGGGTAGGGGTGGTGGTAGTGATAGGCATCCAGCCCCCCATGGGTAGGGGTGGTAGTAGTGACAGGCATCCAGCCCCCCATGAGTAGGGGTGGTGGTAGTGGTAGGCATCCAGCCCCCCATGGGTAGGGGTGGTGGTAGTGGTAGGCATGCAGCCCCCCATGAGTGGGGATGGTAGTGGTGGTAGGCATCCAACCCCCATGGGTAGGTGTGGTAGTAGTGACAGGTATCCAGCCCCCCATGAGTGGGGATGGTAGTAGTGGTAGGCATCCAGCCCCCCCATGGGTAGGGGTAGTGGTAGGCATCCAGCCCCCCATGAGTGGGGATGGTAGTGGTGGTAGGCATCCAGCCCCCCATGGGTAGGGGTGGTGGTAGTGGTAGGCATCCAGCCCCCCATGAGTGGGGATGGTAGTGGTGGTAGGCATCCAGCCCCCCCTGAGTAGGGGTGGTGGTAGTGGTGAGGCATCCAGCCCCCATGGGTAGGGGTGGTAGTAGTGACAGGTATCCAGCCCCCATGAGTGGGGATGGTAGTAGTGGTAGGCATCCAGCCCCCATGGGTAGGGGTGGTGGTAGTGGTAGGCATCCAGCCCCCCATGGGTAGGGGTGGTAGTAGTGACAGGTATCCAGCCCCCCATGAGTGGGGATGGTAGTAGTGGTAGGCATCCAGCCCCCCATGGGTAGGGGTGGTGGTAGTGGTAGGCATCCAGCCCCCCATGGGTAGGGGTGGTAGTAGTGGTAGGCATCCAGGCCCCTATGGGTGTATATGGTATTGGTGATAGCCATCCCGCCCCTATGGTTCTGCTGTTGCTGGTGTGAGTCATTTCTGCATCCCTATGTGTGTGTGTTGTATGTCTGGTACGTGTAGTTTGTTTGTGTGGTGGGTGTTTGACTTACCTTCTGCGCCGTACGCGTCCGTACCAGTTCCGGTAATAGATGTAGAGTATTGGTAGGACCTGCGCGATGGGATTCATGGTTGGCTCGTTTCGTTCGTCTTTCTCGTTGCTTCGCCTCGTCCTCGTGGCTGGCGTGTTCGTCTCGTAGCCGTGGATCGTCTTGTGGCGCGAATCGGAGCTTATGTGCGCCTCTCCCGGATGCTCTGACGTCCCGTGCGTAGCGACGGGTTCGGCGCGTACGGAAGGCGCATCGTACTAGTCCGGCCGGAGGGTGCTGTATTTTGGCTTCCGTGCGACTCGATTCTGCGTTTACGGATCCGGCTCGGGCGGTGAACAGGAGCTGGATTGGGTGAGTACGGCTGGGTCGGGATCCGGGCAGTTGTGCGCATCGTACTTGTTCGTTTGGTCGCATGTTCGAATCGGTCGAGAAACACGCGTTCGGCTTGGTTTTTTTCCGGGTGAATGGAGTTAGGTGCGCTTCCGGCCGAGATCGGAATCGGCCCCTTAGTTGGCACATGCTCTGCTTTATAAAATCATTCTTTCGAGCATGCACTTTTTATAAATAAATGGTTTTAATAGAACTATATCTCTTTCTGTACTAATACCTTTAGACATAGAGATATGGCACTGGGAGGTGTTTTCTTGCTATATTCTTTTTACTGTCTACATACTCTATTTTTAGAATATGTTTTTAACTTCATCTAATTTGCATGGTTTTTAACCTGAATAGATCCCCTAAAAACCACTGAACCTTTAGTATCTATATCGATTTCTTTGGAAACGATCCAATTGAACAATCTTTCTTTGCAGGACATAAAAATTATAATATTGACATAAGTGCATGTAATTACTGAGATTATCTGATTATATGTCCAATGCAGTGAAAGTTGAGACGGTGTCCTGACGAAGGCAACCTGCCGAAACGCGCGTAGTTCCATCTGCCGCCAACCCTCCTTTCTGTCCATATATGATCTGGACCCTGTTTCGAACATAAGAGAAAATGCTGCATTATATGTAAACTGTATTGTTATGTATAATTTTCTTATCCACTTGAGTATGTCTCACATGTCATAATATGTTTTGATGCATTGTGAATTTTAACCATCCAGAAATATATTTTTGATACTTTTGACAAGATGATAAAAAATATCAGCAAAATACTAAAAATAAAAAATATTTTTTGATAATATTTAAGCACTATGGGGTCCATTACGATAACCGGCGGTAAAAATACCGCCAACCGCTACAGCCTGAGAATACCGCCCGCCTGCAACATTGAAATACCGAAGTAGCAATTATGATGACGCTAAACAACCACCGCCCGCAGCGGAAAAAAATAACAGAATAACGCCCGTCCATGACAGAGTCCAAGACAATCCGCCCGCCACGGACGCAATACCGCCCGAAATAGCCAAACACGACCGCGCGGACGGACTACACACCGCCCGTCAAATTATGATCCCCCCGACATGAGGGCGGGAAACCAACACATATCCCGCCCGCAACGGTGAACTACAGAAATGAAGAACTGACAATGCGGAAGGCCTGGCGGCCACGTCCGTGCACAGAAATCAGTGGCGGCACAAACAAATACACACAACACGGCCAACAAGTCCACACAGTAAACGACGCCAAATTACAGACACAGAACCCATCCCAAAGACACATCCCCCTGTCATAATATGGAATTAGCATATATCCCAGGACACCACGCCCAACACACCTGAAAACGATAGACCATCATGACACACCCACATAGGTGAGTACAAAAGCTGCCCCCTCACAGACCACAAACCCTTGCACCACGACAAAGCCAACACCACAGCAGAGAATACGGAGAGACACAGAGGAAAGCAGCATACCACACGCACACACACATCACATCCATCACCACAACCACCACCTAAACACCGGCACCACAAACCCCCTGCACATCACACACCAAACCCACCACACCAGCACCACAATAACTACACTACGCACCATGGCAACACAACGAATGCCCAAGTTCACTGCCACAGAGTTGACGGTCATGGTCGACGAGGTCATCAAGGTGTACCCACAAATCTATGGGAACCAGGTCCAACAGACACCAGTATCCACCAGAAACAGGATGTGGAAAAGGATCGTAGACCAGGTGAATGCAGTTGGGAACGTGCCACGCAACCGGGGGTAAATTACCAAGAGGTGGCAGGACATGAAAACCCTAGTCAGGAAGAAGGAGGCCAAGAACCGTGAGCTGGCTGACAGGACTGGCAGCGGACCACCCGCGCCATTCAAGACCTTCAAGGCGTGGGAGGAGAAGGTGCGAGGCATACTACATCCGGAGAGTCTCATCGGAATACCAGGGGGAGTGGAGGCTGGTAAGTACAAACAAATGTATACCAGCACACCGCTATGTACTGACATGCACTAACACAATGCCATAGCACCGAGGGCCAAACACCCCCATGTCCAGCACACGACACACCAGACATCTCCCACACATGCAACAGACACCCACACACTCAGCCCAAAGGTTCCAACAAACAAAACCATGGGGGCATGTGCACAGTCAGCCAGCACCACAACTCCCACCAGGTCCCTCTGTACCCCAGATGTGCCGGAAGGAGCACTTCCCACACCCACACCCATGTGTCAGCCATAGCTGCACTAACCAACAAGTAACAGGTAAGGAGCCGTACCATAATCTCCGAGTATCGGAGGGGGGACTGCCGAAGTCCCCCCCCCAGCCCCCACTCCTACAGCGCAGCAAGATGGAGCACTCCCCACACCCATGTCTCAGCCATAGCAGTGCACACCCACACCCGACAAGTAGATATGTTACCCTACATGGAGGGCTGCCTGTGGATGGTAAACCATCACCACGACTCACAACACGGCCCCCACAGCCACAGCCCAGCAAGATGGAGCACCCCTCCCTCCCACAACCATGTGGTAGCCATTGCATCGCACACTCAGAACCAACAATTGGGTAGACTACTGTACAGGGCGGGTTGTCTGTAGGCATGAGGACTGTACTACAACCAACATGTGGGACATGTCACCTAGCAGAGCGACAGGTAGCACTGCTCCCTGTCACAAACATGTGACCAATGTGCACCCGGACATCAATCACAGAGTCATATCCCACATGAGCCATCTCAAATGCAGAAACACGTAACGAGTCACGTCAGCATGCACAAGTCCAACTGGAGTACTGACCCACATGGCGTGCACTGTGTCAGTCATCACACACATCAGCAACACCATCCAAGTCTTGTCCATGTAGTCGTGTCTGCTTCTACCCTTGACATAGTACAACATCACCCATGTAAGTCTGTCTCGTCCAAATGAAACATAGTGGAACCCCAGTAATGTCACATACACCACTGGACCCATGAACCACACAGCTACACAATGCACATTCAAAATCACATCCATCCCATCATCCAGCCCCAGTGTCATGAAAGGTATATCATCCAAACAGTTGCCCCATAGACGGTAGTACAGCAAAGAGTCCTGCCGATTACCAATAATGTGTCTGCTGTGTCTGAAGCTCTCGCCACACTGTGAGTAACAACATACAGAATGCAGTCATCACCCCAAGAGCACTGCATTGCTGCACATGGGTGAGAGTAGCACGCACACCAAGGAATTGTACCATCTGCAATACGTCGTGTGGCATACAACCATTACTCACTCACCACAATGCCTGCTGTGGAATGCCCATAAATGACAACAGTGAGCAGATATGCTGGCTAAGTCAGACATACACACACCTTTGTCTCTGTAGTGTCGGTTGGCCAAAACACATGTCCCCTTCTGCACCCTTATGTCACTGTATGTACCACAGTACCATATTCCAACACTAAACCGTCCATGGGGCTGTACCCCGTTCCCACCAAAGCCACAAAATGTAGGGGCACTGCAACACACACCAATTGGCATTTCAAATCCGTCCCATGCCAGATGCACACACATTGTAGAGACATACACACGCATCCGGCAAATCAGTGCACAAACTGTGCATGTCAGACATCTAACACAAACCCTGCAAGGTGCAGCACAATAACTTTTCGTCTCCGCCCCACAGGTGACGACCAGCAGGATGCTGCGGATGGAGACACCAGCCATCACAGCCAGTCCACAAGCCCCCCACACGGACTCACGGATGTAGAAAGCCTGGACACCTCCACGGACGAGGACCCCCGACCTGGCACATCTGGCGCGGCAGGGCGCAACAGCACCCCAGGACCCCTCCTACCCACCAACCCATCTCCCAGGGCTGGTGACCAGTCCCAGGCCCCTGCTGCCACGGTCATTGCGGCCAACACCACCGCCGCAACCACCACCACCATCACCACCACCACGGCCTCCCTGACCACGCAGCCATCCCAAGAGGTTGCACGAACCACAACATCTATCTTGGGAGCCAGGAGGAGGCCCCGGGTGACCAATGTGGCGAGTGGGCAGGCCGGTGGCAGCAGTCCAGGTGGGAAGAGCAGGGTCAGGCCAACGCCAACAGAGCCTGGGAGCCAAGCCCTGCCGCAAATAGCCAGAGTCCTTGGGGCCTATGAAGAGGCCCAGGGACAATGGGCCAGGTCAGCTTCCGACACCAGGGAAGTCCTTGGGGTGTTGAGGTCCATGGACGCCCGTATGGGCCAATTCGTGACCCGTATGGGCCAACTTGTGGACCTCATGGGCCAGCTAGTGGTGGAGGTGAGGGCCCACTCAAGGCCAACCACAACACCTGCGCCACCATCTGCTGGGGCGCAGGGACGTGCAACATCCAGTTCCCCTGCGTCCACAGCGAGTGGGCAATCCTCAGCCACCACCAGCAGCCCACAAACACATCCCCCTCCCCTCAAACGTGGAAGGGGCCGTCCGAAGAGGAAACAGATGTCCAGGGAGGACTTCGCACGCTCCAAACGCCAGTGAGTCAGCCAGCCATGGTGGCCACCCCCTGCATTCACTTGGACTACCATCCCACCCCACACTGCCAGTCGAGTGGCAAATGTCTGTTGGACAGCGGACCCAGGACAACATGGGTACACCTTGCCCATCACGCGGACAGGACCGTCAACTCATTGTACAGCATGCACCACCTTCTTGATCACCTTTTGCACAATCACATGTCACCTTTAAAATAAATACACCTGAATCACATCCTATGTCATCTGCTATGTTTATTATCAATGGTGCACAAACGTCTGCATGTTCAGAAATTCATCTGTAGTGTGTTCTGTCGATAGGCCAGGAGAGGCTGTAGGGACCTAGGGGTGACAAACAGAACAAGAGTGTATTGACTGTGTGTGTCACACACTCATCACACAGTACTTGTCATCATGCCTAAGCAATGTATACACATCTCACAGAGCAACAGGGCACTATGTCACAGCCACTCTCAGTGGCATACTACCCTGGACATGGACCATTGCCACACAGCACTCAGTGAACAATAGGCCGCCCTGTCAATGCACACATACACATACACAACTACAGCGACATCAGCCGTCGTACATGGACACTCACCGTTAAGTGAAGTAGCGGGCGATGAGCTGCTGACGCTCATTCACTGCTTCCTCCTCTCCACTGTCCTCGTCACTGGACACGGCTTGGCCTGCAGGCGGGGGCCCTGGCTGATCACCGTCATCCACTATCAGGGGGATCCGCCTGCGAATAGCGATGTTGTGCAGCATGCAGCATGCCACAACAATCTGGCACACCTTCTGTGGGGAGTATGCCAGTGCACCCCCGGTGCGGTCCAGGCACCTGAATCTGGATTTCAGGAGTCCAAATGTCCGCTCCACCACACGTCTGGTCCTCCCATGTGCCTCATTGTACCTGACATCAGCTGGTGTACGAGGATTGCGGAGTGGACTCAACAGCCAAGGTCCATTAGGATACGCAGTGTCACCAACAATCCACGCATGGTCCGGTTGCAGATTGGTCATCAGACGTGGGAGGATGCTGTGGCGCATGACGTGCGAGTCATGGGTGGAACCGGGAAACTTCGCACACACGTGTGTAATGATCATGTCCACCAGGCACACCACTTGCACATTCAGGGAGTGGAAATGTTTCCGGTTCCTATAGATGTGCTCATTGGCCTGTGGTGCAACAAGGCCAACATGGGTGCAATCAATAGCACCAACAACCTGGGGATGCGTCCGAGTGCATAGAAGGCACCCTTCACCGCAGGCAAATCACGGGCCCTGGGGAATCTGATGTACCGGTTCCTGTACCGCATCATTGCCGACAGGACATCCCGTAGCACCTTGCTGAACATGGGCTGGGACATCCCACCTCCACTGCCCACCGTGTGTTGGAATGAACCGGTAGCGAAGAAATGCAGTGCAGCCATCACCTTGGCCAAGGGGGTGAATGCAGTTGGATACACCCTGCGAGGACGAAGGTGGGGTTCCAACATGGCACAGAGGCGATGCAGGGTGGGCCGGTCCAGACGGAACTTCCTGATGACCTCCACATCCTCCATGTCTGCCAGCAATTGGTAGGGGCGATGTATGTTTGGTCTCCTCCTAGGACAGATGGAAGTGGACACATGTCAATGCAACACACAACATGGCATTTACACATACACAAAACAAAGATCACCGTCAAAGCAATAGTATCAACGAACAGCTGACAAGTAGGGACAGCACAGCAACATTACTCTTACACAGATCCCCTTACCAGTAGCAAGGACCACTGACACATACCATTGCTATGAGCATGCACATGGGTATTGAGGCCATATTAGCTTGATAGGCATGATGACGGAGTCAGACTGCATATGTGGGTAGCGGCAACACCACGGCAATATACCTAGCTGCTGTGCCTGACACAGCTTCCAAGGCTGGGTGAGTATGGCACACACCAACAACACAACGTACACAGGCTGAGCGGTACACCAATCGCAGCAGCTTGGTCACGCAGAAACAGCCCCAAGGGGGCTATATCAGTGTGGGAGGGTGACAGGCTTAACCACAGCTACCAGGGACTGCTGACTGCCACCCCTCAACAACACCTGCTGCTGCTGCCACCTGTCCACCTTAATGTCGACGACTCTGATGACATGTCCATGTCCACTCACCGGCGAGGAGCTGCAGTTCCTGGATTCCGAGCTCCACGCACACTGCCCAAGGCGAATACCGGCAAATGTCATGTGTGTGCAAGACAACTACAGTGTGTGTGTGAGTGCATGTGGGGGACACACGTCGTTCATCCACAGCACTATGGGACTGAGCCTGTGGGGTTCAAACATGCATCGCTCACCATGCTAACTACAGGTGGAAGGTGCATGTAGGCTCCCAGGTGTTTCCCCATGCATGTCCCTCCCGAGTGGTGGTACATGGCATTTTCATGTCAGACACCCAGTGACGCAGACACTTGGCAATGCATGATTCTGGACAGCTATTGCTTGTGTGAATGGCTGGCTGGCTCAATGCTGGCCTTCTCAGTCTCGGCAGACCTGGGCTGCACATTGACCTCCCAATCCTAGAAGGAAACTACACTACTGTACAGTGGGTCACATGTGTCATTATTTCACAACTCTCCTGATATGCGCTAACTCAGCTCTGTCCATTGAACACTCCAGGCCTTGTGATAGGGATGTGTGTGAGAGATGGTGGCACTGATTGTGTCCTCCATTGCGGGGTGAGCCATTCACAGGGCGAGTACGTTGAGGGCTGCGCAGTGTTGGACACAGTGAGTCCACCCACAAAGATGTGTAGCCTTGTGAGCCATGTGTCGGTCTACCTGACAATGGACAGTAGATGTGTGCAGACTACACATTGCTCAAAGTGCTGGCATCCTGAATTGGATGGGATGGACAGGTACTGTGAACACACTCCCAGCAGCATGCATTCACGTGTGGTGTACACATGCTGTAATGCCATGTCCCATTCCGTCTTGCCTCTGTTACACGTCTCTGTTCATTTAGGATGGGTCAGCATCATGCCACTGTTATTGGTGGATGTGGGTGATGCAGTGAAGAGTATGTGTGATATTCAAACCCTCATGTGTACCATCCCTGCAGTTGGGAGTCCACCAGCCCAAGGCCTTGTGATGAGCCATTGCATCCACGTTGATGCTTCTGTGTACTTGTAACCGACAGTGCAGCCAATCCCACGAAGAGGGTGACGTCATCTGCCGGATGTGTGGCCATGTTGCGGCGACTAATCGGGGGATGCTCCCTCGTATTGACAGGTTGGCACGGCGCTGAATGTCACCACTAATGGTCTGCTATTGACAGTCACACAGCCTGTGGCGGATGCACGTTTGTAGGGGCATCAGCAGCAGGCAGGTGTACAGTGCTGTGGGATTGTGTCCTTTGCAGCGTGAGGCAGCATGTGTCCACAGCCTACCCATGTTCTGGGTAATGTGATGTTAGTTGTGTGATGCAGTGGGTTGTGAGTGTACTCTGTGCTGGGTGCAACTCACATGCATGGGCGTGTCCTGAGGCTCAAGATGTAATTTGGGCACTCAGCATAGTCAATGCGTTCAGTGTCGTAGGCCTCAGGAACAGCCTGTAGTCAGCTGGAGTGGCAATTCACATGTATGTGTGTGGTACTGTGCATACTCAGATTTCGACCTTAACACATGTATGCGATGCCTCACCACATATTCCTGATACTCACACATCCGGCACACTGTGCAACAGTGATTGTGGCCGTGCGATGGACAGTTGTCTGGCATGGGCTCATGACCATTGTGGACTGTCATGTTGCAGTCAGTGTGTGTGGTGACACATTCTGCTCCATGCAGGTATGTCCTTGGCCTAATTCTGTTGTGGTCATCCTTAACACCATCAGGAGAGTGGGTGTGTACACGGCGATGAGTGGCTATGGCCGCAGGGTGACAGTCCGGGTGTTGTTCCATGTGCACAACACATGTGTCACTTATTGGCGGGTTCATTACCTGTACGACAGCCATTACGTGTTGATTGTGGTTGCCGTATACATTTGCACAGGTATCATGCAACATGTGCACTTGGGAATGTTCTGTGCTGGCTCACTTGCACATGTATGTGGATTTGATGCCAAATGAGTGAGGCCACCTCGCTCTCCCTCATGTGTCAACTACCATGTGTGCTGAGGGACAGGGGACGGTCAACAGTGGTGTGGCATCGGATGGTGCAGCTGCACAGGAGCTGGGTGAGACTAATGTGACCGGCGCATCGGAGGGGGCAGACGTGTGCTGGATGACTCACAGGCCCATACGACAATTGCTGCGTCAACTGAGTACAGTGGTCATGTGTCCATGTCTGCTACCACGGGGGATGTGCACTCTAGCTCCTCTGCAGCCACGCGGAGGCCAATGCCCGCCCTCCCAACCACTTCCACTGGTGCAACACGTGTCGGCACTAGGATGACGGTACAAGTGTCTTTCACACCAGGCACAGCTGCCCCTGCGACCCCTGCTGCACTCAGTGCCGTGTCTGTTGGGCATGTGCGGCATCTGTGCGTGGGTCAGTCAGCTTCCCTCAATGACTTTATTGCCCATGCCAACACCTTTCCGCAGTTGGCATAGTTCATGGAGGGCCTACATTAGCGCGTGGGTGGGCTACACCAGTATGTCCAATAGTTGTCCCCCAGTCAAGGTGGTCCTTGAACTGGGCCACTGTCAGGCTGACATACCTGACCTTCCCCACCCCCGGACAGTGGCGCATCTGACAACAGCAGGGCACGAGTCCTGACAGAAGAGGTGGTGGCACGCAGACGTCATGACAGGTAGTGACGTCACGGAAGAGGGCTTGCACCATCAGACTCATTGCCTCCCCTCGCTCACCCCACTGATGCGATTGCATCATGGGGGCACGCGCGTGTGCAGCAGCTCCAATCTCTCCCCAGAGAGGCCAAATAGTGTATGTGTGGCTCCATTCGCTCCAGTCACCGAGCTCACGGGACGATAGGTGGGGGGACGCCGTACAGCCGCATGGTACCCCGACTCGTGCCCTGGACAACAGTGACGATGCATGGCTGACTCCGGAGTCCGGATACACCACATGCTACACACAGCAGCTGTAGCTGCCCTAGCGGGCCATGCCACATACACCATCCCAGACGACATGTCGACACACCCAGGCGCGCAATGTCATAGCATCCGCTGCCATTGGCAAGGGACCCATGGTGTGTGATATGGGCCTCCTGGTGAGGAGCCTCCGCGCCATCCACCGCCAACGGGTGTCATGCAACTCACACACTTCGCTTGAACATTAGGTAGCTCTGCCTGCACACCAGGGCTCGAGTCCGGGTACCATGCGGGTGTACGGCGTCCCACCAGCTATTTTGCCGTGAGCTCGGTGACTGGGGCGAATGGAGCCACACATACACTATTTGGCCTCTCTGGGGTGAGATTGGAGCTGCTGCCCACGCGCGTGCTCCCATGATGCAATCGCATCAGTGGGGTGGGCGAGGGGAGGCAATGAGTCTGATGGTGCAGGCCATCTTCCGTGACGTCACTACCTGTCATGACGTCTGCGTGCCACCACCTCTTCTGTCAGGACTTGTGCCCTGCTGCACACTGGGAATGTATTGCCTGCGAGATGTGACCAGGTGCAGGGTGCCATGACCTCCCACCCACCAAGCTCCACTGCCATCCCATGCCCTGGGTAGCCTGTGCAGGTGGACGATGTAGGGGGTACACCTGAAGGCCAGGGGTGTACTTGTCTCGGCACGGGCCTGGCTGACGCACAGCAGTATCCAGCATGTCCCCAGAGGGAGGGCCAACGTCCACACCTGATGCGGCATGGGTCGTGTGCCCGCCTGTTGTGCACACACTAGTCCACATTCATCCCCAGACAGCTGGTCATTCCACATACCCAGAACAGTGGTAATGTGCCCCGCCGGGTTCGTCCCCACACAGTCTGTGTCGACACTGCATGTGTGCACCCACCCGTGCCACAGACCCACCTGTGCCAAGAGGCCCTCCCGCTTCACATGCCACATGTGTGTATTCCACAGTTGTGCTTCTCTCTCAGGGGCGGACATCCATTGTCACTTGACTACATGGTAATCTCACGAGTCCCGTGTACTTCTCACACTCTCATCCTCTCTCATTCATACTTGTCTACGATCAATAATTCTCCAGAGTCAGATATTGGCTTTAAGGCATGTATTTAAGCTTACTTCCTCTTTGATGCAGGATGTGGACACTACTGGCAGCGTAATGCATGTGGAGGATATACTTAGCATGGTTACACATTCATAAGGGGGTACAGGTAGATGTGATAAGTCGTTAATTGCAGCAATAAGGATTCAGAGTTAAGAATGCCCTGCCCTTGCTATGCTACAGTACATTAGCTCATTACTGAGGTGCCGTAGGCTGTGACACAGACAGTATTGGTTTACCCTACCAGACAGCTTGACATCATGAGCACAGTACATCTAAGTCCCATGGTACAGGTTTACGACAATTGTGACTCCGACACAACTGCGTCAGAGGTGGCATCAGAGCATGAGCCTACATGCATGCAGCATAGTCTCACATGTTGTTGCGATATGGTGGCTGCTGTACATGACTCGATGCCCGGGGACATGTTGTGGGGTGTTGCATTTGTTGTCCATGCAAATGTCCTTGCACGGAAGTTCAGGAGAAGGTGTGATGACAGTTCTCAAGTTATTCAGCAGACAGGTCAGCGTGCACTTACAGGTGCCTGTGTTCAGGTGCGCGGCATGCATATTGTAGCAATGTGGTTCGTGCAATGTTGGACATGTGGTCACTGTACACAGGTCCCATTCCTCAGCCTCCCCGTGTTCATGCAGGGACACGGGATGTGGTGATGGACAGGGTGCATGTCCCGGTAATGTCAGGTGTCATGACGGTGGTGTCGATGGTCAGGTGTTTGTTTCCGTGTGCATGGTATAGTTGTTGCACAGCTGACTGGCCTCGGCGTGCGGACGGCAAGCTTGGGTAGGGTGTTGCACATGAATGTTCAATTGTGGGTATTGATTCGGGGACCCATGAATTGACAGGTTGTCAGGTATGCGATACCTTCCTGCAGTGCATCCCTCGCATTGGTGTTATTTGTGGTTGACATCCAGTGAAGCGGATGGTGGGTTGCAACGTGTTCCTCGTAGGTTGTCCCTTGTAGGATCCTGATGGGACATGTCGGGTGACATTCGATGTAACTGTGATCCAGCATACGTTGTGCGGAGGCACACTGGTTCCATTGCAGTGTGTGTCCTATTGCAGCCACAAACGCCATGCCCCCATACACTGAACAGTTCCTGTCGTGGGCGTCCAGGGGTGAGAACAGGTGTACCAGGTCCCCAATTGGACATGCCGGGTTGGAGAGACATAAATCCACAGGCCAGTGGTACGGGCACCTCCGACAGTAGAAAACGGGGATGACGCAGCTGAACATTTCAATGCGGTAAGTTACTCGATAACTTACATTCAGCATAGCCAGATTTGCACAGCCCACTGTCTGTATCAAGCTGTTGCTGTACAGCTGCATCTGTCTGGCGTAGGTGTATAGTACTGGTGCCCCGTCCATTTTGCTGCTGGGTGCTGTGGTGGCGTGCTCCGGCTGCCTGGGCTGTCTGCTGAGTGCGACCTCGGACGGTGCTGTGTGTTCTTGAATGGATGTTCGGCGGCAGGACTTTGTGTATGGCTTGGGAGGCGGCCACAGGCCCTCATCCCACATGCTCCTATGAATGGTCAAGGCCAGTGGTGTCTGACTCCTTCCTGATTACTTGCATTTGAGCCACAAGGCGCAGTGGTATGATTGTATTTTGTGGTTTTCTCTTTCTTTCATGTTCGGCCTTATCTGCCAGGGGATGGTTGACTCAGCATGGCTATGTTTGGGTTGTGGTTGTTACAATGGCTCCGTTCTCCTGCAGGATATGTTGCAATGTGATTTGGCTGTGGGAATGGAAGGACATTCACTGCTATCTGCTCTCCCGTGTGTGGGTGGGTCACTTCTTTCCCGCTGTACATTGGAACTTGTGTGTGGGCACCGTGATTGTGAACACCTGTTCTCAGCCAGCAGGGTTTCTCTGTTTTGGACATTGCATGGCTTGTTATTGCGTGCAGGATGGTATAGGTATTGTTTGTTGTGCCTGGCGTGCCTTTTGCGGTCAATGTCCATTGTTTGTGCAGTTCTGTGGCAGCTGCCGTGTGCTTCTCCATGCTTTGCACACAGGTGTGTGTCCTCTTCCGACGTCACTTTGCTCCCCTGTTCGGCACACTCGTGTGACTACGTTTTGGCAACTGTGAGTTGTCGGTTGTGGTCATGTTTGACGCAGGGGGACCACGTGACTTGTGCCTTCAGGGTGGTGCTGGTGTGTGTGGTGTGTTGTTATGACCCTGCGGTGTTTGTGTGCAGCCCATGCGTGGTGCTGTCGTTGGCCTCTGCGTTGTGCGCATGTGCGTCATCGCCGGGGCGCTGCAGTGCCATGCCGGGTACGTCACCTCCCGGTCCGGGGTATTGGGTGGCCAGGATGTTGCGGGTTGATTATATTTTACAGGTGGGATATGTGTGGGTACAGTGTTGGATGTGTCCTGTCCCCACAGGGGTGTCTAGGGGGCCCATGTACAGTTTTTCCGCCCTTGCATGGTGTGCGGTTTTTGCATGCCCTTGCTGTGTGTCTGCCTACCTGCGTCTTCGTTGCGCGTTCACTCCTAGCTGCTGCATCAGGTACAGCATTGGGATGGCCTGGAGTGCAGGATTCATGTCGGAGTCGTCCGGGTTGGTGTTTCTGTGGTCAGCAATGTGGTTTCCGCCTCCTGTTCTCGTGCGGTGTCTCTTTGCCGATGAGGCTGTTTGGTTGTGTCATCGTAATTTGTACGCCGGGCGGTACGTCATTTCGGCGGACGGTGTGCCTCCGTTGGCTGGCGCCACAACGTGAGCGGGCGCACTTTGATGGCGGGCGGTGTCACAGGCTTGCGGGCGGTATTTGCCTGACTTTTCACATCCTAATTTGGCGGGAGTGCGGGCAGTTGCTGGCGGACGGTAAGTAGCGGTTTTTACCTCCGTCGGCACGGCGGTAGTGTTTCCGCCCGCCATCGTAATGACCCCCATAGGGGTCCATTATGATAACCGGCGGTAAAAATACCGCCAACCGCTACAGCCTGAGAATACCGCCCGCCTGCAACATTGAAATACCGAAGTAGCAATTATGATGACGCTAAACAACCACCGCCCGCAGCGGAAAAAAATAACAGAATAACGCCCGTCCATGACAGAGTCCAAGACAATCCGCCCGCCACGGACGCAATACCGCCCGAAATAGCCAAACACGACCGCGCGGACGGACTACACACCGCCCGTCAAATTATGATCCCCCCGACATGAGGGCGGGAAACCAACACATATCCCGCCCGCAACGGTGAACTACAGAAATGAAGAACTGACAATGCGGAAGGCCTGGCGGCCACGTCCGTGCACAGAAATCAGTGGCGGCACAAACAAATACACACAACACGGCCAACAAGTCCACACAGTAAACGACGCCAAATTACACAGACACAGAACCCATCCCAAAGACACATCCCCCTGTCATAATATGGAATTAGCATATATCCCAGGACACCACGCCCAACACACCTGAAAACGATAGACCATCATGACACACCCACATAGGTGAGTACAAAAGCTGCCCCCTCACAGACCACAAACCCTTGCACCACGACAAAGCCAACACCACAGCAGAGAATACGGAGAGACACAGAGGAAAGCAGCATACCACACGCACACACACATCACATCCATCACCACAACCACCACAACCACCACCTAAACACCGGCACCACAAACCCCCTGCACATCACACACCAAACACACCACACCAGCACCACAATAACTACACTACGCACCATGGCAACACAACGAATGCCCAAGTTCACTGCCACAGAGTTGACGGTCATGGTTGACGAGGTCATCAAGGTGTACCCACAAATCTATGGGAACCAGGTCCAACAGACACCAGTATCCACCAGAAACAGGATGTGGAAAGGATCGTAGACCAGGTGAATGCAGTCGGGAACGTGCCACGCAACCGGGGGAAATTACCAAGAGGTGGCAGGACATGAAAACCCTAGTCAGGAAGAAGGAGGCCAAGAACCGTGAGCTGGCTGACAGGACTGGCAGCGGACCACCCGCGCCATTCAAGACCTTCAAGGCGTGGGAGGAGAAGGTGCGAGGCATACTACATCCGGAGAGTCTCATCGGAATACCAGGGGGAGTGGAGGCTGGTAAGTACAAACAAATGTATACCAGCACACCGCTATGTACTGACATGCACTAACACAATGCCATAGCACCGAGGGCCAAACACCCCCATGTCCAGCACACGACACACCAGACATCACCCACACATGCAATAGACACACCCACACACTCAGCCCAAAGGTTCCAACAAACAAAACCATGGGGGCATGTGCACAGTCAGCCAGCACCACAACTCCCACCAGGTCCCTCTGTACCCCAGATGTGCCAGAAGGAGCACTTCCCACACCCACACCCATGTGTCAGCCATAGCTGCACTAACCAACAAGTAACAGGTAAGGAGCCGTACCATAATCTCCGAGTATCGGAGGGGGGACTGCCGAAGTCCCCCCCCACCCGGCCCCCACTCCTAAAGCGCAGCAAGATGGAGCACTCCCCACACCCATGTCTCAGCCATAGCAGTGCACACCCACACCCGACAAGTAGATATGTTACCCTACATGGAGGGCTGCCTGTGGATGGTAAACCATCACCACGACTCACAACACGGCCCCCACAGCCACAGCCCAGCAAGATGGAGCACCCCTCCCTCCCACAACCATGTGGTAGGCATTGCATCGCACCCTCAGAACCAACAATTGGGTAGACTACTGTACAGGGCGGGTTGTCTGTAGGCATGAGGACTGTACTACAACCAACATGTGGGACATGTCACCTAGCAGAGCGACAGGTAGCACTGCTCCCTGTCACAAACATGTGCCAATGTGCACCCGGACATCAATCACAGAGTCATATCCCACATGAGCCATCTCAAATGCAGAAACACGTAACGAGTCACGTCAGCATGCACAAGTCCAACTGGAGTACTGACCCACATGGCGTGCACTGTGTCAGTCATCACACACATCAGCAACACCATCCAAGTCTTGTCCATGTAGTCGTGTCTGCTTCTACCCTTGACATAGTACAACATCACCCATGTAAGTCTGTCTCGTCCAAATGAAACATAGTGGAACCCCAGTAATGTCACATACACCACTGGACCCATGAACCACACAGCTACACAATGCACATTCAAAATCAAATCCATCCCATCATCCAGCCCCAGTGTCATGAAAGGTATATCATCCAAACAGTTGCCCCATAGACGGTAGTACAGCAAAGAGTCCTGCCGATTACCGATAATGTGTCTGCTGTGTCTGAAGCGCTCGTCACACTGTGAGTAACAACATACAGAATGCAGTCAACACCCCAAGAGCACTGCATTGCTGCACATGGGTGAGAGTAGCATGCACACCAAGGAATTGTACCATCTGCAATACGTCGTGTGGCATACAACCATTACTCACTCACCACAATGCCTGCTGTGGAATGCCCATAAATGACAACAGTGAGCAGATATGCTGGCTAAGTCAGACATACACACACCTTTGTCTCTGTAGTGTCGTGTGGCCAAAACACATGTCCCCTTCTGCACCCATATGTCACTGTATGTACCACAGTACCATATTCCAACACTAAACCGTCCATGGGGCTGTACCCCGTTCCCACCAAAGCCACAAAATGTAGGGGCACTGCAACACACACCAATTGGCATTTCAAATCCGTCCCATGCCAGATGCACCCATCACACTATTCCAGTGCCTTGATCACGCACACACATTGTAGAGACATACACACGCATCCGGAAAATCAGTGCACAAACTGTGCATGTCAGACATCTAACACAAACCCTGCAAGGTGCAGCACAATAACTTTTCGTCTCCGCCCCACAGGTGACGACCAGCAGGATGCTGCGGATGGAGACACCAGCCATCACAGCCAGTCCACAAGCCCCCCACACGGACTCACGGATGTAGAAAGCCTGGACACCTCCACGGACGAGGACCCCCGACCTGGCACATCTGGCGCGGCAGGGCGCAACAGCACCCCAGGACCCCTCCTACCCACCAACCCATCTCCCAGGGCTGGTGACCAGTCCCAGGCCCCTGCTGCCACGGTCATTGTGGCCAACACCACCGCCGCAACCACCACCACCACGGCCTCCCTGACCACGCAGCCATCCCAAGAGGTGGCACGAACCACAACATCTACCCTGGGAGCCAGGAGGAGGCCCCGGGTGACCAATGTGGCGAGTGGGCAGGCCGGTGGCAGCAGTCCAGGTGGGAGGAGCAGGGTCAGGCCAACGCCAACAGAGCCTGGGAGCCAAGCCCTGCCGCAAATAGCCAGAGTGCTTGGGGCCTATGAAGAGGCCCAGGGACAATGGGCCAGGTCAGCTTCCGACACCAGGGAAGTCCTTGGGGTGTTGAGGTCCATGGACGCCCATATGGGCCAATTCGTGACCCGTATGGGCCAACTTGTGGACCTCATGGGCCAGCTAGTGGTGGAGGTGAGGGCCCACTCAAGGCCAACCACAACACCTGCGCCACCATCTGCTGGGGCGGAGGGACGTGCAACATCCAGTTCCCCTGCGTCCACAGCGAGTGGGCAATCCTCAGCCACCACCAGCAGCCCACAAACACATCCCCCTCCCCTCAAACGTGGAAGGGGCCGTCCGAAGAGGAAACAGATGTCCAGGGAGGACTTCGCACGCTCCAAACGCCAGTGAGTCAGCCAGCCATGGTGGCCACCCCTGCATTCACTTGGACTACCATCCCACCCCACACTGCCAGTCGAGTGGCAAATGTCTGTTGGACAGCGGACCCAGGACAACATGGGTACACCTTGCCCATCACGCGGACAGGACCGTCAACTCATTGTACAGCATGCACCACCTTCTTGATCACCTTTTGCACAATCACATGTCACCTTTAAAATAAATACACCTGAATCACATCCTATGTCATCTGCTATGTTTATTATCAATGGTGCACAAACGTCTGCATGTTCAGAAATTCATCTGTAGTGTGTTCTGTCGATAGGCCAGGAGAGGCTGTAGGGACCTAGGGGTGACAAACAGAACAAGAGTCCATTCACTGTGTGTGTCACACACTCATCACACAGTACTTGTCATCATACCTAAGCAATGTATACACATCTCACAGAGCAACAGGGCACTATGTCACAGCCACTCTCAGTGGCATACTACCCTGGACATGGACCATTGCCACACAGCACTCAGTGAACAATAGGCCGCCCTGTCAATGCACACATACACATACACAACTACAGCGACATCAGCCGTCGTACATGGACACTCACCGTCAAGTGAAGTAGCGGGCGATGAGCTGCTGACGCTCATTCACTGCTTCCTCCTCTCCACTGTCCTCGTCACTGGACACGGCTTGGCCTGCAGGCGGGGGCCCTGGCTGATCACCGTCATCCACTATCAGGGGGATCCGCCTGCGAATAGCGAGGTTGTGCAGCATGCAGCATGCCACAACAATCTGGCACACCTTCTGTGGGGAGTATGCCAGTGCACCCCCGGTGCGGTCCAGGCACCTGAATCTGGATTTCAGGAGTCCAAATGTCCGCTCCACCACACGTCTGGTCCTCCCATGTGCCTCATTGTACCTGACATCAGCTGGTGTACGAGGATTGCGGAGTGGACTCAACAGCCAAGGTCCATTAGGATATGCAGAGTCACCAACAATGCACGCACGGTCCGGTTGCAGATTGGTCATCAGACGTGGGAGGATGCTGTGGCGCATGACGTGCGAGTCATGGGTGGAACCGGGAAACTTCGCACACACGTGTGTAATGATCATGTCCGCCAGGCACACCACTTGCACATTCAGGGAGTGGAAATGTTTCCGGTTCCTATAGATGTGCTCATTGGCCTGTGGTGCAACAAGGCCAACATGGGTGCAATCAATAGCACCAACAACCTGGGGGATGCGTCCGAGTGCATAGAAGGCACCCTTCACCGCAGGCAAATCACGGGCCCTGGGGAATCTGATGTACCGGTTCCTGTACCGCCTCATTGCCGACAGGACATCCCGTAGCACCTTGCTGAACATGGGCTGGGATATCCCACCTCCACTGCCCACCGTGTGTTGGAATGAACCGGTAGCGAAGAAATGCAGTGCAGCCATCACCTTGGCCAAGGGGTGAATGCAGTTGGATACACCCTGCGAGGACGAAGGTGGGGTTCCAACATGGCACAGAGGCGATGCAGGGTGGGCCGGTCCAGACGGAACTTCCTGATGACCTCCACATCCTCCATGTCTGCCAGCAATTGGTAGGGGCGATGTATGTTTGGTCTCCTCCTAGGACAGATGGAAGTGGACACATGTCAATGCAACACACAACATGGCATTTACACATACACAAAACTAAGATCACCGTCAAAGCAATAGTATCAACGAACAGCTGACAAGTAGGGACAGCACAGCAACATTACTCTTACACAGATCCCCTTACCAGTAGCAAGGACCACTGACACATACCATTGCTATGAGCATGCACATGGGTATTGAGGCCATATTAGCTTGATAGGCATGATGACGGAGTCAGACTGCATATGTGGGTAGCGGCAACACCACGGCAATATACCTAGCTGCTGTGCCTGACACAGCTTCCAAGGCTGGGTGAGTATGGCACACACCAACAACACAACGTACACAGGCTGAGCGGTACACCAATCGCAGCAGCTTGGTCACGCAGAAACAGCCCCAAGGGGGCTATATCAGTGTGGGAGGGTGACAGGCTTAACCACAGCTACCAGGGACTGCTGACTGCCACCCCTCAACAACACCTGCTGCTGCTGCCACCTGTCCACCTTAATGTCGACGACTCTGATGACATGTCCATGTCCACTCACCGGCGAGGAGCTGCAGTTCCTGGATTCCGAGCTCCACGCACACTGCCCAAGGCGAATACCGGCAAATGTCATGTGTGTGCAAGACAACTACAGTGTGTGTGGGAGTGCATGTGGGGGACACACATGTCGTTCATCCGCAGCACTATGGGACTGAGCCTGTGGGGTTCAAACATGCACCGCTCACCATGCTAACTACAGGTGGAAGGGCATGTAGGCTCCCAGGTGTTTCCCCATGCATGTCCCTCCCGAGTGGTGGTACATGGCATTTTCATGTCAGACACCCAGTGACGCAGACACTTGGCAATGCATGATTCTGGGCAGCTATTGCTTGTGTGAATGGCTGGCTGGCTCAATGCTGGCCTTCTCAGTCTCGGCAGACCTGGGCTGCACATTGACCTCCCAATCCTAGAAGGAAACTACACTGACTGTACAGTGGGTCACATGTGTCATTATTTCACAACTCTCCTGATATGCGCTAACTCAGCTCTGTCCATTGAACACTCCAGGCCTTGTGATAGGGATGTGTGTGAGAGATGGTGGCACTGATTGTGTCCTCCATTGCGTGGTGAGCCATTCACAGGGCGAGTACGTTGAGGGCTGCGCAGTGTTGGACACAGTGAGTCCACCCACAAAGATGTGTAGCCTTGTGAGCCATGTGTCGGTCTACCTGACAATGGACAGTAGATGTGTGCAGACTACACATTGCTCAAAGTGCTGGCATCCTGAATTGGATGGGATGGACAGGTACTGTGTACACACTCCCACCAGCATGCATTCACGTGTGGTGTACACATGCTGTAATGCCATGTCCCATTCCGTCTTGCCTCTGTTACACGTCTCTGTTCATTTAGGAAGGGTCAGCATCATGCCACTGTTATTGGTGGATGTGGGTGATGCAGTGAAGAGTATGTGTGATATTCAAACCCTCATGTGTACCATCCCTGCAGTTGGGAGTCCACCAGCCCAAGGCCTTGTGATGAGCCATTGCATCCACGTTGATGCTTCTGTGTACGTGTAACCGACAGTGCAGCCAATCCCACGAAGAGGGTGACGTCATCTGCCGGATGTGTGGCCATGTTGCGGTGACTAATCGGGGATGCTCCCTCGTATTGACAGGTTGGCACGGCGCTGTATGTCACCACTAATGGTCTGCTATTGACAGTCACACAGCCTGTGGCGGATGCACGTTTGTAGGGGCATCAGCAGCAGGCAGGTGTACAGTGCTGTGGGATTGTGTCCTTTGCAGCGTGAGGCAGCATGTGTCCACAGCCTACCCATGTTCTGGGTAATGTGATGTTAGTTGTGTGATGCAGTGGGTTGTGAGTGTACTCTGTGCTGGGTGCAACTCACATGCATGGGCGTGTCCTGAGGCTCAAGATGTAATTTGGGCACTCAGCATAGTCAATGCGTTCAGTGTCGTAGGCCTCAGGAACAGCCTGTAGTCAGCTGGAGTGGCAATTCACATGTATGTGTGTGGTACTGTGCATACTCAGATTTCGACCTTAACACATGTATGCGATGCCTCACCACATATTCCTGATACTCACACATCCGGCACACTGTGCAACAGTGGTTGTGGCTGTGCGATGGACAGTTGTCTGGCATGGGCTCATGACCATTGTGGACTGTCATGTTGCAGTCAGTGTGTGTGGTGACACATTCTGCTCCATGCAGGTATGTCCTTGGCCTAATTCTGTTGTGGTCATCCTTAACACCATCAGGAGAGTGGGTGTGTACACGGCGATGAGTGGCTATGGCCGCAGGGTGACAGTCCGGGTGTTGTTCCATGTGCACAACACATGTGTCACTTATTGGCGGGTTCATTACCTGTACGACAGCCATTACGTGTTGATTGTGGTTGCCGCATACATTTGCACAGGTATCATGCAACATGTGCACTTGGGAATGTTCTGTGCTGGCTCACTTGCACATGTATGTGGATTTGATGCCAAATGAGTGAGGCCACCTCGCTCTCCCTCATGTGTCAACTACCATGTGTGGTGAGGGACAGGAGACGGTCAACAGTGGTGTGGCATCGGATGGTGCAGCTGCACATGAGCTGGGTGAGACTAATGTGACCGGCGCATCGGAGGGGGCAGACGTGTGCTGGATGACTCACAGGCCCATACGACAATTGCTGCGTCAACTGAGTACAGTGGTCATGTGTCCATGTCTGCTACCACGGGGGACGTGCACTCTAGCTCCTCTGCAGCCACGCGGAGGCCAATGCCCACCCTCCCAACCACTTCCACTGGTGCAACACGTGTCGGCACTAGGATGACGGTACGAGTGTCTTTCACAGCAGGCACAGCTGCCCCTGCGACCCCTGCTGCACTCAGTGCCGTGTCTGTTGGGCATGTGCGGCATCTGTGCGTGGGTCAGTCAGCCTCCCTCAATGACTTTATTGCCCATGCCAACACCTTTCCGCAGTTGGCATAGTTCATGGAGGGCCTACATTAGCGCGTGGGTGGGCTACACCAGTATGTCCAATAGTTGTCCCCCAGTCAAGGTGGTCCTTGAACTGGGCCACTGTCAGGCTGACATACCTGACCTTCCCCCACCCCCGGACAGTGGCGCATCTGACAACAGCAGGGCACGAGTCCTGACAGAAGAGGTGGTGGCACGCAGACGTCATGACAGGTAGTGACGTCACGGAAGAGGGCTTGCACCATCAGACTCATTGCCTCCCTCGCTCACCCCACTGATGCGATTGCATCATGGGGGCACGCGCGTGTGCAGCAGCTCCAATCTCTCCCCAGAGAGGCCAAATAGTGTATGTGTGGCTCCATTCGCTCCAGTCACCGAGCTCACGGGACGATAGGTGGGGGGACGCCGTACAGCCGCATGGTACCCCGACTCGTGCCCTGGACAACAGTGACGATGCATGGCTGACTCCGGAGTCCGGATACACCACATGCTACACACAGCAGCTGTAGCTGCCCTAGCGGGCCATGCCGCATACACCATCCCAGACGACATGTCGACACACCCAGGCACGCAATGTCATAGCATCCGCTGCCATTGGCAAGGGACCCATGGTGTGTGATATGGGCCTCCTGGTGAGGAGCCTCCGCGCCATCCACCGCCAACGGGTGTCATGCAACTCACACACTTCGCTTGAACATTAGGTAGCTCTGCCTGCACACCAGGGCTCGAGTCCGGGTACCATGCGGGTGTACGGCGTCCCACCAGCTATTTTGCCGTGAGCTCGGTGACTGGGGCGAATGGAGCCACACATACACTATTTGGCCTCTCTGGGGTGAGATTGGAGCTACTGCACACGCGCGTGCTCCCATGATGCAATCGCATCAGTGGGGTGGGCGAGGGGAGGCAATGAGTCTGATGGTGCAGGCCATCTTCCGTGACGTCACTACCTGTCATGACGTCTGCGTGCCACCACCTCTTCTGTCAGGACTCGTGCCCTGCTGTTGTCAGATGCGCCACTGTCCGGGGGGTGGGGGAAGGTCAGGTATGTCAGCCTGACAGTCGTTAATTGCAGCAATAAGGATTCAGAGTTAAGAATGCCCTGCCCTTGCTATGCTAATCAATCAATCAATCAATCATGTCACTTATAAAGCGCACTACATACCCGCGAGGGTCTCAAGGCGCTGGGGGAAGAGGGGGGTGGTGCTGCTACTGATCGAAGAGCCAGGTCTTGAGGAGTCTTCTGAAGGCCAGTAGGTCTTGGGTCTGTCGGAGGTTGGTGGGAAGGGTGTTCCAGGTCTTGGCGGCGAGATGGGAGAAGGATCTGCCGCCGGCGGTCGCTTTCCGGATGCGGGGGACTGTGGCGAGGGCGAGGCTGGTCGAGCGGAGCTGGCGGGTGGGGGTGTAGAAGCTGAGTCGTCTGTTGAGGTAGGCTGGTCCGGAGTTGTGGAGTGCTTTGTGTGCGTGGGTGAGGAGCTTGAAGGTTATCCTCTTGTTGACAGGGAGTCAGTGCAGGTCTCTCAGGTGGGGTGTGATGTGGCTGCGTCGGGGGATGTCGAGGATAAGACGTGCAGAGGCGTTCTGGATGCGTTGCAGCCGTCTCAGGAGCTTAGCCGTCGTTCCTGCGTAGAGGGCGTTTCCGTAGTCCAGCCTGCTGGTGACGAGGGCCTGGGTGACTGTTTTTCTTGTTTCGGTGGGGATCCACTTGAAGATCCTGCGGAGCATTCGGAGGATGTTGAAGCAGGATGAGGAAACGGCGTTGACCTGCTTAGTCATGGAGAGGGTGGGGTCGAGGATGACCCCTAGGTTGCGTACGTGGTCGGTGGGTGGCGGGGCTGTTCCCAGTGATGTTGGCCACCAGGAGTCGTCCCAGGCTGAAGGGTTGGAACCAAGGATGAGGACCTCCGTCTTGTCCGAGTTCAGCTTCAGGCGGCTGGTCCTCATCCATTCGGCGACGGCCTTCATTCCTTCGTGGAGGTGGGCTTTGGCGGTGTGAGGGTCTTTGGTGAGGGAGAGGATCAGCTGGGTGTCGTCGGTGTAGGAGATGATGTTGAGGTTGTGCTGTCGGGCGACGTGGGCGAGGGGTGCCATGTAGATGTTGAACAGTGTTGGGCTGAGGGAGGAGCCTTGGGGTACGCCGCAGATGATCTTGGTGGCCTTGGATCGGAAGGGGGCGAGGCGGACGATTTGTGTTCTGCCGGAAAGGAAGGATGTGGTCCAGTCCAGGGCCTTCTCTTGGATCCCGGCGTCGTGAAGGCGTGTTCGTAGTGTGTGGTGGCAGACCGTGTCGAAGGCGGCTGATAGGTCCAGGAGGATGAGGGCTGCTGTTTCTCCGTTGTCTAGCAGGGTCCTGATGTCATCGGTGGCGGCGATGAGGGCGGTTTCGGTGCTGTGGTTGCTGCGGAAGCCGGACTGGGAAGGGTCCAGGATGGTGTTCTCCTCGAGGTAGCGGGTCAGTTGTTTGTTGACGATTTTCTCGGTGACCTTCGCGGGGAACGGGAGCAGAGAGATGGGTCGGAAGTTCTTGAGGTCCTTGGGGTCTGCCTTGGGTTTCTTGAGTAAGGCGGTGATCTCGGCGTGCTTCCAGCTTTCCGGGAAGGTTGCTGTCTCGAAGGAGATGTTGATTATTTTCCGGAGATGGGGCGCGATGGCTGTACTGGCTTTGTTGAAGATGTGGTGAGGGCACGGGTCTAGCGGTGAACCGGAGTGGATGGTGTTCATGATCTCGCTGGTGTCCTCGTCGTTGATGTTGGTCCAGGAGAGCAGGCGGTTGGTGGTTGTGGGGGCAGTGGTCTCGGTGGTTGCTGGGGCGGTCGTGTACAGTACATTAGCTCATTACTGAGGTGCCGTAGGCTATGACACAGACAGTATTGGTTTACCCTACCAGACAGCTTGACATCATGAGCACAGTACATCTAAGTCCCATGGTACAGGTTTACGACAATTGTGACTCCGACACACCTGCGTCAGAGGTGGCATCAGAGCATGAGCCTACATGCATGCAGCATAGTCTCACATGTTGTTGCGATATGGTGGCTGCTGTACATGACTCGATGCCCGGGGATATGTTGTGGGGTGTTGCATTTGTTGTCCATGCAAATGTCCTTGCACGGAAGTTCAGGAGAAGGTGTGATGACAGTTCTCAAGTTATTCAGCAGACAGGTCAGCGTGCACTTACAGGTGCCTGTGTTCAGGTGCGCGGCATGCATATTGTAGCAATGTGGTTCGTGCAATGTTGGATATGTGGTCACTGTACACAGGTCCCATTCCTCAGCCTCCCCGTGTTCATGCAGGGACACGGGATGTGGTGATGGACAGGGTGCATGTCCCGGTAATGTCAGGTGTCATGACGGTGGTGTCGATGGTCAGGTGTTTGTTTCCGTGTGCATGGTATAGTTGTTGCACAGCTGACTGGCCTCGGCGTGCGGACGGCAAGCATGGGTAGGGTGTTGCACATGAATGTTCAATTGTGGATATTGATTCGGGGACCCATGAATTGACAGGTTGTCAGGTATGCGATACCTTCCTGCAGTGCATCCCTCGCATTGGTGTTATTTGTGGTTGACATCCAGTGAAGCGGATGGTGGGTTGCAACCTGTTCCTCGTAGGTTGTCCCTTGTAGGATCCTGATGGGACATGTCGGGTGACAATCGATGTAACTGTGATCCAGCATACGTTGTGCGGAGGCACACTGGTTCCATTGCAGTGTGTGTCCTATTGCAGCCACAAACGCCATGCCCCCATACACTGAACAGTTCCTGTCGTGGGCGTCCAGGGGTGAGAACAGGTGTACCAGGTCCCCTATTGGACATGCCGGGTTGGAGAGACATAAATCCACAGGCCAGTGGTACGGGCACCTCCGACAGTAGAAAACGGGGATGACGCAGCTGAACATTTCAATGCGGTAAGTTACTCGATAACTTACATTCAGCATAGCCAGATTTGCACAGCCCACTGTCTGTATCAAGCTGTTGCTGTACAGCTGCATCTGTCTGACGTAGGTGTATAGTACTGGTGCCCCGTCCATTTTGCTGCTGGGTGCTGTGGTGGCGGGCTCCGGCTGCCTGGGCTGTCTGCTGAGTGCGACCTCGGACGGTGCTGTGTGTTCTTGAATGGATGTTCGGCGGCAGGACTTTGTGTATGGTTTGGGAGGCGGCCACAGGCCCTCATCCCACATGCTCCTATGAATGGTCAAGGCCAGTGGTGTCTGACTCCTTCCTGATTACTTGCATTTGAGCCACAAGGCGCAGTGGTATGATTGTTGTTAGACCTGTCAGCCCTAGGGTGGTCTTGCCCTGTTTTTTTCCCTTTTGCGCCTCATTTTGGCCACCGTATTTTTACTGGACCTAGGTCTCCGGGCGCCTTACCACTGCCAACCAGTGCTGAGGTGCAGGTGCTCTCTCACCCAAGATGGCTGCCACAGGCCCCTGCTACTGCAGAGTGGCCTTGCGCACATACACATACTAGTAGCCAGGGTCAGGCTGGGACATAGGGATACAGTATCCATCCCGTCCCGCCTCTGGGCCACATAGCCAGACATGGTGGAAGGTTCCAGAACCTTCCGGGCTGTGGGAGGAGTTATGTTTTGCCACCTTTAGGAGGGTCACCTGACCTAGGGGTATAAGAGGTTTGGAGGAAACCTTTTAGTCAGTTGGGGCACCACTGATCCTGGGAGAACCTCTGCCGGAGTACAGGCTTTAGGGCCTAGGGGGGAGACCTACACTACTGCTACTGACAGGGCTAAGGCACTGCTGTAATAAGTTAGCTGAGGAACGCCCACCACCCACTGACCTTGCCCAGCGTGAGGGGACCCAGGGAACCACCTTCAGCGTGCTGGGAAGTACCATCCAGCACCCCAAGAACCACCAACTCATTCCCTTCCCCATACGGAGAAACCCCAAGAAGCAACCAACAAAGAACTGCCGCAAGTAACCTGAAATTGCAAGGCCTGACAGACCAGCAAGGCCGGAAACCTGAACTGCCAAACTGGGGATCACCAGGTAAAGCGCCGTGCCCTGAAGCGCTAGACCTTCACCCCCATCCACTCCTAGCTGACACCGTGCTGCCCTGCTGTTGGGCTGCCAAAGCACTGTTAAATCAGCCCCCACCCTGCCAACTTGCTCCAAGAGCGCCCCCGCGCAGTGCCTCCACGTGGGAGGAATCGCCCCTCCAGCCACTGACCTCGGGGCTGGAATCTGCCGTTGCGGCCGTCGCCGCGTGTGAGGACCTGCGGAGGTAGCGAGGCCTCCCCCGAGGCCGGGGTGGTGAGGTTCGCCGTCCGCGCCCTCACCGAAGGTCCGAGGTGCCGCGAATCACCGCCGGGCCCACGGGCTCGCACGAAAGAAGTTGAGGCCTGGAAATCACCGCCGCGGCCCAGGAGCAAGAACGAGGCCTTCAGCCCCCGCCGACGCCGTTGCTACGCAACCGGGGACGCCGACCGCGTCATCGGCCGCGCCCCCGGGAAGGCCGCGCAGTGATTGGGCGCCGGCTCCCGCCGCGCCCCCAGCGCCGACGGAAGCCGGAGAAGAGTCGCCGTGTAAGCAGAGGGAGGCGGGAAGCCGGCCGGAGAGGACTGCCGGCTCCCGCTCCCTACCCCGCATACAGCGCTAACTACGGGGGCCGGAGGAGAGCGATACCGGCCCCCCGACGACCTCCATTGCCAGCGCTGACTACGGGGGCCGGAGGAGAGTGATACCGGCCCCCCAACGTCCCGCAATTCCGGCCGGAAAGCCGTAGAACCCAGTCCGGGCCCAGCCCTGCCAAACACGGGCCGGCCCGGGAAGAAGCCAGTCGCTTCGAAAGCGACCAACGAAACGACCGCAGGTGAGCCCGGGAGGCCCCTAGGGCATGCAGAGACGCCACTGGGGGCCGGGGGCCATCATTAGCCTGTGGAGTAAAGGGGGAAGCCAGCAGAAACTATCCCCACGAGGCGAGGCCCCAGAGAGGAGTGGGCCTGGCCTACATTAACCCCTGAGTCCCCTGAGAGACACAGAAGCCCTAATTAACAGGGAAGCCCCAGAGAGAAGGACATGTTGAGGGGTTCCCTAAGCTATTCACTAGCCTAATTGTTACGCCTGCTTTAATCACTGTTTAGGCCTAATGCAGATCCGCACTAATGAAATGTCTTTGCCTAGTGTAAAGGTGCTTAACTGAATTGAGCTGAAGTGTACACCGCCAAGAGTTGAAGTGTTTTGTGTTGCAGGTGTACCGGATTTGCGACGCCCCCCTATACTGCCTATGGGCGCGCCTAGATTAACGCAGGCCCTGTTTGAAGTGTAACGTAAAATGCCTATTTACAAGTGATTAAATGTTCATGAGGTGAACTGCATGTTTTAGGCCCATGTTTTATTCCTGCACCCTGTAATCATTATTGGTGCTACGTTTAGGAGATGATTCCTGCGGCCTTTTAGTGGCCTACAATGTCGATGAGCTATGGTGCTGTAATGAGATGACGCACTAATTAAGAACTTCAAAGAGTTGAAATGTTGCCCTGAATTAATCTGCCTCATCTGATGCTGCATTGATTTATATAAAAGAACTTGTTTTTAATACACAGGCCTGGTGTGGTGTCACATTATTGCGTCCGTATTACTGAGTCAGAGTGAGTGTGTGCTGCACAACTGCCTTACACATTGCCTTCGGGTGCCTTTCCGCCTCGCGCCATGCTACCGTGCCGGAATCGGTAACCCCGTTTCCAACATTGGTGTTCAGCGGTGGGATAAGGACTGGTGTTTGTGCAGCACCCCACAGGGACTCAGTGTGCGCCGCAATTGGACACCTATATAAATGCAAGTGCTAAGAATTCTTTTGTGATTGCCTGATTGTGTACATTCCTGCGTTAGATCTGCTACCTACAGTCTAGAACCCTTTCTCTAAATTGTCTGGGGCCCCACCTAGCAGGATGGAGTTTGAGTTGGCCAACCTAGAAAGGTATACGGTGGCACAGCTCAAGGAGTTCTGTCTAGAGAGGGGGTGTCCGTCAAGCGAGGCGCCAGGAAAGAGGAGCTTCAGAAAGCTTTGAGGGCATGGGTAATGGCCCACCCGGGGGAAGAGGGGACGAGGAGCAGAGGGAGGCAGACGACCCAGGAGAACTGGACCTACTGCACATTGACGTTAGCGAGAATGTGTTGCCACGAAGACGTTCCAGGGCAGGCAGTAGTGCGTCAGGGGGGAGTTTGTCTGCAGAGGAATTTGAGGACAGGAGGGAGGAGAGGCAATTGAAGTTAGAACTTGCTATGATAGACAGGGAGCGAGAACAGGCAAGGCTAGCCATGGAAGAAAGGAAGCTTGCGCATGAGCTTAGCCTGAAAGAATTAGAGCTCGAGCCTTGCAGATGGAGAGGCAGGGCAACTTGAATGGTGGCAGCGTACCCGCTGAGGTTCCCCAGGAGCCCAAGTTCTATCTACCTAGAGAGGTGATAACCAGTTTTAGTGTGGGAGATGACATCGATAAGTGGTTGGCGGTGTACGAGGTGTCTTTGGTGGCCCATAGGGTTCCTGAGAGCTACTGGGGGGGAGGTCTCTACAGGTACATACCTCCACTAGTAAGGGATACACTTTTGACCTTGGACAAGGGGGATCAGACGAACTACCCTATCATGAAGGAGGCCCTGCTTAAGAAGTTTGGCCTCACCCCAGAGAAGTACCGCCAAAAGTTCCGCAACAGCCACAAGCTTCCCACACAGAACTGGGTGGATTTTTTTGATTATGCCCGGAAGGCATTGGAGGGTTGGGTGCGTGGCAGCAACATTGATGATTACAAAGGGCTGTACGACCTGTTCTTGAGAGAGCACCTCCTAGAGAAATGTTTTCCGGAGCTGCGCCAGTACTTGGTGGACCGCAAGCTGACCAATCCACGGGAGCTTGCAGAGGAGGCAGACACGTGGGTCAGCACTCGGGTGTCCCACAAGGGAGCCGGGCGGACCCCCGAAAGGTGGACAGGGGTTCCCCAGAAGAAAGAGGGGAGATAAAAGGAGGGAGTTCTTTAAAGGCCCCCAAAATAGACCGCCTGGGAGAGGGGTAGGTTCCCCATCCCAATCTGGATTCCAGAAACCCACTTACCCTGACAGGAGTCAGCAGCCCAGAACTGTCCGGTGCTACGAGTGCAGGGACGTTGGACACTACAAGGGGGATCCCCAGTGTCGCAAGAGAACCCCAGCCCCCACAGGAGGTAAGAGCCCGGGGTGGCCAGTGTAGCGCTTGGGGAGGAGTTGTCCCTAGGTAGGGGAGGTGAGTGGACAGGCTTGACCTTAGTTTCCCTGGGGGATAGAGAGATCATCCCACGGGTTCAGGTACCCTCGAACACTGCCAAGTATCGGCAGAGGGTCCTGGTGAACGGGGAGGAGGTGGAGGCTCTGAGGGACACAGGTGCCAGCATGACGATGGTAAGACGTCAGCTGGTGTCGCCAGAGCAGGTGATTCCTGAGGTATTCCACCCGGTTGTTATGGCTGATAATAGCCTGGGTCATTACCCCGTGGCCCAAGTTCCCTTTGAGTGGGGAGGAGTCTCAGGCCTGTTGAAGGTTGCGGTGAGCCCTGCCATGCCAGTTGACTGTCTGCTTGGAAACGACTTGGAACATACTGCCTGGAGGGAGGTAGAGTTCAATGCCCATGCTGAGATGTTGGGATTACCAGGATGGACTTGCGTCGTCACGCGGTCCATGGCTGCCCGACAAGGAACTCAGCCCGGGTTGGAGCCTGAAATAATGGCCCAGCCCACTGCTGGACGAGGAGATGTCCAGGAGGAAACACCCGGTGAGATGGATGAGGAGCCCCGGGAGGTGACCCCGGAGTCCGCTGAGGTGGATGGTGTTCCTGGAGGGGACCTGCCGACTCCTGCAGAGTGGCAGGTGGAAGGCGGGCCTACCCGGGAGGAACTCTGCCGGGCGCAGAAGGAGTGCCCTACGCTTGAAGGCATGCGGCAGCAGGCCGAAGCCCAAGCAACTGGAACAGAGACTGGTAACTACCATGTCTACTGGGAGGATGGTCTCCTCTACAGTGAGCCTAAGGCTCCGGTGCATGGGTCATCAAGGGCCGTAGTGGTCCCCCAATGCTACCGAGCCTTTCTGCTAGAGTTGGCACACGAGATACCCCTAGCAGGACACCTGGGCCAGGACAAGACGTTTGCGCGTTTGGTCCCACATTTTTACTGGCCCAGGATGCGCGTCACCTCTGACACTTTCTGCAAGACCTGCACCACTTGCCAGGCGAGCGGCAAGACAGGGACTAAAGTGAAGGTCCCTCTGGAACCTCTCCCGGTTGTCGGTACCCCTTTTGAGCGGGTAGGGATTGACATTGTCGGGCCGTTGGACCCGCCGACTTCTTCGGGACACAGGTTCATCTTGGTGTTGGTGGACCACGCCACCTGGTACCCAGAGGCAATCCCTCTGAGGACCATCACTGCACCGGTGGTGGCGCGGGCCCTGATGGGGATTTTTACCCGAGTGGGATTCCCCAAGGTCGTGGTGTCAGACAGGGGCACGAACTTCATGTCGGCCTACATGCAGGCCATGTGGAAGGAGTGTGGAGTGACCTACCGGTTCTCCACTCCTTACCACCCCCAGACGAACGGGCTCGTGGAGCGTTTCAATAAGACCTTGAAGGGGATGATCCGGAGCCTACCCGAGGACTTGAGAAGGAAGTGGGACGTCCTCTTACCCTGTCTGCTCTTCTCCTACCGAGAGGTGCCGCAGAAGGGGGTCGGTTTCAGCCCCTTTGAGCTGCTCTATTGCCACCCCGTTCGGGGGCCCCTCAGTCTTGTCAAGGAGGGGTGGGAGAAGTCTTCCTCGAAGCTTCCCCGTGATGTGGTCAGCTATATGCTGGCATTCCGCAGCCAAGTGGCCAAGCTGTGGAAGGAAGCCTCGGACAACCTAGAGGCTAGTCAGGCCGTCATGAAGAAGTGGTATGACCGGAACGCTCGGACGGTAGAGTTGGACGCTGGATAGAAGGTGTGGGTCATGGAGCCAGGAGAGCTTAGCGCCCTCCAGGACAGGTGGACTGGACCGTTTAAGATCTTGGAAAGGAGAGGCCAGACCACTTATGTCGTCGATGTGAAGACCCCCGTCAACCCCACCGGGTGTTCCACGTCAACCGCCTGAAGCCACACCAGGAGCGTTCAGAGCTCACTCTCCTGATGATAACGGATGGAAGTGAGGAGGAGGAGAGTGAGCCTCTTCCAGACCTTCTGGCGGCCCATGAGAAGGATGGCTCGGTAGAGGGAGTGGTCCTCGCCCCATCCTTGACCCCAGAGCAACAGAGGGACTGCCGCCAGGTCTTGGGGCAGTACGCCTCGTTGTTCTCCCTCACGCCTGGGATCACGCACCTGTGTACCCATGATGTGGACACAGGGGACAGTCCGCCAGTAAAAACCAAGTCTTACCGGCTGTCCGATAAGGTCAAGGCTAGTATCCAGGGTGAGGTTACCAAGATGCTAGAACTGGGGGTGATTGAGCCTTCCAGTAGCCCTTGGGCTAGTCCGGTGGTGTTGGTGCCGAAAGCGGCCCCACCGGGCACCACACCGGAACTTCGGTTCTGTGTGGATTACCGCGGACTCAACTCAGTAACCAAGACCGACGCTCACCCGATCCCTCGGGCGGATGAGCTCATTGACCGGCTGGGAGCAGCCCGGTATCTGAGTACCATCGATTTGACGTCAGGCGATTGGCAGATCGCCATGACGGAAGGAGCAAGGGGGAAGACTGCGTTCTCCACCCCCGAGGGCCACTTTCAATTTCGGGTGATGCCCTTCGGGTGGAAAAATGCTCCAGCCACTTTCCAGCGGTTGGTGAACCAGGTGCTGTCTGGCCTAGAGGCCTTCTCTGCTGCCTACCTGGATGACATAGCTGTCTTCAGTAGCAGCTGGGAGGACCATCTGGAGCATCTCCAGGAGGTGCTACAGGCTCTGCAACGGGCTGGTCTAACCATCAAGCCTAGCAAGTGCCAGATTGGACAGGGATCTTTCGTGTACCTGGGACATCTGGTGGGCGGGGGTAAGGTGCAACCCCTCCAAGCCAAGATCAAGACCATCTTGGCCTGGGAGCCCCCCAAGACCCAAACAGAGGTCCGGGCTTTTCTCGGCCTCACGGGATACTACCGCCAGTTCGTCAAGGGTTATGGAACCATTGTGGGCCCTTTGACGGAGTTGACTTCAAAGAAGCAGCCACGCAGAGTCATCTGGACGGCTGCCTCAAACGTGCGATGTGCACCGCACCGGTGCTCAGGACTCCAGACTTTGGACGGGAATTTATCGTGCAGACAGACGCTTCTGAGCATGGCATAGGAGCTGTGCTCTCGCAGCTGAATGACGATGGCCAAGACCAGCCAGTGGCCTTCATTTCCCGAAGACTACTCCCCCGGGAACAGCGGTGGAGTACCATCGAAAGAGAAGCCTTTGCCGTGGTTTGGGCTGTAAAGAAGTTGAGGCCATACCTTTTTGGTTGTCACTTCCTGATCCAGACCGACCACAGACCCCTTCGCTGGCTCATGCAGATGAGAGGCGAAAACCCCAAATTGTTGAGGTGGTCCATTTCCCTCCAGGGGATGGACTTTCGGGTGGAACATCGACCCGGTGTAGACCACGCCAACGTTGACGGTCTCTCCTGGTTTTTCCGCCTTAGCGATGAGAACCCCCTAGAGGTTGGGAAGCTCTCCCCTCTTTCGGCTGGGGGGGATGCGTGTTAGACCTGTCAGCCCTAGGGTGGTCTTGCCCTGTTCTTTTCCCTTTTGCGCCTCATTTTGGCCACCGTATTTTTACTGGACCTAGGTCTCCTGGCGCCTTACCACTGCCAACCAGTGCTGAGGTGCAGGTGCTCTCTCACCCAAGATGGCTGCCACAGGCCCCTGCTACTGCAGAGTGGCCTTGCGCACATACACATATTAGTAGCCAGGGTCAGGCTGGGACATAGGGATACAGTATCCATCCCGTCCCGCCTCTGGGCCACATAGCCAGACATGGTGGAAGGTTCCAGAACTTTCCGGGCTGTGGGAGGAGTTATGTTTTGCCACCTTTAGGAGGGTCACCTGACCTATGGGTATAAGAGGTTTGGAGGGAAATCTTTTAGTCAGTTGGGGCACCACTGATCCTGGGAGAACCTCTGCCGGAGTACAGGCTTTAGGGCCTATGGGGGAGACCTACACTACTGCTACTGACAGGGCTAAGGCACTGCTGTAATAAGTTAGCTGAGGAACGCCCACCACCCACTGACCTTACCCAGCGTGAGGGGACTCAGGGAACCACCTTCAGCGTGCTGGGAAGTACCATCCAGCACCCCAAGAACCACCAACTCATTCCCTTCCCCATACGGAGAAACCCCAAGAAGCAACCAACAAAGAACTGCCGCAAGTAACCTGAAATTGCAAGGCCTGACAGACCAGCAAGGCCGGAAACCTGAACTGCCAAACTGGGGATCACCAGGTAAAGCGCCGTGCCCTGAAGCGCTAGACCTTCACCCCCATCCACTCCTAGCTGGCACCGTGCTGCCCTGCTGCTGGGCTGCCAAAACACTGTTAAATCAGCCCCCCCCTGCCAACTTGCTCCAAGCGCGCCCCCGCGCTGTGCCTCCACGTGGGAGGAATCGCCCCTCCAGCCACTGACCTCGGAGCTGGAATCTGCCGTTGCGGCCGTCGTCGCGTGTGAGGAGCTGCGGAGGTAGCGAGGCCTCCCCCGAGGCCGGGGTGGTGAGGTGCGCCGTCCACGCCCTCACCGAAGGTCCGAGGTGCCGCGAATCACCGCCGGGCCCAGGGGCTCGCACGAAAGAAGTTGAGGCCTGGAAATCACCGCCGCGGCCCAGGAGCAAGAACGAGGCCTTCAGCCCCCGCCGACGCCGTTGCTACGCGACCGGGGACGCCGACCGCGTCATCGGCCGCGCCCCCGGGAAGGCCGCGCAGTGATTGGGCGCCGGCTCCCGCCGCGCCCCCAGCGCCGATGGAAGCCGGAGAAGAGTCGCCATGTAAGCAGAGGGAGGCGGGAAGCCGGCCGGAGAGGACTGCCGGCTCCCGCTCCCTTCCCCGCATACAGCGCTAACTACGGGGGCCGGAGGAGAGCGATACAGGCCCCCCGACGACCTCCATTGCCAGCGCTGACTACGGGGGCCGGAGGAGAGTGATACCGGCCCCCAACGTCCCGCAATTCCGGCCGGAAGGCCGTAGAAGCCCAGTCCGGGCCCAGCCCTGCCAAACACGGGCCGGCCCGGGAAGAAGCCAGTCACTTCAAGAGCGACCAACGAAACGACCGCAAGTGAGCCCGGGAGGCCCCTAGGGCATGCAGAGACGCCACTGGGGGCCGGGGGCCATCATTAGCCTGTGGAGTAAAGGGGGAAGCCAACAGAAACTATCCCCACGAGACGAGGCCCCAGAGAGGAGTGGGCCTGGCCTACATTAACCCCTGAGTACCCCTGAGAGACACAGAAGCCCTAATTAACAGGGAAGCCCCAGAGAGAAGGACATGTTGAGGGGTTCCCTAAGCTATTCACTAGCCTAATTGTTACGCCTGCTTTAATCACTGTTTAGGCCTAATGCAGATCCGCACTAATGAAATGTCTTTGCCTAGTGTAAAGGTGCTTAACTGAATTGAGCTGAAGTGTACACCGCCAAGAGTTGAAGTGTTTTGTGTTGCAGGTGTACCGGACTTGCGACGCCCCCCTATACTGCGTATGGGCGTGCCTAGATTAACGCAGGCCCTGTTTGAAGTGTAACGTAAAATGCCTATTTACAAGTGATTAAATGTTCATGAGGTGAACTGCATGTTTTAGGCCCATGTTTTATTCCTGCACCCTGTAATCATTATTGGTGCTACGTTTAGGAGATGATTCCTGCGGCCTTTTAGTGGCCTACAATGTTGATGAGCTATGGTGCTGTAATGAGATGACGCACTAATTAAGAACTTCAAAGAGTTGAAATGTTGCCCTGAATTAATCTGCCTCATCTGATGCTGCATTGATTTATATAAAATAACTTGTTTTTAATACACAGGCCTGGTGTGGTGTCACATTATTGCGTCCGTATTACTGAGTCAGAGTGAGTGTGTGCTGCACAACTGCCTTACACATTCCCTTCGGGTGCCTTTCCGCCTCGCGCCATGCTACCGTGCCGGAATCGGTAACCCCGTTTCCAACAATTGTATTTTGTGGTTTTCTCTTTCTTTCATGTTCGGCCTTATCTGCCAGGGGATGGTTGACTCAGCATGGCTATGTTTGGGTTGTGGTTGTTACAATGGCTCCATTCTCCTGCAGGATATGTTGCAATGTGATTTGGCTGTGGGAATGGAAGGACATTCACTGCTATCTGCTCTCCCGTGTGTGGGTGGGTCACTTCTTTCCCGCTGTACATTGGAACTTGTGTGTGGGCGCCGTGATTGTGAACACCTGTTCTCAGCCAGCAGGGTTTCTCTGTTTTGGACATTGCATGGCTTGTTATTGCGTGCAGGATGGTATAGGTATTGTTTGTTGTTCCTGGCGTGCCTTTTGCGGTCAATGTCCATTGTTTGTGCAGTTCTGTGGCAGCTGCTGTGTGCTTCTCCATGCTTTGCACACAGGTGTGTGTCCTCTTCCGACGTCACTTTGCTCCCCTGTTCGGCACACTTGTGTGACTACGTTTTGGCAACTGTGAGTTGTCGGTTGTGGTCATGTTTGACGCAGGGGGACCACGTGACTTGTGCCTTCAGGGTGGTGCTGGTGTGTGTGGTGTGTTGTTATGACCCTGCGGTGTTTGTGTGCAGCCCAAGCGTGGCGCTGTCGTTGGCCTCTGCGTTGTGCGCATGTGCGTCATCGCCGGGGCGCTGCGGTGCCGTGCCGGGTACGTCACCTCCCGGTCCGGGGTATTGGGTGGCCAGGATGTTGCGGGTTGATTATATTTTACAGGTGGGATATGTGTGGGTACAGTGTTGGATGTGTCCTGTCCCCACAGGGGTGTCTAGGGGCCCATGTACAGTTTTTCCGCCCTTGCATGGTGTGCGGTTTTTGCATGCCCTTGCTGTGTGTCTGCCTACCTGCGTCTTCGTTGCGAGTTCACTCGTAGCTGCTGCATCAGGTACAGCATTGGGATGGCCTGGAGTGCAGGATTCATGTCGGAGTCGGCCGGGTTGGTGTTTCTGTGGTCAGCAATGTGGTTTCCGCCTCCTGTTCTCGTGCGGTGTCTCTTTGCCGATGAGGCTGTTTGGTTGTGTCATCGTAATTTGTACGCCGGGCGGTACGTCATTTCGGCGGACGGTGTGCCTCCGTTGGCTGGCGCCACAACGTGAGCGGGCGCACTTTGATGGCGGGCGGCGTCGCAGGCTTGCGGGCGGTATTTGCCTGACTTTTCACATCCTAATTTGGCGGGAGTGCGGGCAGTTGCTGGCGGACGGTAAGTAGCGGTTTTTACCTCCGTTGGCACGGCGGTAGTGTTTCCGCCCGCCATCGTAATGACCCCCTATGTCTTTTGATTAAATACACCATGTCCTGCTATATTTGTCTTTTAAATATTGATGCTTGTAACTAGCTTGTTCCTTTCCCCTTTATACTGTTTTCCCTACAGCTAGCAAGTGTTTACTATTGCATGTAGGGGTCCCCATTCTTTCTCAAACCATTCTAATGAACACAGCACCCAAGGTTGATGTGAAGGGCCTGAGTTCAACATGTCCATGTTAATAACTTCCTTAGAAAGGTGAAAATTCTGCACTTCTTTGATGGTCACATCCTCAAGGTGCATATTAAAGTCTCCAAGAAAGAGGCACCTATCATTATTTACTAGCCAAGCCAAAGCAAATTTAAAGAAGGTTGTGGCAAAATTAGGAGATGGCCTGGGAGGTTTGTACAGGAGACATACCTTCCAGGAGCAATGAGAGGAAAGTCTGAGTAAGAGCTTCAGCTCCTGGAAATGGAGTAGTGTTGATGGAGGAAATGAGTAGGGAGTTTTTGTAAATACAGGTCACCCCACCACCTCATTTATTTAACATATTAATGTGTTTAAGCTGGTATCCCTCCAGAGTGGCTAGTGAAATAATCAGGGAAAAGTGTTCTTGAAGCCAAGACTCAGTAAGGAATATGCCGTCCAACTTATCGTAAAAAAATCAAGCTGTACACTTCAGAATAATGTTTGGACAAAGATCTTACATTGAGGAAAGCAAAATGAAGAGGAACTGGTAAATTTGCCCCTGCATCAGAGGCAGATTTGTTGGAACAAAGTTTCATGTTCAAGGACAGACCATTAGGTCGAAGGCAAGGCATATTATGCCTAACTTCCTGCACTTGGGAGGAGAGGAGGCAACAGGGAGTAGCACAAAATCCCACGAAAGTTCTTCTAGTAATACCAGATTCAACCAACAACATGAATTTCTATTATCCAGGTGAAAATCAGTGCGGTGAAAACTTGGCATTCTACCTTGGGTAGGAGCTGCTGACTGTCTTGAGTGAGAATAGGACTCTATAATTCCGTAAACTATATGCCTCATAAGTAAGACCAGTCTAGACTGTTTGCTAGAAACCAACCTGGAAGTTCGACTAGAAATGCCCCAATGGTGTCTATCAACGTGAAACAACTAATTAGACCACTGAAGCTGCAACACGCTTATTGACGAGCACTGCAATTGGCAATGGTAAAGTATGCGCAATACAATGGGTCATTGTAGGAAGCTGGCTCTGTATATACTAAACCAAATTAAGGTATAGTGTGCACAGAGTCCATGTAGTCCCTAGAGGAATAGCAGAGGCTAAATTAGGTAAGTAATAACAGCTCTCTTTGTGGTAGAGTGGGCGAGCTCTTAGGCTTATCCAGAGGGTGTGTTAAGCATTTATTGTATTCACTGAATCATGACTGATGGCACACACTGAGAAACAGATTCCAGACCAATTGGGGAAGTATAAAAAAAGGTATACTTATGTTTTATTTTCTAGAACCAAGCAGGACTTGGTACAGGTAGGTAACATACTTTCAATTGTAAAGCTTTACACAGAAATGTAATTGAGGATGGATTTGCAGTTGTTACAGGTTTGTATCACTTTTAAAATGCAGTTTGAATTACACAGTAATTACTTTCAGATCACTTTTTAGTTACTTTTGGATCACTCTGAGTACTGGGGGTGGTATGTCTAGATACCACACCTTAGGATCTCACAATACACGGTAAGTAAGACTTTTTATACTTTGCAGTTTGGTTTTCTTTTCTCCATACAACATCAGTTCAACACTTAGAACATTTTAGGCCCAAAAGAACAAGTTACTTACCTTCAGTAACGATGTATCTGTAAGAGACATAGGTTGGTTATAGATTCCTTACCTTAGAATTACTCGCAGATGTCAGACTGGATCCAGAGAATTTTTTCTTAGCAGTACCCCTGCACGTCGGTAGGTGGCGTTGGTCGACTCTGCGTCTGTCATCAGCGTCGTGGTCACTGGGATGACATCGCGGTGCCTATTTAGACGCCGCCCCTGCGCGCTGACTTCAGTTCTGACACGACTTTCCACGCCAGAAGAGCAGAGCCATGTAAGACACTGACCACTGGTGCGCCACACTAGGGCCCTGTAAGGGAGTCCCTATCCCTAGAAATCAGTTCGCAGAACGGGGAGGATGGGTGGGGCAGTAAGAAATCTATAACTAACCTATGTCCCTTACAGATACATCGTTACCGAAGGTAAGTAACTTGTTCATCTGAAAGAGACAGTTAGTTATAGATTCCTTACCTTAGAATAGATACCCCAGCAATACCATCCCCGGAGGAGGGTCTGCGAACCAAGTTCACACCAGAAAGTCCTGGAGAACAGAAAGGGCAAGATAGTCGTCCCTCCGGACTTGGCTGTCCAGGCAGTAATGTCTGGTGAACGTGTGCAAAGATGCCCACGTTGTCGCCTGGCAGATGTCAAGGAGTGGGACACCACGTGACAATGCAGTAGTTGCTGCCGTAGCCCTAGTGGAGTGAGCACGCAACCCCACTGGAGGGTCCTTCTTCGCTAAAGCTTAACAGATCTTAATGCAAAGGACAACCCATCTGGAGATGGTACGCTTTTGGACAGCTCGACCTTTCTGGGCACCCACATAGCCAAAGAAGAGTTGATCATCCACCCGGAAATCTTTTGTGCGGTCAAAGTAGAAAGACAGCGCACGTTTTGGGTCTAGACGGTGGAGTCTCTCCTCCTCTTTGGAAGGGAGCGGAGGTGGGAAAAAGGTGGGCAAAGTGATCGTTTGTCCAATGTGAAATGGTGTAACCACTTTAGGAAGGAACGAGGGTCTCGTCCTAAGCACCACTTTGTCCAGATGCACAGAGAAGAAAGGGGGCTTAGGAGATAGAGCCTGAAGCTCACTCGCCCTGTGAGCAGAGGTGATGGCAACAAGAAAAGCAGTCTTCAGAGTGAGGAGCCTGAGAGGACAGTTGTGAAGAGGCTCGAAAGGAGCACACATAAGATAAGTTAAAACAAGATTCAAGTCCCACTGGGGCATTATGAAAGGAGATGGAGGAAAGATATGAATAATGCCCTTAAAGAATCTATTTGCAATATGGGACTTGAATAAAGAGGGCTGATCTGGTAGCCGAAGCAAAGCAGAAATAGCTGCAAGATAGCCTTTTAGAGTGCCCAGAGCAGAGACCCTGCTGGGCCAAGGAAAGGATGAACAAGAGAACCTCAGAAAGAGGGGCAGAAAGGGGATCCACAGCCTTTGCTGCGCACCATGCCACAAACGTATTCCATCAACAGGCGTATACCGTTTTAGAGGAGGGACGCCTGGCTGCCAAGATGACGTTACAGACTTCAGGCAGAAGGTCAAAAGCTGTCAGCTGTTGCCACTCAATCTCCACGCAAGGAGGTGGAGGATGGACAGGCTCAGGTGGAGGACCGTCCCCTGCTGCTGCGACAGAAGATCCTACCGAAGGGGCAGTCTGATCGGAGGATCGAAGGCCATGCTCAGGAGCTCGGGGTACCAGACTCTGCATGCCCAGTCCGGAGCCACAAGAATAACTTGGGCCCGGTCGCGCTTGATCATCTTCAGCACTCTGGGCAGAAGTGGTACAGGCGGAAAGGCATACAGGAGGCCACAGTTCCACTCGCAACGAAAAGCGTCTCCGAGCGAGTGCTGCCTTGGAAGCTCCAACGCGCAGAACTGCTGACATTGCGCGTTCTCTTCGGTGCCGAACAGATCTAACCAAGGCTCTCCCCACCGCTGAAAGAGACCTTGCACCGCCTCCGAGTGAAGACGCCATTCGTGATCTACCGGGCACCGAAGGCTGAGTTCGTCTGCTGTGACGTTCAGAGAACCTGCCAGGTGTTGAACCACCAGGGTCATGCCCTGATGTTCCAGCCATGTCCAAAGGCGAAGAGCCTCTTGACATAGGGTCTAGGACCCCACCCGCCCTGTTTATTGCAGTACCACACGCGGTGGTGTTATCTGTGAACACCTGCACTACTTTCCCCTTGATGGAGGGAAGGAATGCTTGAAGTGCCAAGCAGATCGCCCGGAGCTCCAACAGTTCGATATGGAGTCCGGACTCCACCGGAGACCAGACTCCTCTGATCTCCGCCTCTCCCAGGTGGCTGCCCCATCCCAGGAGTGACGCATCGGTCACCACTGTTAGGTCTGGTTGGGGAAGGGAGAGGGATCTGACTCTGACCCAATCTTGGTTCGTTAATCACCACTGCAGTTGTTGTGCAGTTCCCTCCGAGATCTGGACTTAGTCGGAAAGATTCCCCTGACGCTGCGCCCACTGGAACTTCAGGTCCCACTGCAGAGCCCGCATATGCCACCTGGCATGATCCACCAGCAGGATGCAGGAGGCCATGAGGCCCAGCAGACTCAGGGTCATTCTCACCGAAATCTAGGATAGAGGCTGAAACATCGGTATCATAGCCGAAATATCCCGGACTCGCTGCACAGGAGGATAGGCCCGAAACTGCACTGTGTCCAGAACAGCTCTGATGAAAGGGAGCATCTGAGTCAGGTGTGACTTCAGCACGTTTATAGTGAACCCCAGCAAGTGCAGGAGGTCCGCTGTAGTCTGGAGGTGGGAGACGACAGCCTGGGGCAAGCCCGCCTTCAACAGCCAGTTGTCGAGATAGGGGAAGACTGGAACCCCTGATCTGCGCAGATGAGCCGCGACCACCGCCATCACTTTTGTGAACACCCGAGGGGCTCTGGTAAGGTCAAAGGGGAGCATGGTGAACTGAAAATGCTCTTGGCCTACCATGAACCGCAGATAGCGTCTGTGAGCTGGCAGGACGGGAATATGGAAATAGGCGTCCTGCAAGTCCAACGCCAACATCCAGTCTCCAGGGTCGAGGGCAGACAGAACCTGAGCCAACGTGAGAATTTTGAACTTCTCCTTCCGGAGGAAGCGGTTGAGGGCCATGAGGTCGAGAATAGGACGCAGGCCTTTGTCCTTCTTGGGCACCAGGAAGTAGCGGGAATAGCAACCGCGACCTACTTCTGGCACAGGGACCCTTTCGATAGCTCCCTTGGCCAAGAGAGCTGAGACTTCCTGGCGGAGAATCGCCAAATGATCCTCCGACATGCGATCGAAAGACGGAGGGAGGGAGTGGTAGTCTTGAAGGGGAGGGAGTAGCCCCTACGGACTATTTGCAAAACCCACCTGTTCGACGTGATGTAGTGCCAGTGGGGGAGGTGATGGCGAATCATGCTGCCCCAGTGGGGGAGGTGATGGGCCTGAAAAGTAGGATTAGGAGGGTTTGGAGGCTGCTGCAGGGGAGGAAAGGGTGGACTGGCCCGGTCGCTGGGTCCCACGTCTGCGGCCAAGCAGAGGCTGGGCCATTTGCGTGAACCGGTGGCTAGGCTTGACCAGGCTGGGCGCCCCTTCCGTAGCCACGAAAGGGGCGAGAAGCAGACTGGAGTGGACGGGAGGACGCAGCGAAGGATCTGCTGTAGCCCGAGAATCCTTAAAGCGCTCCAGCGCCGAGTCTGCTTTGTCGCAAAAAAGGCGACGGCCATCGAAGGGCATGTCCAGCAAAGTTGACTGGACATCCCCCGACAAGCCAGATGTCCTCAACCAGGCGTAGCACAGTAGGGCTACCGACATGGCAATCGTTCTGCCTAGTGAGTCGGTGGTATGCAGTCCACATAGAATCGTGAATTTTGCTGTGTCCCTCCCATCTGCCATTGCTTGGGAGAGTACGGCCCGGGCCTCCTCCGGGCACTGAGGCAGCACCTGCGCAACCGTATCCCGGATTGTATGGGAGTATGGGCCCAAAATGCACGCGGGCTTCACGGACCGCAGCGCCAAGCTGGAGGAAGAGAACAAGGTCATCCAGCTTCTTGAATTCCCTATCTGGGGGAGTAGAAGGGAATACGCCCTTGGAAGAAGAGGCTTGCACCACCAAGCTCTCAGGGGAAGGATGTTGGGTGAGGAAAACTGGGTCGCCCGGGGCCGGGCGATGGCGGGCAATCGTCCTCTCCACTGGAGTCCCTGTGCTGGGCTTGGACCAGGTGCCCAGGAGGACGGCACTGAGGGCTTCGTTGAAGGGCAGAAGAGGTTCAGAGGAGATTGCCACAGGCTGAAGAAACTCTGTCAGGAGGTTAGTCCCGATGGCCACTGAAGGGAGCTCCAGGCCCAAGGGCTCGGTTGCCCTTCGCACCACCACTGCGTAGGACGCTCCCTCCTCCGTAGCCACGGTAGGGGGAGAAAGCATGCCAAGGACTGGAGAAGTGTCCAGACCACTGGCGTCACGCAGGTCCTCTCTCCAGTCCGGCTCTTCAAGCTGGTCTGCTAAAGGGTCCAGCGACCCCTCCCAGTCCTCACCACCACCATCTGGGCGATAGGGAACACCAGGGATGAACAAGGGAACAAAAGTACCCTCTGCGTCGGATCCGGCTCCATCTCGGGGGTGGGGATGGGGCGGCGCCGGCCAGGGGCATGGCCAGCGCCGGGGGCGTTTTCGTCGGGAGTCGGGCTGCCCAAAGATACGATGGAGGGCTTCGTAAAATGTACAAAGTTGGGCAGGGGATGCACCGGCTCCCGGAAACAGAGGGAGGCACGGAGTCGTCCCTTAATCAGGCACCGGAGACAGAGCCTTAGAGCGCCGACGAAAAAAGTTAGTCAAAAAGTGACTAGGGGTAGCTCTCTCCGGATCTGCGCATGGCTGGCGCAGAAAAAGAAAGAACTGATGTCAACACGCAGGGGTGGCATCTAAATAGGCACCGCAACGTCATCCCGGCAACCATGACACTGACGACGGACGCGGGGTCAACTGACGCCACCAACCGACGCTCAGGGGTACTGCTAAGAAAAAATTCTCCGGATCCAGTCTGACGCCTGGGGGCAATTCTAAGGTAGGTAATCTATAACTAACTGTCTCTTTCAGATTCTCTTAACATGGGTTCCTAAGGGAGAAAAAGTGTTAGCGGTTTCTCAGGTAAGTACACGTCTTGCGAGTACCAAGTTTCTCCAAGGTCAAAATGGGCACTCGAGTTGCACCACCAGCGGCACTGGGACAGCCAGGTGCAGAGTGCAGGGGCCTAATGTTAGCTAATGGGGCTAAGAGGGCCTTCGGTTAGGGACTGCTTCCAAACAGGCCAAACGGGTGTAGGAGCAAAGCTCTTGGGGTTATGGTCAGCACTGCAGGGGCCAACGACCAGAACAGGAGCTGCACCACCAGCGGCACTGGGGCGGCTGGGTGCAGGGTGCGAAAAGGACGTTGGGTACCCTGTGCTTTTCAATGGAGACCTTCGGTTCTGTGAAGCTGCTGCAGGCAGGGAGACTTCCTGAAAGTGACCACCGGCTGGAGAGGTAAGTTGGGTTCTTTGGGAATACCTGGACACCGTCGGTTGGGCCACCCAAGGCCGTGGGGCGTCGGGTGCAGGGGCGTTTTCTGCTGTCGGGTTTTCTTACCAGCTCCGGTCGCGGTATGGGGGACCCTTCAGGTTGGAGCTGCAGGCGTCGTCTTGAAGCTCGAGGGAGGTCGGGGATCACCAGATCCCAGGTCAGGATTGCGGGGGAGACCTCCTTGTGGTGTTGGGCCACTCGAACTCGGGTCGTGGGTGTCGGGTGCAGAGTGGTGCAGAATCACAGAGTTGCCGGAATCGGGATTCTGGTCTTGGAGTCTTTGATGAGCAAATCCGGGGCTCGTGGAAGACAGAGTCTGTAAGGTGAGTCCAGGGCAGGTCCTCCGGGCTCTGGGAGGCTGCTGGACACTCCGGTTTCTTCACTGTAGGCAGGTCGGAGTCGGGACAGGGCAGTAGGGCTGGGGCCAAAGCAGTAGATGTCCACTTCTTCCTGGGTCACCACAGCACTTTGGTCCTTCTTTCTTCCTCGAATCTTAGGAGGCAAGGTTCAGGGTTGCCCCTAAATACTAAATGTAGGTGCGTTAAAGGGGTGTGCTGGTCCGGACCAATGGGTCCCTCCCTTGGGGTGGGTACATGCCCTATTATGCCACTCTCCAGTGGGAGGGGGCATGAGCCTTCCCCTAATAGGCTGAGTCCCCCCATCTTCAAGATGGAGGGGACTGAGATGGGTGCTTCACCCCTGAGGGGTGGGGTTGGCAAAGGTGGGCACACCTCTCTTCCTAGCTTGGTCTTCCCACCGATTCTCCCACCCAAAGTGGGGGCCAGAGCCGATGGGAGCCAGTTGCTGCAGGCAGCAAAAGGCAGGGACAGCTTCCAAAGGCGGCAGGCCTTTGAAGCTTCCCTTTAGGTGGACCCAGCCCATCCTGGGGGAGGAGGCATGACACCTCTGGCCAGGATGGGCTTTGTTTCTGGACCCAGAGAGCCATTATGAGCTGTGGAGTTCGTAATGACCAACTCCCAGACCATATACTCTTTATGGCTCTACTACACTTACAATGTCTAAGTATGGGCTTAGACACTGTAGGGGTACAGGGCTCAATCCACTGTACCCTCACCTTTGGGCTAGTGCATCCTGCTAGAGGTGTGACTTACCTAGGCCCTAGGCATTGGGTTGCAGGCATGGCACACAGGAATGTGTGCCATGTCAACTCTTCAATTTTCTCTGCAGCCTGCAATGGCAGTGTGTGGGTGTTAAGGTGCAGGGCCTCTAAGGGTGGCACAATAGGTGCTGCAGCCCTTAGAGGCCTTCCCTAGACACAGTGCCTTTGGTACTAATGGTAACAAGGGGCTTACCTGTGGCCAGAGATGTGCTAATTGTGGGCACAAAGGTACAGTTTTGGGAAAGAACACAGTCCCTGAGAACCTGATTGGCAGGGGACCCACGGCCCATCAAGTCATTTTGCATCAGTTGTCAGGCAAAAAGTGGGGGGTAACCATGCAAAAAGAGGCACTTTCCTACACAACCCCCCTCCAAACGAAAGAGGATGAGACTAACCTTTCCCAAGAGAGTCTTAATTGTCTAAGTGGAAGAATCTGGAAAGGCCATCTGCATTGGCATGGGAAGTCCCAGGTCTATGTTCTACTGTAAAGCCCATTCCCTGTAGGGATATGGACCACCTCAAAAGTTTTGGGTTTTCTTCTTTCATCTGCATTAGCCATCTGAGAGGTCTGTGGTTAGTTTGAACTAGGAAGTGAGTACCAAACAGGTATGGTCTCAACTTCTTCAGGGCCAAACCACAGCAAAGGCCTCCCTCTCAATGGCACTCCAAAGCTGCTCCCTGGGGAGTAGCCTTCTGCTTATGAAAGCAACAGGTTGGTCTTGACCATCATCATTTGTCTGGGACAGGATCGCTCCTATCCCCAGCTCTGATGCATCAGTCTGCAATATGAACTGCTTGAAGTAATCAGGAGCCTTGAGAATAGGTCCTGAGCACATTGCCTCTTTTTAGGGTGTCAACAGCCTTTTGGCAGTCAACTGTCCAGTTCACTTTCTTGGGCATCTTGTTGGAGATGAGTTCTGTGAGGGGAGTAACAATGGACCCATATCCCTTCACAAACCTCCATATGTTACCCAGTCAAACCAAGGAATGCCCTGACTTGGGTCTTGATTGTTAGAGATTCCCAATCCAGAATGGTCTGGATTTTGGGATGAAGGGATTGGATTTGGCCTCCACCTCAGGGTGGCCCAAGTTCACAACAGTTCCCTGCCCTATTTAGCACTTGGAGGCCTTGACAGTTAGGCCTGCAGCTTACAGGGCCTGTAAAACCTTCCCCAGGTGGACCAGGTGATCCTGCCAGGAAGAGCTAAACACAGCAATATCATCAAGATAAGCTGCACTAAAGCCTTCCAACCCACCAAGGACTTGATTCACCAACCTTTGGAAGGTGGCAGGGGCATTCTTTAAACAAAAGGGCATCACAGTAAACTGGAAGTGCCCATCAGGTGTGGAGAATGCTGTCTTTTCTTTTGTCCAGGGGCCATGCTAATCTGCCAGTACCCTGCAGTTAAGTCAAAGGTACTTAAGTATTTGACAGCCCCCAACTTATCTATCAATTCATCAGCCCTAGGGATGGGGTGTGCATCTGTCTTGGTGGCAGCATTGAGGCCTCTGTAGTCCACACAAAACCTCATTTCTCTCTTTCCACCTTTCCATTTAAAGATGACGCTTGATCAGGGGGGCTCGGCTGCGATACTTTTGCTGGATCTAAGTGCAGCATTTGATACGGTTGACTATGGGCTGCTGGCACACAAACTAAGTCAAATGGGCATCCAGGGTAAAGCACTGGAATGGCTAAAATCCTTCCTGGAGGAGAGGTCCTTCCAGGTTATGGAGTCCAACTTCCTTTCTGACAGAAAGCGACTGACCTGTGGCGTACCACAGGACTTGTCACTAAGCCCCACACTATTCAATGTTTATATGCAGCCACTGGCTGACATAGTGCAGGAATATGGCATCTCCGTTATCTCCTATGCTGCGAACACCCAGTTGGTGGTGTCACTGGACTCCAGGATCAACGGGGAGTCAGGTCAGCTGGCTCCTTGTCTGGAACAAGTAGTTAAATGGATGACAGGGAGCTGTCTGAAATTAAACGGAGATAAGACTGAATTGATGATCCTGGGGAATGCAGAGATACCCAGGCCTCTGGTAAGTTGGCCACGCTGTTTAAGGAATGCCCCCGTTCCCAATACGACCATTAAGAATCTTGGCTTCTGGTTGGATAGGGAGCTGACCATGGAGACCCAAGCAAGGAAGGTGGCAGGCACTTGCTTTGGGCTACTAAAAATGCTCCGTAAGATCCTCGAGCTCATCCCTATACAACAAAGGAAAATGGTCATTCATTCCTTGGTCACCTCACGGCTGGATTACGGCAACTCACTCTTTTTAGGCTCACCTAAATATGTCATCAACAAGTTGCAGGTAGTCCAGAATGCAGCGGTCAGACTCTTGTATCAAATTCCTATGAAAGAATCAGTAGCGGTTCATCGCAGGAATCTACATTGGCTCCCGATTGAGGCGAGAATTAGGTTCAAAGCACTCTGCCTAACACACAGGGCTATAAACAACAAAGGGCCCCGTAAGATTAGGAATATGGTGTGCCAACATCTTCCCAGCAGATGTCTGAGGTCAGGCTTTGAGCGCCTGCTAAAAACCACCAGAATAAAAAGGTCTAGATGGGGAGGAAGAGCTTTTTTCCACCTTGCGCCCGTGCTGTGGAATTCACTCTCGCGAGAGATTAGATTCACAGCCTCAGAGGTAACATTCAGGAAAAAACTGAAAACTTGGATGTTCACGGGTTGTAACTAATCCCCTGCCTGCTCGCGGTCGTTCCATTAGTCCACTTGCCCAGCGCTGGGAAGCCTTCGGTAGCCATGCGCTCTATAAATCCTTTTAACATTAACACCTGTGGATGAGGTTTGGGGACTAGGTCCACTGGGCTGGCCCAGGGTCTCTCAGAAGGCTCAATGACCCCCAACTCCAGCATCTTGCTGACTTCAGCTTTGATGCTTTCCTTGACTTGTTCAGACGGGTGATAGATTTTTGTCTTGACAGACAAGCAGTCTCCAGTGTCCACATCATGGGTACACCAGAGGGTCTGACCAGGGGTCAAGGAAAAGAGCTGGGCATACTGTTGCAGAACCTGTTGGCAATCAGCTTGCTGTTGGGCAGAGAGGGTGTCTGAGTAGACAACTCCATCCACTGACCCATCTTGGGGGCTGTAAGAGAGGAGATCAGGGAGAGGTTCACTCTCTGTCTCCTGATCCTCATCAGTAACCATCAGCATGGTTACATTATCCCTGTCTCAACAGAGTTTTAGATGGTTCACATGTATCACCCTTTTGGGGGACCTCCTAGTGCCCAGGTCTACCAAGTAGGTGACCTCAGTTTTTTTCTCCAGGATAGGGTAAGAGCCACTCCATTTGTCCTGGAGGGCCCTTGGTGGCCCGCACTCCAAAACCCACACCTGTTGCCCTGCTTGGAATTCTAACACTGCAGCCTTTTGGTCATACCAGAGCTTCTGGAGCTCCTGGATGGCCTCAAGGTGTTTGGATGCTTTCTGCATGTACTCTGCCATTGTGGAACGAAGGCCTAGTACATAGTCCACCACATCTTGCTTTGGTACATGATAGGGTATCTCTCATCCTTCCCTCATGAGTGAGAGTGGTCCCCTTACAGGATGGCCAAACAGAAGTTCAAAGGGTGAAAACCCTACTCCCTTCTGAGGCACCTTTCTGTAGGCAAAAGCAGACATGGCAACAGAACATCCCATCTCCCTTTGAGTTTTTCAGGGAGCCCCATTATCATGCCTTTCAATGTCTTGTTAAACCTTTCAACAAGGCCATTGGTTTGTGGGTAATAAGGTGTTGTGAACTTGTAGATCACTCTGCATTCATCCCACATGTGTTTTAAGAATGCAGACATGAAGTTGGTACCTCGGTCTGATACTACCTCCTTAGGAAACCCTACCCTGGTGAAGACACCAATGAGGGCCTTGGCTACAACATGGGATGTAGTAGTCCTAAGGGGAATGGCTTCAGGATACCTAGTAGCATGATCCACTACTACTAGTATGAATGTGTTTCCTGAGGCTGTGGGAGGTTCAAGTGGACCCACTATAGCCACTCCTACCCTCTCAAAGGGTACCCCAACCACTGGTAGTGGGATTAAGGGGGCCTTTGGGTGTCTTCCTGTCTTGCCATAGGCTTGACAGGTGGCATAGGAGCTTGCAAACTTCTTCACTTTTTGGGACATCTGGGGCCAATAAAAGTAGGTGTCCAATCTTTCCTACGTTTTGGTCTGGCCCAGATGCCCAGCTAGGGGGATGCCATTGGCTAAAGTGAGTAGGAACTCCCTATACAACTGAGGCAGTACCACTCTCCTAGTGGAACCAGGTTTGGTGTCTCTGGCCTCAGTGTACTGGAGCCCTTCCTCCCAATAGACTTTGTGGGAGCCACTGACATCTCCCTGCTCCTGTGCAGCAGCTTGCTGCCTCTGGCCTTCAAGAGTGGGGCAGACCTGCTGCCCAAGGCACAGCTGTTCCCTAGAGGGTCCGCCTAGTCCCAAGAGCTCTGCCTTGTAAGGTTCAAGCTCAATGGGCTCAGTTCCCCCTGGGGTTGACAAGTCCTCTCCCTGAGGAGAGGGGTCCTGGTTTTTTTTGCTGTATGAAAGCTGTTTCAACAGTCTTCCTACCTTTCCTCTTGGGAGGTTAGGCCATCATTTCAGGCTCCAATCCTCCTTTTTCACCCTGTGCTAGGCATTGTGCTCTTGTTTTCACACACACTATCTCAGGGATTTGCAGCATGGCTGCATGTGTCTTTAATTCTACCTCAGCCCATGCTGAGGTTTCCAGATCATTTCCAAGCAGACAGGCGGCTGTGAGGTTTGGAGATACCACTACCTGTTTCAGGCTAGCAACCCCCCGCCCCCAGTCTAATATCATCATAGCCATGGCATGGTTAGTGGTGACACTGTCAGCATTGGTAACTGGATAGGTTTTTCCAGTTAGGTATTGCTCTGGGGAAACCAGTGTATCTCTCACTATAGTGACACTGGCACCTGGATCCCTCAGGGCTATTATCTTAGTCCCATTCACTAAGGGGTACTGCAGGTATTTCTTTAAATTAGGGGGCCAGACAGCCAAAGTGGCTAACCCACCCTCCCCTTCAGAGACTAAAACAGCCTCAGTGTGAACCCTGATTTGCTCTGGGCACACTATTGATCCCATCTGGAGATTTGCCATACCAGTAGAAACTGGTGGGGTACTAGGAACTGGTTTGTTGGGATAGGCAGCATCTCCAGTTTGGTGTCCCTTCCTGTTACAGTGGAAACACCAGGCCTTTGCAGGATCAACATTTTTCCCCTTGTACCCACTAGTGAGCTGGGAACACTTCTTGGGCCCACCACCCTGACTAGGATTTTGGGGGCCTTTAGAAGACTCTTGTTATTTATCTTTGGGTTTCTCACCCTCTTTCCCCTGGCGAGGCTTTGTGACCCCTTTCTTTTGGTCACCCCCAGTGGTTGTCTTGGTTACCCTTGTTTTGACCCAGTGGTCGCTTTCTTTCCCAATTCTTGGGGAGAAATTGGAACTAGGCCTACCAGATGCTGATGCAACTTTTCCTTGATGCACTTACTCAAAATGTGTCCCTTCATAAACAAATTATAAAGTCCTTCATAATCCTGCACCTTACTTCCAGTCAACCAGCCACCTAGTGTTTTTACTGAGTAGTATACAAATTCCACCCAGGACTGACTCTGGGATTTCAGAGCCCCCTGAATTTAATTCTATACTCCTCAGTAGTGAGTCCAAATCGCTCAATTAGTGTTCCCTTCATGAGCTCATATGACGCTGCTTCTGCCCCACTAAGGGTCATAAGTCTGTCTCTGCACTTACCAGAAAACAGTTTCCAAAGGAGTGCCCCCCAGTGAGACTTCCTCACTTTTCTGGCTTCACAATCCCTCTCAAAGGCTGTGAACTACTTGGTGATGTCATCACCATCCTCAAATTTAGGCACAATCCCTTTGGGGATTTTAGGATCATAGGATCCTTCTTTTTCTAAACTTTTTAAATTGCTGCCACCATTGCTGGGTCTTAGGCCCATCTCTGCCCTTTCTTTTTTTAGAGCTAGGAGCCTAGACTCTAGGTCTAGTCTTTTGGTCATCCTTACTAAAAGGAGATTCTCCTCAGTGAAGTTGTCCTCACTGTCTGGTATGGAATTGGCCCTACCTCTGTAGGAGCCAGACCCAGAACCTCTTGGGTGTGGAGGGTAGGACACAAAGTTCCCTTCCTCCCTAGGTAGTTGAGGTGGTTGGTCTAAGACTTCATCCTCCTCACTACTTTCCCCATTTTCCTGAAGGTCTTCACCTTTATCTGTGGGGTTGTCCCTTGCATGCCCTGACAGGAAATCCTGGAGTTGTATCCTGGTAGGGTTGGACCCAGTTCTTATCTGCTTAGGCTTACAGAGAAGCCTTAACTTTCTAACTGTAAGGTGGAGTAAGGGGTGAGGTGGAGTTCCTCAGCCATATTCCCTGGATTGCTCATTATAATTCTAAAGCGGGGTTCTTTTTGGAAGACCTACACTACAGTTCTAGATACTTCCCCTAACTTAAGTGACTTTTACTTTTTTTTTTTTAAATGCTACAGGGACTTAACACAAGGCCCTAACACAAGACTTTTAGAAATTTGGAAAAAAATAGTCAATTCAAAAAATGAGTTGTACTAAAGACAATTTTTGGATTCTTGTCATGTGATCAGAGGTTGACTAAGTTAGTCCAATAAATGCAAGGTTTTACATCCCACCTCTGATCGACCAATGTAGAAAGTTGGCTTTGTATATACTATACCAAAGTAAGGTATAGTGTGCAGAGAGTCCAGGGAGTCCCCAGAGGTATAGCAGAGGCTAAATTAGGTAAGTACTAACAGCTCTCTTTGTGGTACAATGGAAGAGCAGTTAGGCTTATCCAGAGGGTGTGTTAAGCATTTATTATATTCACTCAATCAAGACTGATGGCACACACTGAGAGACAGATTCCAGACCAATTGGGTAAGTATAAAAAGATATACTTATGTTTTATTTGTAGAACCAAGCAGAACTTGGTACAGGTAGGTAATATACTTTCAACTGTAAACCTTTACACAGAAATGCAATTGATGATGGATTTGCAGTTGTTACAGGTTTGTATCACTTTTAAAATGCAGTTAAAATTACACAGTAATTACTTTCAGATTACTTTTTTGTTACTTATGTATTACTTTGAGTACTGGGGCTGGTATGCCTAGATACCACACCTTAGGATCTCACAATACACAGTAAGACTTTTTCTACTTTGCAGTTTAGTTTTCTTTTGTCCATACAACATCGGTTCAACACTTAAAACATTTTAGACCCAAAATCTCTTAACATGGGTTCCTATGAGAGAAAAAGTGTTAGTGGTTTCTCAGGTAAGTACACGACTTACGATTGGGAGTTTTGGGGATTAGGACCAAGGTTCCCCAAGGTCTAGATGGGCACTCGAGTTGCACCACCAGCAGCATTGGGGCGGCCGGGTGCAGAGTGCAGGGGCCCAATGTTAGCCAATAGGGCTAAGGGGGCCTTCGGTTAGGGATTGCTTCTGAGCAGGCCAAACGGGTGTGGGAGCAAAGCTGCTGGGGTTAAGGTCAGCACTGCACGGGCCAATGACCAGCACAGAAGCTGCACCACCAGCGGCACTGGGGCAGCCGGGTGCAGGGTGCAAAAAGAGGTTGGGGACACTGTGCTTTTCAACGGAGACCTTTGGTCCTGTGAAGTTGCTGCAGGCTCGGGCAGGGAGACTTCCTGAAGGCGACCACCGGCTGGAGGGGTAAGTTGAGTTCTTGAGGGATGCCTAGACACCGCTGGTTGGGCCACCCACGGCCATGGGGCGCAGTTTGCAGGGGTGCCTTCTGGCGTTGGGTTTTCTTACCAGCTCCGGTCATGGTCAGGGGGAACCCTTCAGGTTGAGGCTGCAGGCGTTGTCTTGAAGCTTGAGGGAGGTCGGGATCACCAGATCCCAGGACAGGATCGCTGGCAGACCTCCTTGTGGTGTTGGGCCACTCCAACTCGGAACCTTGGGTGTCGGGTGCAGAGTGGTGCAGAATTGCGGAGTCGCCGGAATCGGTATTCTGGTCTTGGAGTCTTTGTTGAGCAAATCCAGCGCTCACAGGAGACAGAGTCTGTAAGGTGAGTGCAGGGCAGGTGCTCCGGGCTCTTGGGGGATGCTGGCTGCTGGACACGCTGGTTTCTTTGCTCTAGGCAAGTCGGAGTCGGGACAGACTGGTAGGACTGGGGCCAAAGCAGTAGGTGTCCTCTTCTTCCTGGGTCAGCACGGCTCTTCGGTCCTTCTTCTTTCTTCCTCGAATCTGAGGAGGCAAGGTTCAGGGTTGCCCCTAAATACTAAATTTAGGGGCGTTAAAGGGGTGTGCAGGTCAGGACCAGTGGGTCCATTCCTTGGGGTGGGTACATGCCCTATTATGCCACCCTCCAGTGGAAGGGGGCATGAGCCTTCCCCCAATAGGCTGAGTCCCCCCATCTTCAAGATGGAGGGGACTGAGATGGGTGCTTCACCCCTGAGGGGTGGGGTTGGCAAAGGTGGGCACACCTCTCTTCCTATCTTGGTTTTCCCGCCGATTCTCCCACCCAAAGTGGGGGCCAGAACCGGTGGGAGCAGGTTGCTGGGGGCAGCAAAAGGTAGGGACATCTTCCAAAGGCGGCAGGCCTTTGAAGCCTCCCTTTTCGTGGATCCAGCCCATCCTGGGGGAGAAAGCATGACACCTCTGCCCAGGATGGGCTTTGTTTCTGGACCCAGAGAGCGGAGGCTCTCTACCCAGGGGTCCAGAAACCTGTCTTGTGGTGGCAAATTGCGGGCAGCCATTCAGGAACCACACCAGGGCTGGTCGACTTTCAGGGGGCATCTCTAAGATGAACTCTGAGTGCACTTGGCATTAAATCCAACACTGGCATCAGTGTGGGTTTAATGTGCTGAGACGTTTGCTACCAAACTTCCCTGTTTTTAGTAAATCCATTATGGAGCTGTGGAGTTCATAATGACCAACTACCAGACCATATACTCTTATTGGCTCTACTACACTTACAATGTCTAAGAATGGGCTTAGACACTGTAGGGGTACAGGGCTCATGCCACTGTACCCTCACCTTAGGGCTAGTGCACCCTCCTAGAGGGGTGACTTACCTAGACCCTAGGCAGTGGGTTGCAGGCATGGCGCACAGGGATGTGTGCCATGTCGACTCTTCACTTTTCTCTGCACCAAAACACGCAAGGCCAGTGTGAGGATGTTAAGGTACAGGGCCTCTAAGGGTGGCACAATAGGTACTGCAGCCCTTAAAGGCCTTCCCTGGTCACAGTGCCCTTGGTACTAATGGTACCTTGTACAAGAAGCTTACCTGTGGCCAGAGATGTGCCAATTGTGGGTACAAAGGTACAGTTTTGGGAAAGAACACAGGACCTGAGAACCTGATTGGCAGGGACCCAGGGTTCATCAAGTCAGGTTGCATCAGGTGTCAGGCAAAAAGTGGGGGGCAACCATGCAAAAAGGGGCACTTTCCTACAGTCATCTGTTCTAATAGGAATTGATCTACAAGGAATGTCACCAACCCTGGAATCCCTACATCTATACAATGTGTTCCAGCGCATACACCCATCTCATACATCTGCAATTGCCAAGTTGAAAACAAAGGGTCATCGCCTCAAGTGAAGTACCTCTTCAAGTGCCACATTTTCTATGACAGAGACCCCTGGATATGGAGACAACATGATCTAATCACCGATTGGGAAGAAAAGAACAAAGTTCAAATTGCTTTCCAGCATGAAAGGGAAAGGAATGTTCCTACTTCTGTGAACAAAATGAATAAGAGTGTGCCAAAAGGACAGTTTGTAGCCCTTTTTTTAGGTTGAGCCTAGCGTTGCAGCGTATGCGCTGCTCGCTTTGCGAGGCATGCAGTATTCAGTATAGTGTGGAAGCTTCGTGGAAGCTCCGCCCACTTTCCGCCCATCTTTTTCATTGGCTTAGGTCCTAAATGCTGCCTTCCGATTGGTTTTAGGCTTGTAAGTCCCTCCTCATGACGACCATGTCGTCATTTGTACCCTTCCAAGGCTACTGGCCCCTTTACTTCAAGTGTTGCACGGTAACTATTTCATTTCTGTGCCTTCTCCCCCAGCGCCCCCCTCCCGCAGCCCATGCGTTCTCGCCCCCTCTCTCGTTGTTCGTGCCTTCTCGCTCCCTGCCCTCCGCCCGCACTCCCGTTTTCAATGCAATAGGTCTCGAGTAAATGCGAGTCCTATTGCATTGCAAATGCTTGTTTTGCTGGGGGACGCCACCATCTTGCGTTGCGCCACTGCTGCTGCACTTGTCCTTCCCCGAACACTTTGAACTGTGACTGTGAGGGCTGTGCAGTGGCGGCTGGTGACATTTGAAAGTGGTAGGGCGTACAATTATTGCCGTACTGCTCTATGGCGAGCAAGCGTAGCGAGCGAGCCCGAACAACTTAAGGGGGATTCAAGGGGGTTCTCCCCAGAGAAAATTTTGAAATAAAGAGTGGACAAATGGTGCATTTTCAAGCAAACTTGAGGAAGCAGGAAGGTTAATAAAGCAATACGATTGAAATATTTATCATTTAAGAAATTGCCAATTTTTATGAGTTATAGAGGACAATCTTTGCGTATTTTACCAGCAGAGTGTTATAAGAAATGCGCGCCAGACACGAGTCAGACAGAATAGAGGATGCGAGAACAGCCCACAACCGGGATTTTGACTTTTGCTGTGCTCCACTCACCCCTTGCTCAATGAGGGAGACACCATTTGTCAAAGAAAGTCACATTTTCACCCTTCCCACTGTTTACCTTGAAGGTTTCAGATACATAGCACTCTGGTCAACAGCGTCAGGTAATTAATACTCCAAGGCCAGCCCATGGTACCCACTACCGAAAGACCACTCACAGCTGCCAGTAGTGCAAGACATACATGAGCTATACCAGCAGACTTACTCCTGAAAACCCTATCCATGACCAGTATTGTAAACCCATCACAGTCAATATTAAAAAATACAGACAGGTCCATTTTAATATTATTATTACTCCAGCAGACAACATTTGGTCTATGAGAGGGGGGTGGGGGTATCACAAATTCAAAACACCAGACTGACCCTGTTCAATAATCTACATTATTCTACCGACATATTCATTATATCTCACGTGTGTGTGCCATCAAGTGATGTTTCATGTCATTTCACTGCCACATGAATGCGATACCTAGACTGGGCAGCCTTACTTTCACAGATGCAGCATCTTGTGTGGTGTATCTAGTCCTTGCCAAGTCAATGCCAGCCTAAACCAAAAGCCATCACATCTCTTGTTGCATTAGATTATCTGTCACTAGCAAAACAACATGTAAAATGATGCTCTTCTAAGACAATGGACTTAAGATGCCTTTGCGATCAGCACAAATCCACTGGGCGATATGTTTTCCGGCCAAACATGCCACTCAGAAATGTCTACCTCCTTGATGATGCCAGGGGCTCGCTCACCTGTTGAAGACCCTCCTGAACCTCTGTTGCAGGGTGAAGGGCGTTGAGATGCTCTCGGCGGGCATGTTCTCGATGGTGGACACCACATGGTTGGCCTGCTCGGGCATCATGTTGGCAGCAGGTGGTCCGAGATCAGAAGGCTGGGCACATCCTGGACAGCGCCAGTGGCAAGGGCTGGGCACCACCTGCACCAGGGCTGGGGGCTGAAGCAGCGGCAGGGCAATGGTGGTCGCGCCTGCCCCATGGCAGGCTGGCAGGTACAGAGGAACAGTCAGGGCACTGGCAGGATACACACTGCTGACCACACACACCCACCACTCACAGGAGCCTGCACATCACGTACACAGTCGGTTCACACTTGCAGTGCCCAGGGAGTAAGCACACAGATCAGCATTGGTAGCAGACACACACCTGAGGATAGGCTGACACGACTTGCACAGTCCACGTTAAGAACACGATCCCACAGAAGTCCTGAGGCAGGCACCAGGCGCACTGCCAACATACCAACAGCTTGGCACTGTTCAGAGAAAAAAAAACAGACTTAGAGACTAGATTTCACATAAATCACAGCAAACAATCACAAAGATTGGCGTGCAACTCTCACACAGATGGGGTCTCACAATCAGATCAAACAATCACAGGTGATTACAAGGAACCCGGACGATCTGATAGCGAATTTTAAGGACTGGGTGGTCATACAACCTGGGTGTTCACATACACAGGGTGTCCACACAGCCTCAGAGCGTTCACGCTACCACGGAGGAGCGATACAATTTGGGAATGAACACAAGACCCACTTCAAAGTGACCACGCAGTCCCAGAACGATCACACAAGCGACTCACAGGCACACAAAAAGAGGCTGAGCCCCAACTCCCCACATTAAGTGGATTGCGCACACCCACCGGGCCCACGGATGCCAAACCACAAAGTAGACGAGGCACTCACACTCCACACAACAGATTCGCGCCGCTCTAAACTTGCCCCTCTGCCGCCAGACCGGGCTCAGTAGAGCCGGTGAATGCCGCGCACCAGTGCCATGCTGCCTGCTAGGGGTTTCTGAGGTGGGCGAGGGGTGCCGTGATGCTGCACTATTCGCAGCTTCGGCAGGTGCAGGGGTGGCTTCGTGGGGTCCAGGCACGGGGCCCTTGTCTCCGATGCAGCAGGGCTGTGTATGTTCTCTAAGTTCCCTGACTCCTTTGTCTTCAGTACCTTTCTCACCTCCGCCCGCAACTGCTCGTGTTGTTTTCCGCCTCTTACCCCTCCTGCCACCATGTCCCCTCTAGTTTTGACCATTCCCAAGGTCACGCTGGCCGCTTTCTTCCCCCCCCCCAATCACAGAGCCTGCTCTAAGTCTGGTCTGGCCTGTGCATGTTACGGACAATCACCCTCTACTCATACCCGACACCCGCAGCACACGCTGGCCACATCCCTTGCCTCCCAGTTGGGTGCTGGCAGAGATGCTCCCTTGTCCGTGCTCACAATCAGGCCTGTGAATCTCACTCCCTCACGGATGCCAGTGAACCGTGCTGTAGTGCAGACTGCTTTCTCGCCTTATCAACCCTCGAACCTGCACCTGTTCGTGTAAATTCAACGCAAACGTTATCAGTCATTTAGACAAGGCGCTTCCCTTAATCGGCGCTGCACGTCTGATTACTTGTTGGGTAATCTATCACTTTTCAGAAGGAACTCCAACGCGCGTGCTTGCACCGTGACCGCACCTGGGAGGCGTCTTTGCTCAGCCCAGCTCGGCGAGCTGTGCAAACAGTTCCCCAAAGCCCTCAGAGATAATGGGTTTGTACTCGAGGTTCGCCAGGCCCGGCCTCATCAAAGGCTTTGCTGAAATCTTTAACGTTTCCCTCTAATTGTCAGGAGGGTCTGAGAAGTGCAAACAGGCTAAGGACTCAATCCACATAGGAGGAGCAGCTGGAAGGAACCCGCGGATAGCAGCTCTTCTCACCGCTGGGCCAGGGGGGGTGGGGGGGTGGGAGTTAGGGATTTCTGCAGGTAGCCTAGCCCAGTCGCGGCTCGCAATATTCGCGGGGGTGGGGGGAGGGTTTAAAATAAAAATAAAAAGATGATTGGTGCGGAGTCCCGGACGGCGCCCAGCCGGGCACCAGTAGGGACGCCATTTTCTCTATGTAGGCTGCATGCAGCCTACATAGAGAAAATGTAGAGTGCGCATGACTGCTTTGCTCAGCCCCAGGGCCGACCAAGCAGTCAGGGAACTCAGAGTGGTGCAAGTCACTCCTCCCCGACCCGTTCCAACCAGGCATACGCTCCCGCCCGCCCCCAACCAGGCATACCCCTGCCGTCTGCTTTCTCGCAGCGCGACAAGCAAAAAATAAAATGGTATTTAAAATACCATTTTATTTTCTGCTTCTCGCACTGCGAAAAAGCAGTGGGGCGGCGCTCCAACGCCCTAATGGAGCGGCCGCCACTGTGTATTGTCTGGCACTTGTCGAGGAGCACAAGTTTTATTTAGAAACATGACCGGCTTGTGTGGCTGCGTCGAGGCTCGCGTAACAAGATACGTCTGATATGCGCGGGGCAGCGTGTCACAAGCCCACTTGTGCTGTTGGCACAGTGCTGTGAGCAAAAGGGAAAACATTGCATGTGACTCTAATATTCGGAAGTTTTGCTTCCAATAATCTTATTTTTGATGTTCAAGCCGTTGATGGCCATGGTGGTCGCGGCTGCAGCGTCCAATTTCGGTGCGGACAGCATGTCCGACGACGGCAGCGTGGATTCTGACGACCTCCCGGACTGCAACTGCGATGTTTCGAGGCAGGCACTTTTTTCGTTACTTTCTTTCGCATTTGGGGGCATATTATCAAGGGCTTATCGCCACTTTAGCGGCACTTTTTTGCCGGTAAAGCGGCGATATTCTTATCACAGTATTAGCAAGCTGCAGCTAACGGGCCTTAGCGTGAGTTTTTTGGCGATAGCGGCACGTTTTTTTATCGTCAAGCATGTTAGCGATATTTATCCACATGCAAAGTAGGCGTTCCCGTGCAAAAAGGCACGCAAACACCACTACTCCATATTATCAAGGGGCTCCTTGAACTTCTGAAGAGCCAAAAAACTGGCTCTAACTGCAGTTAGAGCCAGTTACTTAAGACCAGAAAATAGCTGGTCTTAAAAATGGTGATAAAACTTGGGCCCATATCTCTGCAGGTTTTGGCGCTGGCCAGCGCTGCAAGCAATGTTGCAGCGCTGCCCTGCGACAAAACTACAGTGCAGGAATGCGCACAATCAATAAGATAGTGCGCATTCCTGTGCCACAGTGATGAAAAGTGTTGCTGCGCTGCGACAAGACAGCGTTGCAACACTTCTCACTACGCCCTTCTTGCGACAGCATGGATGCGCTGTAATCACTGGACAGCGCTCCATGACACAAGTAATGACAGATACGTCAGGAATCCTGACGTATCTGCCTGCGCTAAAGTCACGCATTGCTGCAGTCGAGTCACAACCATGACGCAACTCCAGCAATGCATGGGGCCAGCCTATCCCTGTGGCACTGCCTCAGTCCGGTGGGCAAGGTGAAGACGTGATGTTACCAATGATGGTCGGTCCAGGAGAGTCCGGTGTTGTGGCTGCAGTTGAAGTTCACGCTGGTGGAGGTGACGTGCCCGACCATGTGTCCTGCTATGTGGCTTGTTGCGGTGACTTGCTGCTTGCGTCTGATGTAGGGGACCTTCCCCATGAGGGGGTGGTGTCCTGGTCACTGGGGTTGTCCAGGTGGAACTTGAGTTCACCGAGTAGGATGTCGTCGGTGGATGGGAGACCCCGGGGTGCAATGAGGTCTACAATGGTATTGGAGAATGGGGGGCCATGGCCCGGGGGGCCTGCACAAGAGGGTGCCGCAGAGGATGGTCTTGGGCCTGGTCCGGATCTTGGAGTTGCCGTAGTCCATGGTCACCCTTGGGTCATTAGAGTGCTTGGTCAGTTGGAGTGTGCTTCTGTAGGTGATGGCAATGCCTCCTCTCTGACGGTCGGGGTGCTCCATGTGGGTGACACTGCAGCCGTCAGTGACGGTGTAGGCGATGTCCGGTCCGGAGCAGAGGTTGGTCCTGGCAGGCGAGGTGGTGTCCAGGGTTGATGGCGAGGAGGCTGCTGGCGTCGTATCGGTGGAGTGTCCAAGAGGAATGATCCTTGGTGCTGAGCGCGGTCCAGGGGCAGACAGACGCAAACGGCGTAGCCTATGGTTGCCTTTGGCACGGGAGACGACCATTACAACTCAGGCAGTACATCGTTAACAACGCAACTCTGACAACGCAGGTGCCTTAACATCGCATTGGAATACAACGCCTTGTGAGGTCAGTAATGGGGTAATTTAAAGTATTTCGGGTGGGTATGGGTTTCGGATGTAAAAATGTAAAATTGAGTTGTTTTCTGGGGTAAAATATGAAAAATGGGGTGTGTTTTGGGGAAAAATATGAAAAATGGGGTGTGTTTTGGGGTAAAATATGAAAAATTGGGTGTTTTTTGGGGTAAAATATGAAAAATGGGGTGTTTTTTGGGTAAAATATGAAAAATGGGGTGTCTTTTGGGGTAAAATATGAAAAATGGAGTGTGCATTAGTCTCAAATGAGATTTTTGGGTGTGTTGTGGGGGCTCAAAAAGGAATTCTAGCCTTCACGGTTGGGTCTGTGGTGCAAAGGTTAGTGTTGGATTGCACTCACTGAAGTGGGAACAGTGATCTTAACGTCTCCGCTATGCAACACCTACTCTACTGTTGCAATGTGCCTAGTATTAGTATGCATTGGAATGGAATGCGATGTTATGGCATGCATCGCAACTACGTATGTGCCTTTGGCACACGAGTGGTACGCCCGCTGTGCATGGGCGCACAGCGATCACCATTGAGAAGTGCAGGGGGCTGGACAGCTGTGAGGTGGTAAACGCCGGAAAGAACACTGGATGGTGCATGGACGCGGGGATGTGCGTGAGTGGGTGTTGCTAAAAATGTATTGAGGGAAGTCTTACCTCGAAGCCGTGTCCCATGTCTTCGTAGCTCCTGCTCTCCTGCGTCTGCTTCCAGGGAAAGGAAGTAGGCAGCCAGGCTCCCTCACCGAGTCAATCACAGCGCTGCGATGCAGCGTTGGGATTCAAATTGGCAACGGGACACGTCATGCAGCCAGGGGCCCGAGGGATGGGCATGTTCTCCATGCAGGCTGTAATGCAGCCTGCATTGCGAACAGGGAAGTGCGCATGACTGCTTTGGGCGGCCTGAGTGGGCTGAACAAACAGTCATTGCGCACTTGAGTGCACATGCCAATCCGCCCATGCCCTGCTCCGTGTTTGGAGCAGTCCTACCCACCCTCTGAGGATACATAGCATGATTACATCACTTAGTTATCCCTTGTTTTTCACTTTTCAAACTGTTTTTATGGCTTCTCTGAGTCCGCACTTCCCGTCGCAGCTGCCCCTGCGGCCCCGCACCCCTGTCCTCGCTCATTCCCGCATCCCAGCTGATCGTCCCTCCCCCCTCCCCTACTTAATCACGGCCGCTGCGCGGTCTCGCAGCAGACGCGCGCCGCTGGTGCATCGAAGGCGCGCCTAAGGCAAGCACTTCTGCATCCGTCCGTGTCCCGACTGCGACCAGCGCCAGGAACCCTGGATCTCGAGCCAGCCACTGCTACAGCTCAGCCACCCTCCAAGCACTCAAGCACGGAAAACTCAGAGACTGACAACAGGCCTCGCCAAACACGACCCACGGCCAGTTCACCTGCCTCCACTGCCGCCAGACCTTAACCACCACCCCGGCCTCCAACACAGCCGACGCCAGCGTCGCAGCCAGTCAACTCCACACTTGGATCTCCAACTGCGCATACAAGCTCGCCCCGCTACGCAAGCCCGACAAACAGCGCCCCAGGAAAGCCGCCTGGTTCACCACCGATCTCCAAGAAGCAAGACGCACCTGCAGATGCCTGGAGAAGAACTGGAGAAACACCAAGACACCCGAAATCTACACCACCTACAAGGACGCCATGACGGACTACCATAACCAAATCCTCAACAACTCCACCAACTCCAGGCAACTCTTCAAGGTCATTCATCAATTCACCAACCCACGCAGCGAAGCCACAGACATCACCCCGTCCCAAGACCTCTGCGATAAGCGTGGAACCTACTTCCACCTCAAGATCAAAAATACTCCACAACAACTTTGCCGAGCATCCACCAGACGCCACAGCCGGCCACCCGCCCCCCCGACACACCAGCCAGCCCACCATCTCCACCTGGATGCCGGTCACAGCCGAATACACCGCCTCGACCATGAAAGGCATCCACTCGGGGGCCCCCACCGACCCCTGCCCTCCTCACATCTACCACAGCACCGAGATCGCCCTACTCGCCGCCACAGACGACATCCGCACCCTCCTGGACCAAGGCCACTCCACAGCCCTCATCCTACTCAACCTTTCTGCGGCCTTCGACACCGTCTCCCACCGCACACTAGTCGCCAGACTACACGACGCCGGCATACAAGGAACAGCTCTAGACTGGATCCGATCATTTCTCACCGGAAGAGGCCAAAGGATCAGACTGCCACCCTTCCTCTCCGATCCCACGTAAATCACCTGCGGAGTCCCACAGGGGTCATCTCTGAGCCTGACCCTCTTCAACATCTACATGGCCCCCCTCGCCGCCATCGTCCGACAACACAGCCTCAACATTGTATCCTACGCTGATGACACCCAGCTCATCCTCTCCCTCACCAAAGACCCCACCGCCGCCAGACTCAACTTCCAGAAAGGAATGCATGACGTCGAAGTCTGGATGACCAACAGCTGCCTGTAGCTCAACGCCGAGAAGACAGTAGTCCTCATCCTTGGAACCACCCCTTCAGCATGGGACAACACCTGGTGTCCGCCGCCCTCGGAAGCCCACCTAACCCCTCGGACAACGCCAAAAACCTCTGCATCGTACTCGACTCATCCCTCACCATGACCCAACAGGCCTACGCCGTCACCTCCAGCTGCTTCAACACGCTCCGCATCCTCCGCAAGACCTTCAAATGGAGCCCCCCGGAGTCAAAGAAGACAGTCACCCATGCACTCATCACCAGCAGACTGGCGCACTAACTGCGGTTAGCGATAGTTATCGCCAAGCATTGATAATATGCCCCAATGAGTGCCGGTGCCCAAAGTTTTGCTGAAAAGAACCGGGCCGGTCCGACAAATATCAGGGATGTAGCATTGGTTGCGTAATCATGATTCCACCTCATGCCTCTTTCAGGCACCACAGGCAACCCTTTCTTTTAATATTGCTGGTTCTTTTTAATCTTTGTTTTCTCCCATTGTTTCTGCTTTCTGTTTTTCGCTTCCTCATTTGCTTCCTTTTTGTGTTTTTCTGTTTCTTACTCTGGGTAAGGATCCGATGAGGAAAAATAAGTGCCAGTCTCCAAAAAATGAGTGCCTGTGGGCGGCACCTGCTACCACCAGTTCAAATTAAGCACGGCTGTAATGAGAGGCAAAGATTCGCTCTAAACCAGGTTGCACCGCCGAGTACAAAGGTTTCTAAAAAATGTTTTATATTGGCACTGGTTCTCTAAATCGTTCTAAATCCTTTTTGATTCACATGCAAGGGATGTTACATTTTACAACCTAATTATTGATACTGTTCACCCCCTTGTCTGCCGATTGACTATACACACACACACACATTTTGTAAAAAAATAAAAATGCGGCCTAGAACATAAACCAGGCGTTTTAATTCTGAATCAATGCGCTTTAAGGCACCAGTATTAATCTAAACATGAAAACAAAAATGACATTATCCTTGGCTACCCTCCATTCTGCATATCCCAATAATTAAAGGCCTAGAGCATGCATCGTTGTCTGCAATAGTTTGTAACATATGCAGAATTCACATTTTGGGGTCGGTTCCTGAATGAGTAATTGAAAAAAATTAGAGATTCGTAATATTTTTGTAAATTCAACATAGCTATATATGGACCGACAATTTTATAATATATTCACCCAATCTGTACATTCAGACCCTAGTCTTTTGTTCATTCCAGCGGTGCTGCTGTCAGACATCCGGGCATTTGTTTCAAAAGGCCAGATGAAGTGCATTTGATCGGAGTCAGCTACCGATTAGTTAGAAGTACATTTCCGATGACGTCCAACCATGAAACAGCACAGGCCGCATACGTCTTCCAATCTCATATTTAAGGGGCGGGTAAAGAAGAATCTTTTGTTGGAATAGAAGAGAACAGAGTGTTAGCCAATGGAGAATGCTCTCCATTTGGTAGTGAAGTGAGTTCGAGTGTGAGGTTTCCTTGAAGTGCATTCACTTAGGCTACTTCCATTCGGCTCAAGACTAGTAGTAAATGGATGGCCGTGCCTGCGTGACACATACACGGCATGCGTGAGAGAGACGACCTGACACATACATGGCATGCGTGAGATAGAGGACGGGACACGCACCAGGTACGTGCTGCGCACATCTTTGCTTCGCCTCCAAGTGCTGTTTACCATGCTTTGGGGCAATCACAGGGCCAACAAGCAGGAGCAGGCTTCACAGGCGGCACCGTTGTACTGGTCACTGTGACTGGTCTCAGGGGAATGTTTGATTGACTTCGACTTTTTGGGGGGTCACGGCACTACAGAACATGAGGTACAGACTTCATGTACTTCTGCATAGCTCCCACACTGCACAGCTCGCTGGGCTTCAAGTTGCCGGTATGGGCCCATGTGTGGAAGTCTCAGGTCAGGTTCATGGAGGGTCAGGAAGTACAGGGCCGCACACATCTCTGCACCCCTTGCACACAGCTCACCTGCATTAGTGCGGCCGCTTCTATGAGAGTTGTAGGGCCAGGAGGCACGAGGAATACACGCATACCTTGAGACTGCATCTCCAGCGTGTGTTAGTTTTGACGGTGTGGCCATGTTATTTAGTTATTTTTCGGAACTCACACACGTGCCCGCACCATCCGCCCTGCACAGTTCGCATGCTTTAGATTCGCCAATGTGGACCTTGCAGGCTGCCCGGGGTCCACGAAGGAGACCCGCTAAGAGGGCGGCCGCCTTAGTGCCACAAGATGGCACAGGAGGGAGCCTCCCAGTGGTTGGGACCCTCAGGGGTCCGGTGTCCCGCGTCACTTCCGGGCAGAGGGGGCAGGGGGTGAGGTACATATACCTCTCACCGCCCACTGGATGTATTCTTTTGTGTTGCAGGCGGAGTTACAGGGCAATCCAGAGGCTGTAAGGTACATGCAGGTACCATCTGCAGAAGCACAACAAGGGTGCAAAGGCCAAATATCCCCAGGGAGGTCCTCGCGTTGGACCCTGGAGGAGCGACGGCGCCCCGTTAGTCCTACGGGCGGTTGTGGACCTGAGCAACCGGGGTTGCCTGGCAGGCTCCGCCCCTTATGGGGCGTGAGCAGGGCGTGGGCTGTTGGTCCACTGGTGGGAGGGGTCTTCCCTCCCCAAAATATGGCAAACACCGTTGGCAGGGCCACGGTGTAATTTGGCTCATCAGGTGGCAGGCGGCGAGGGGCTGCCTGCCTTGGGATCGCCCGTAAGATAACCCACCATGTTGGCATATTTGTAATGCTAATAAACCTGCAGCAGTTTTCTCCACAAAGAAGGTGTCTTGTCTGGTTATTTCTCTAGGAGATTGCTGTATGGGGGGATGGCGAGTGTTGCCGATATTGGCACTATGCTCCTGGGTGGCAGTCTCGGGCGGGAGGCAGGTATGGGCTAGCCACATGTGCCCTTTTGGCTCGCGAGACCGTGGGGCATATTTTCAAGACCATTATCGCCGCTTTAGCGGGACTTTTCCTGCTGCTAATGCGGCGATCGCTAGGTCTCGCCCGCTACCGCCTAAATAACTATCGCCATCGCGCAGAAGTTAGCGGGAGTTTTCACCGCCGTTCCCTGAAACTATCGCCTGTTATCGACGTGTTGGTAATATGTCGATAACAAAGCGATAAATTTCAGGGAAAGACGGCGATAACAAAACTCCCGCTAACTGGCGTTGACGATAGTTATCGCCAGGCATTGATAATATGCCCCTTGGTGTTGTTTTGGCATTTCTTGCGTGCTATGGTATGCTTGTTCATTATGCAACATTCGAATTTGTGTGCTGCTGTTAGTTCGCCTGTGGTGTTTTCCTGGAATGTGGTAAACCAATACCCGCCCTTCCATTCACTGACTGGCTGCATGTAAACATCGGTGTTTTTAGCGAAATACTCAGGGCTTTAAGTGGGCCGGGGCTCACCGGTGCTGAGCACCGGCAGTTTTTTAAAGGGGGCCTCGAAACGGGTCTCTATCGGGCTCTGTTTTGTGCCCTGGCAATTTTTTTCCGGACTGCAGTGCTGTCACTGCAGTCCGGAAAAAAACGGACCGCCTGTGCCAGGGCACAAAACAGAGCCCGATAAAGACCCGTTTCCAAACAGTAGGCACATCCTGTGCGCTGCTCACACTGCTCACTTCTCACAAGTGGAGAAGTTACGGCATGACGTCATGCCAGGTGAGCGTTGTAGGGGAAGGGAAATCCTTTAAAGAGTCATTTTCTCTCTAGATTTACCTTCTCTTTCTGAAACTCAGGAGCAGCAACATTGTCGTGGAGTCACCAGGGCTGCAAGTGGAAGCTTCTTCAATATGATATACAAGCCATAGTTGCTGCTCATTTATCTTATGCAACTAACAACCATTGACAAAGTCAATAGTCCTGACTTGTTGTAGGTATGATGTTACTTGTTGTATCATATATCGAGATGCAATGACAGAAACAGCGAAATACAAGTCGGGCGGCACACTATGCTAAGCACAGATTTTTAGCTTACGTGTTTTTAAGCCATGCCCCTAATTACATTGGCCACGCCCCTTTGAGAGACCCCCCAGTTTTTTCATCCCACTTAAAGCCCTGGAAATACTTAACAGTGTGTTGAAATGTTGTGTAAATCTGCTTTTTGCTTTTATAAAAGCACTGCAAATGCGAGGAACTCCGCTGAAAATGAATGTTCAATAAATAGGCACGTTGTTCTCAATCTCCGCTAAAATGCCCACTGTCTGATAAGCTGAAATTGTTTTTAAAATCAAGTTAAGCTGAGGGGATGAGTCTGCAGGCAAAGCCCTGCGAAAATACTGAAACAAAAAAATGTGAGTGAAATATCCAATGTCGTTTTATTTTGCTCTTACAACAAGAACAAGAGCGTTACACAAGAAACGCGAGGAAAACGGTTTTCTTTTGCCAAACTGTTGGACGTTTGTGAAGTCAGGATAAAACAAGGCCATTTAAAGTAAAAAAGATAGATGGTATCGAAGCGGGTGTGGGGTGCATATAAGCACACACAAAACAGTTAGCACGGTAGACATTGGTTGCAAAAGTAATAAGCGCGCTCAAAAGCACACGTAGAAAATCGGATATGATTAAATCAGCGTTTTCGGGGGGAGGGGGGGGGGGGTTATGTTTTATAAATGTTTGCATAGCATCGATTAAGGAGCCTGCACTCGAGAGAGGAAAGTGATGTTTGTTTGTTTTTCCTGACGACGTTACACGTGGGTGTCACACAACGTGGAGTTTAAGCTCACAGTGTTCAGGGGCTGAAGGAGATCTTATCCATTCAATGAAAAGCACCCCCGAGCGCTGGTGTAACGCGAGTGGTTGTGAACAGTTGTTTAGTACCAAGTTTCGCAGATCATATTTCAAGTTCGGCTCGTGTCTTTCTCGAGTACAGAACACGCTTCTGTTCCAGTCTAGCTATTGCTCCTGATAAGTTTCAGTTTTATACCACACTGTTCTTTACCTCCACATTCCTCTCCTGCTCCACGTCCCTAACAGAAAGCAACACAAGCATTTGCAAAGCTAGCTGGTCCGACTTATGCTGCCAGCCTTTTGACTTTGTCAATGCATGTTGGTTTTTGTAAAACTTTATTGTTTGGGACTAACAGTTACCTTAACCCCTTTCCATGGCGCCCCACTGTCCCCAAGACAGTCTATGGATTCAGTGGTGTAACAAAGCTATAGTAAATCACAGTGAGGAATGCTGACAATATCTATTCTTTATATTTACTGCAGGATTTATTATTTGAGTGATAGTCACCCCAGAGCTTTTCCCGAAGTGGGCAACAGAAATGGAAGACAGAGCCAGGGCGTTTTTCCTGCTATAATGAAATATGCTGCGAAGGATTCTGTATGTGTAATGTTATTGTTGAAAATACCTCTGCAGCGTTTGACCAGAAGCGAACTACAGAATGGGAAGAGGCATTGGTAAGGGAATGAGGCAGCGTTTCAGGTTCCTCATATGATTTTATAAGATTGGCACATTGTCTGGCCTTTGTTTAGGTTTAGCAGAGAAAAAAGGCTGCACCAGAAAGGGGGCAGTTCATCTGTGTTACCAAATTATGTGAGGGGCATCTCAGAATTGAGCAGTGTATGTAGCATTTTACTGGATACTTATTCCAGATATACTGTTAAGACCCCCACCCCCTCTTTCATTAGAGCGATGTTCTTCTGCCTGACGTGCGTCACGTTTCTGTGGTGCATGCTCACAAGAGTGGCAAGGCAGACATCTTAGGAAGGTTTCTCCATTCCCTTGTTTCACTCGCTATCTCCTTTCTGGGCCAGCCATAGAAAGTTTGTCCACACAGTATGTATTTATTTGGGTTTTAATATAAAAAGTAATATAATAGTGGTGGCCAAGGACTACCTGGCTGAGGCGTCAATGTGTAGATCAGAGCATCATGGAAAATAGCATGCTCACAAGTATCCTCTAAGGAGCCGCCGGGTGAGGTAAACGGGGTAGTAGAGGAGGAGGAGGATGTCAACTTGACTGTTCAAAAGGGAAGATTGCTCTTAAAGTTCATTTGTTTATCTCTGTGGAACAAATAGAAGAGTAAAGGAATTCTTACTACATTGCCCCCTCTGTCAGGTATTTCGTAAGTCTTTTTGCCGTGGCAGTGTTAGAGGTGGGTAAAGGCTGGTCTTCCACTTAATCAAGAAGTACTATAATCGAGATTGTGTGTAGCCATTCAGGGTTTCTGTTGCAAAATATCCCTCTCAACGGCTTGGGAAGAAGGGCGTTTTGATCTTAGCTTGAGAAGCAGATCCTCTGGACAGAGCACATTGGGCAACACCGTTAAACAAAGAGGCTGCCACTGCCTTCCAAAGTCTTTAACTCATCTGTGGAGATTGCCACTACTGAAGGGAAATAGGCGCTGAGGTATATATTCACTCAGGATCGCTATGCATGTATCATCACAGAGGGCTTTTGAGCAGGAATTCTCATTGCAAAGGATTGGTGGTTGCAGGATCATGACTGACATTGAGATAGAGACATTTAATCAAAGTCATCAGCCTTTCCCTTCTCCTGATGACTTCAGGGCCCTTCAAAGCAACATAAGATTTGGTGGGCTTTCTTTTCAGGTCCACATCATGATTCATCAACGGTTCCTGCAACTGCTTTTCAAAATATCTTGCCTAGGCATGGTCCTACTGGTTGGTCTTTTGTGGTCCGCAAATATCCACAAAGGCCCTAATTTTCAGCTGGCTTGTCTGTATCTTTGGCTTCCTGGACATTCAGCTCCTTCTTGCCCTCATAAGGAGCATCAGGGAGTGGTTTAAGATTGTGAACTGGTGTACTTTTGTTGCAGTACTTTCTGGAGAACTCTTAGTCTTAAGAGTCATTTACTCAGATCCTGTTGATTGTCGAAGCACACTTTAGGACACACATAAATGTAGTTATTGTAGATGTGAGATAAGTCTAACTCTAAGTAACTTCAATCAGTCTATAAGAAATGTCAGCAAGCCCTAACTCACAAATGGTTCTTCTTTAGAGGCATGTGCTAATGTGTTTTGCATTTTTCTGTTTTTAGTACCTTGGTCATGTTGCCGCCCTTCTTTTGCATATTACCCATCCTCGCTCCTATTGAGTTACAAGCTCTTTGGAGTTTTAGATGCTGGTCCCATCATCCATCCTCTGCTCAGACCTCATTAGTGACTAATACCAGCTGTCCTCATTTGTGGTGCGCTCCTGAGTCAGCTTCCTCTTAGGTCGTATTGATGAATGCCAGGATATAAGTCTTGGATGCCATTCTAAGGTCTAAAGTATGTGAACAACAATGGTACCAGGAAAAGTATCTGTTTCACATTAAAGACAATCAATACAGTGAATACAAATACATGAATTACAAAATAATTATTGCAAACAAATATATGAGGTGCCCACACAAGAATTCATAGTTTTTAAATTATTATTGTAAATAAGTTTTACAAAAAACACAAGAGACAGTAAAATATATGAATACTTATTGCTCAATATATTACACAAACCAAATACTTTTAAGACATTAAATAATGTTTCACAAAACAAAGAAAGATGGCAATGGGGTTACAGCTTCATCCAATAATCCGTAAATAAAAATGGAAAAAAAATATGGGTATGAATCCCTTCCCAAATGCCAGTAAAGTGTTGATGGCGTTTCGACCCCAAAAGTGAAGGGGTCATCAACAGGACAGAGACTAGTTCTGTATGTGAGAAGCCAAATAATGTCCAGACCATCATTCTCAATTAGGGACTGGGTGATTATATCCAAAATCAGTCCTTCCAGAAAAAAATTCTGAGTGAAATGACGCGGCTTAGGCGGTATAGTTACAATCAAATCTAAGTAAATACGTCTGCAGGAAGCAACAGTGTCCTGTCCCGCGTGTTCATCAAGCCTGAACCTCACTGAATGAACCCTCAACGGTCTAAGGCAGACTTGGGGGCGGGGGGGGGGGGTGGAGTGGTCAAAGATGGAGAGGCATTAGTTTGATAGACAGAAGGGTGTCTAAAGCGCTGAGGTACTTCCTGACCTATATCTGTGCATCAGCTCCTTTGCAGCAGGACTTCTGTTTTCATGGCATGCCTATAGGTAGATTGGCGAGTCTTCCTCACTTCACCCCAGAGTATTGCTTTTTGGTTGTAGGGCCTGGGGAATTGGGGTGGTGTCTTTGCCGTTAGCAAATACGTGGGGTTTTTGTGATGCGAGTACCACTTCTGCCTGTTCCTTCTTTTTCAATAAAGTTTAGTGTAGATTGGAAGCGGGTGTCAATTGTGGCCCACAAAGATTTGGATTCCTGCTTTCTATTTTTCTGCATGGTAGCATGTTTGAGAATTTTAGGTGTCTGACTGCAAAGTCGTAGATGGTCTGAGTATAGTACTAGGACGCATCCCTTATCTTTATATTGTTGCAAGTATTGTTGCAGGATTGCACATTTTTAGACAAGCCTGCCACAGACGGGGCACCTCCACAATGCGATATTATCCATGTTTTAAATTTGATAGGTCAGAGTGGGTTTGCAGTAAACACTTTGCACCATTTTTACAAAGAGCCTAAGAAGGACAGGCTAGTTAAATGCTCAGGAACCAATCGCGTGTTTGGGTACCAAAGAGTGACTCCGCCCTATAATATTGAACGCTGGCATACATACATGTAGCAGAGATTGGGTTTCTTCTCATTTGCAATAGTCATGCTATAGTTAGAGCATTTACACAAATGTTCAAATGTAATCCATCCACAAATGGATACGTTCAGTGTTCCTGAGTCAAAATGATTACTTCACTCGAGAATGGAGGTACATGCATAGCGGTTCATCAAGGCAATGTGATATGCTTCAGCATACACAAATTTAGCACTGAACAAGCCAGCAGTCATTGTGGCACTAAACCTGAATAGCCCAGTATTGATTGACTTACAACAATGAAGGATCCCCATTTTCAGAATATTTGGTAATTTGTTTCCCACTGAGTAGGTGATTCAATGTTTTAGCAGATGTCTGCCACTATAATGCGTGGTGAGAGTCTGTGTTGGACAGCTTCAAGTGTGCTTGACTGATTGTGCTTTGCAGGTTTCATGGGTACTGCCTGTGGTGGTTTAAAGTTAGTTTAAATGTTTTCTGTATTACATTGCCTTGAATATTTCCCTTGAAAAGTTGTGTATTAAGTAGAAAAATACTTTTGTCTACCACCTGCAAGCTAAAATACTTGTTTATTGTTAATCATTGCACTCCATGTGAGCAAGTTGTGTGACGTTATCAAGGATCCGATATGGTTTAGTTTTAAAACAAGTTATGTTCCCTTGTAGGAGCTTCAAAGAGACATAGAGAAGCATAGCACAGGTGTAGCATCAGTACTGAACCTATGAGAAGTGCTCCTTCATGACTGTGACTCCATTCAGGAGGCAACGCGCAGTCTGGACCGAAGATGGAGGAATATCTGCGCCATGTCAATGGAGAGAAGAATTAAGTAAGTGTGCACTAACAGCAGTGGCTTACCCAGGCGAAATAATACATTCTTTGGAAGTCAGTGCTTTCTCACATCTGTCTGCCTCAGCTTTCGCAAACTAGCTCCATAATCTTTGTGAAACAGTTGTGTGTAAATGTCACGTTGCGATCAGGCTGAAAAAAACGAACCCTTGATTGCGAACGCCAGGCCAGTTTCTATAAGCCATGTGCACTGTCCCATGTAAGAGAGGTAGAGAAGTCCAGCACAGGACAAAAAGGTTACCCGCAGCCTTGCCTGGGTGAGGTCCCGTGCTTTGCTTGTATTTAAGTCCAAGGGGCCGATTCCGATCTCGGCCGGTAGGGCTCCGAATAGGATTCGGCTTTACCGGATCCGATTCGGAGCCCTTTTTCCCGACCTAATCGTACGCGGGTCCGGCCGAGCGAGTACGATGCGACTCGCCGACCGACTCGTCCGGGCGACCCGACCGCTCCGACCGACTCGTACCCGGATCGTACCGCTCCGACCGACTCGCTCGGACCCGATTCGCACCGCGCAATGGAGACGTTTTCCGGCCGGGTAAGTACGATGCGCACCTCGACCGCTCCGACCGACTCGCGCCGTCCGACTCGAACTCGCTGTCGGAGCCGTACTTTGGGGGTCCGTGTCGGACCCCCTGTACGCGTACCCGCGCGAGGCGCACACAGGGGGACCCATGGGTCCCCTCACCTGTGCGTGTACGCCGCGAGCGCTCGCGGCGTACTCGCTGTAGGGGCGCCCTTGTCCGCCTCGCACCCATTGAGGCAATGGGAGCCCGCGTACGCGTTGTACGACCGGCTCCCATTGAGTTCAATGGGAGTCCGACCGACTCGTGTCCGGTGGCATACGAATGCATCGGACTCGTTCGGTCGGACTGCACGGGGCCGATTCGGTCGGAAATCTCTCCGGGTCCGGCTCGGTCGGAGAGATTTCCGGCCCGAATCGGAATCGACCCCCTAGTGTTTGAACACGAATCACTGACAAAATATCGAGTGACAAAATATTGTGTTCCCAAAATATCGGGACATAAATATCAATGTCAAAAATATCGACATCCTATCTTCATAATGGTAAGTACTAAAATATCGAAAAAAATATATAGTTAAAAATATCGAAGTAAAAATATCGTTTTTTAAAATGTATAAACAATAATGTAAAATAAATTAAATACATGTAACTTAAAAAAATATTTAGAATTATTAGAAAATGTTAACAATTATAAGTAATAAATGTAATGTAAAAATAAATTAAACAAACATATATAAAATGTAATATATATATTTACTTAATAATAATTAATAAATAATTATTTTAATAAATTATAAAATGTTAGAAAAATATTAAAAATTATAAATACATATATATATACATACACCTGTAACATAAAAAATTGAATTGAATTATTAAAATATTTATTAATTTCTAAAAATACATCTTACACTACATTAAGTGCAACAGTAGGGAAAGTGTTGGATAGCGGAGGTGAATAAATTTCTATTCCCACTCCAGCGAGTGCAACAGTAAGGAAAGTGTTGGATAGCGGAGGGGACAAATTTACTATTCCCACTCCAGCGAGTGCAACAGTAGGGAAAGTGCTGGGTAACGGAGGGGTAAAAATTACTATTCCCACTCCAGCGAGTGCAACTGTATGGAAAGTGTTGGATAGCGGAGGGGAATAATTTACTATTCCCACTCCAATGAATGCAACAGTAGGGAAAGTGTTGGATAGCGAAGGGGAAAGAATTACTATTCCCACTCCAGCAAGTGCAACAGTAGGGAAAGTGTTGGATAGCGGAGACATAAAAATTACTATTCCCACTCCAGGGAGTGCAACAGTAGGGAAAGTGTGGGATAGCGGAGGGGAATAATTTACTATTCCCACTCCAGCAAGTGCAACAGTAGAGAAAATGTTGGACAGCGGAGGGATAAAAATTACTATTCCCACTCCAGCGAGTGCAACAGTAGGGAAAGTGTTGGATAGCGGAGGGGTAAAAATTACTATTCCCACTCCAGCAAGTGCAACAGTAGGGAGAGTGTTGGATAGCGGAGGGGAATAATTTACTATTCACACTCCAATAAATGCAACAGTAGAGAAAGTGTTGGATAGCGGAGGGGAATAATTTACTATTCCCACTCCAATGAGTGCAACAGTAGGGAAAGTGTTGGATAGCGAAGGGGAAAAAATTACTATTCCCACTCCAGCAAGTGCAACAGTAGGGAAAGTGTTGGATAGCAGAGGGGTAAAAATTACTATTCCCACTCCAACGAATGCAACGTTAGAGAAAGTGTTGGATAGCGTAGGGGTAAAAATTACTATTCCCACTCCAGCAAGTGCAACAGTAGGGAAAGTGTTGGATAGCGAAGGGAAATAATTTACTATTCCCACTCCAGCAAGTGCAACAGTAGGGAAAGCGTTGGATAGCGGAGGGGAATAATTTACTATTCCCACTCCAGCAAGTGCAACAGTAGGGAAAGTGTTGGATAGCGGAGGGGATAAAATTACTATTCCCACTCCAGGGAGTGCAACAGTAGGGAAAATGTTGGATAGCGGAGGGGTAAAATTTACTATTCCCACTCCCATGAGTGCAACAGTAGGGAAAGTGTTGGATAGCGGAGGGGATGAAACCAAAGATTATAGCTATTGAACCTAAATCCCCAAACAAAATAAAAACAAAACAATTACCAAAAATATTTATCAATTAATAAATGAATATTAATGATCAACTAATGATTAATTTATTTAAACTAAATTACTTTCCAACCTCTACCCCAATAAACACCAAAACACACACCTAAAAATATTTACACAATTTCCATAACTAATTTTACATTAATAAATTAATAACAATTAACAAATCATTAATTTTTAAACATTTTCTTACCAACATTTACAACTATAAACCCCACAACTCACACATCAAAATTATTCCACAATTAGCATATTTAATATTGAATTAATTAGCATTAATTAACAAATAATTAATTTATTATAAATAATTTACCTCCCACCATATTCCCCTATAAATGACACCACCAATGTTGTAAAACATGACACAATTAACATAATTAATTTTTAAGTAATTCATTGATAATTAACAATCAAAATAAAAACAATTAATAATAAATTAATTCACTCAATTAACACTACAAAATAACATTAAATAAATATTTTATTAAAAATATTAAAAAATGTATTAAAATTAAATTACTTCCCACCCAACTCCCCTATCAACCCACAACCCGCTCCTAAAAAATAACACAATTAACATAATTACCAATTAGTTAATAATAATTAACAACCAATTAATAAATATTGAATAAATTAATTACCACAATTAACAATAAAAAGTATTAAATACATAAATATTAATTAATAAAAAATATTAATTAATTAATTATATTTAAATTACTTCCCACCCTACTCTCCTATCAACCCACAACCCGCTCCTAAAAAATTACACAATTAACATAATTACCAATTAATTATTAATAATTAACATCCAATTAATAAATAATTAATAATAAATTAATTACCACAATTAACAATAAAAAATATTAAATAGATATTAATTAATAAAAAATTAATTAAATTACATTACTTCCCACCCTACTCCCCTATCACAATTAACAATATAAAATATTAAATACATAAATATTAATTAATAAAAAATATTAATTAACTAATTATAACTAAGGGGCCCATTACGATACCCGGCGTAAATAAATCCGCCAGGCATGGAAGCGGCAAAAATCCGCCCGCACACACCGCCTGAACACCGACCACGCCATTATGAGTACACAAACCGAAAACCGCCATCGGCGGAAAAATCACACAAAATACCGCCCGCCATCGTCCGAGTCGGAGTCAAACCGCCCGCCACGGATGGAAACACGCACGACAACACAAAACCGCCCGCCCACACGGCCGACACACCGCACGTGAAATTACGATCGCACCGCCATGAGCGCGGAAAAACAACAAATATACCGCCCGCCAGCGCAAACAACGCCGATGAGAATCGACACGGCAGAAGCCATGGCGCCAACGTACCTGCACAGAAACCATCCGCACACAAAACCAATAGCACACAACATGGCCAACAAGTCCACACAGCAAGGCACACACAAATACACAAGCACAGTACACATCCCGAAAACACCCCCCGGACAAACAAAAAATACAAAGGCCAGAACCCCAGACACAACACACCTGAAAACAACAGACCATGAGGACACACCCACATAGGTGAGTACAAAAGCAGCACTCCCACAGACCACAACCCCTTGCTACATTGCAAACCAGAGAGGAGAGGAGAGGACACAGTGACACAGCAAGGACAGCAGCACACCACAGAAACGCACACATCACAACCACCACCACCACCACCAAACACCGGCACCACAAACCCCCTGCACATTACACAACACACACCGCACCAGCACCACAAACACCATGGCACCACAAAGGATGCCCAAGTTCACGCCCATGGAGCTGACGGTCATGGTCGACGAGATCATCAAGGTGTACCCACAAATCTATGGGAACATGGTCCAGCACACACCACTAGCCACCAGAAACAGAATGTGGAACCGGATCGTAGACCAGGTCAATGCAGTCGGGACCCTGCCCAGAAACAGAGTCGAGATAAACAAACGTTGGAATGACGTAAAGAGCCTGGTCAAGAAGAAGGAGGGCAAAAACAGAGAGCTGGCTGCCGTCACTGGCGGAGGGAATCCCGCGCTCTTTAAGACCTTCAAAGCGTGGGAGGAGAAGGTGCGAGTCGTAATCCATCCGGAGATCCTCGCCGGATTAGCAGGGGGAGTGGAGGCTGGTAAGTACAAACTAATGTATACCAGCACACCGCTATGTACTCACATGCGCAACTACCATGCCACAGCTCCCAGGGACAAACACCCCCATGTCCAGCACACAATACACAACACATCACACACACATGCAACAGACACTACCACACACAGCCCAAACCGAACAACTGTAAGATGCGTGGGGACATGTGTACACTAAGCCAGCCACGTAACCACCAACAGGTCCCCAAATATGCCAGAAGCGCCACAACGAGCACCCACCACACCCATGTGTCCGCCACAGCTGCACTAACCGACAAGTAACAGGTAAGTGGCAGGAACACAAAGTGCAGTGGGTGGGACGGTGGACAGCCCAAGTACAACACACACCAGGCCCCAGTCCCACAGCACAGCAAGGAGGAGCATTCCCCACACCCCACAGCCACGTGTCAGCTCCCGCAGTGCACAACGACAGCCGAAAGGCAGACATCACGGTCCACAGCAATCGGTGTCAGTGGGTGTACAGCCACCCCCACGACCCACTACACCCCCCCACCCCCACAGACCTGCAACATGGAGCACCCCCCGCTTAGAGCCATGTGGCATCCAGTACAGTGCGCACGAACAACTTGCAGGTGGGAAACTGGACAGGGCTGGATTACTGGAGGCATGAGGACCATAACACCACCAACACATGGGACATGTCACGTAGCAGACGAACACGCAGCACCGCCCACCGTCACGAACAAGTGAACAATGTGCACACGGACATGAACAACAGACTCACACCCCACATGACCCATCACAGACATAGCAACACCCAAGGAGCCACGTCTGCATGCACAAGCCACACTGAATATAGTCCCACACGGCAGCCACTGTGCAACTCATCACACACAACCGAAACACCATTGAAGTCCTGTCCATGTAGCCCCCTGCCTGTCAACCCCACACCCCACAACTACGCCTATGTAAGACAAACAACACAAGACGCAACAGAGCGGAACAACATAAATGCACACGAACACCACTGAACCCATCAAACTCACAGACACACCATGCACATACAACATACCATCCATCCCATCCGTCAGCCCCAGTCTCATGAAAGGCATGTCATCCGCACAGCTGCCACACATACAGCAGTCACGCTAAGACACATGCCCATGACCAACCATGTGCCAGAAGTCAATTAAGCGCACGACACACTGTGAGCAACAACACACAACATGGGCCACACCCCCCGAGCACTGCAGTGATGCACATGGCACAGGGCAGCACGCACACCAAGGAGATGGGACAACTGCAATACGTTGGCTGGCACACAACTATCACTCACTCATAACGATGCGTCCAATGCCATGTCCAGTAACCACAACAGACAGCAAATATGCAGGGCATGTCAGGCATGCACACACCTCAGACCATGCACTGTCATGCTGCCACAACACATGTCACGTTCGGCACCCATGGCTCACAGCATGTACCCCAAAAGCATATCCCCTCCCAAATGCGAATCTGGGGCATGGCCCCCATGTTGCCATATGCGTACCTAAGCGTTCCATTTGAACCCCAAAAGCATATCCCCTCCCAAATGCGAATCTGGGGCATGGCCCCCATGTTGCCATATGCGTACCTAAGCGTTCCATTTGAACCCCAAAAGCATATCCCCTCCCAAATGCGAATCTGGGGCATGGCCCCCATGTTGCCATATGCGTACCTAAGCGTTCCATTTGAACCCCAAAAGCATATCCCCTCCCAAATGCGAATCTGGGGCATGGCCCCCATGTTGCCATATGCGTTCCTAAGCGTTCCATTTGAACCCCAAAAGCATATCCCCTCCCAAATGCGAATCTGGGGCATGGCCCCCATGTTGCCATATGCGTTCCTAAGCGTTCCATTTGAACCCCAAAAGCATATCCCCTCCCAAATGCGAATCTGGGGCATGGCCCCCATGTTGCCATATGCGTTCCTAAGCGTTCCATTTGAACCCCAAAAGCATATCCCCTCCCAAATGCGAATCTGGGGCATGGCCCCCATGTTGCCATATGCGTTCCTAAGCGTTCCATTTGAACCCCAAAAGCATATCCCCTCCCAAATGCGAATCTGGGGCATGGCCCCCATGTTGCCATATGCGTTCCTAAGCGTTCCATTTGAACCCCAAAAGCATATCCCCTCCCAAATGCGAATCTGGGGCATGGCCCCCATGTTGCCATATGCGTTCCTAAGCGTTCCATATGAACTCCAAAAGCAAAGTACAAACCAGACCCAGGATGGGCCAGGAGCCCGCATACACCAGAGTCACAATGAGTAGGGGCACAGCAACACACCCATCGGCATGGCCAATCCGTCCCATGCCACATGTGCACAGCACACAGTCCCATTGCCTAGCACACACAACTACAGATGCCACAGCCACACACTCGCCTCCGGGAAACCCATGTACGAGATTGCACGAACTGCCAATGTCAGACGACTAATACATACTTCGCCAGGTGCAACACAATAACAAATCTCATTCTCTCCACAGGTGACGAACTGCCGGATGCTGGGGATGGAGACAGCAGCCAGCACAGCCAGCCCACAAGCCCCCAACGAGGACACACCGATCTGGAGGATCTGTCCTCCTCTTCGGACACGGACCACCAAGCTGGCCCATCTGGTGTGGCAGGGCCCAGCCGCTCCCCAGGACCCCTCCTACCCACCAACCCATCATCCAGGGATGCTGAACAGTCCCAGTCCCCTGCTGCCACTGTCGCTGCGGCCACACCCACGGTCATTGCGGCCACTACCACTGCCGCAACCGCCACCATCGCCGCACCGACCACCACCGCCTCCACCACCACGTCTTCGCTGGCACCAGCCCCAGCGCAGGTGGTGGCCCGGCCGACTGGATCCACCCTGGGAGCCACAGCGAGGACCGTGGTGTGCAATGTGGCTAGTGGGCAGGCCGGTGGCAGCAGGACTGGTAGGAGGAGCAGGGTCAGGGAAACGCCAGCCTCCCTGGGAGCCATGCCCTGCCTCAAATGGCCAGAGTCCTTGGGGCCTATGAAGAGGCCCAAGGACAATGGGCCAGGTCTGCTACTGACACGCGGGAGGTGCTGGGGGTGCTGAGGTCCATGGACGCCCATATGGGCCAATTCGTGTCCCGTATGGACCAACTCGTGGACCTCATGGGCCAGCTGGTGGTGGCGGTGGGGTCACAGGCAAGGCCAGCAACACCACCTCCGCCACCACCTGCTAGGGCGCAGGGTCGGGCAGCAGTGTCCACTTCCCCTGCGTCCACAGCCAGTGAGCACACCTCACCCACCACCAGCAGGTCGCCACCACACACCCCCTCCCAAACGTGGAAGGGGCCGTCCGAAGAGGAAACAGATCTCCCGGGAGGACTTCGCACGCTCCAGTCGCAAGTGAGGCAGCCAGCCAGCCTTCCGCCAGCCTTCCTTGACCAGCCACTGCATTGACTTGCTCTACGATCCCACTCCACACAGCCAGCTGGATGGCATGTGTGTGTTGGACTATGGACATAGAACCAGTGGGTACACCCTGATCATCACGCAGCCATGACCAACAGCTCATTGTCACTGCACGCACCACTTTTGTCATCACCTTACACACAATCACATGTCACAGTTTGTAATAAATGCACCTTTTTCACTAACTGCTGTTTGTGCCCTGTGTTTTATTTGTACGGAATACAACGGCCACCTTGGGCGGAAAGGCACCTGATGCGTGGCATGGCAATGGAATCCGGAGGGCCTGTAGGGACCTAGGGGTGGGAGACAGAACAGGAGCACATTCAATGAGTGTGTCACACACCCATCACACAGTACATGTCAACAACTACAAGCAATGTACACACATCGCACAGAGCAATAGGGCACAATGCCACAGTCACCAACAGTGGCATACTACCCTGGCCATGGAGCGTTGACACACTGCACGCAGTGAACATACGGCCACCCTGACACAGCACACACACACCTGCACAGATACAGACACATCATCCGTCGTACATGGACACTCACCGTCAAGTGAAGTAGCGGGCGATGAGCTGCTGGCGCACATTCCCAGCTTCCTCCTCTCCGCTGTCCACCTCACTCGAGCTGTCCTGGTCTGCGGGCTGGGGCCCTGGTTGATCTCCGTCATCCACAATGAGGGGGATCTGCTTCCGAATGGCCAGATTGTGCAGCATGCAGCACGCCACCACTATCTGGCACACCTTCTGTGGGGAGTACGCCAGTGCACTCCCGGTGCGGTCCAGGCACCTGAACCTGGACTTGAGGAGGCCAAAGGTACGCTCGACCACACGTCTGGTCCTCCCATGTGCCTCATTGTATCGATCGTCTGCTGGGGTGCGAGGATTCCTCAATGGACTGAGCAGCCATGCCCCATTCGGATACGCAGAGTCACCTGGGTGTGAGGGACACAGAGAACCGTTGCAATTCCAACTGGACAGGGGACAGCATCGCACAACCAGCACGCTACACCACTCCACATACTCACCGACAATACAGGCACGATCCTGTTGCAGATTGGCCATCAGTCGTGGCAAGATGCTGTTGCGCATTATGTGTGCGTCATGGGCCGAGCCTGGAAACTTGGCACACACGTGGGTGATCACCAGGTCCGCAAGGCACACCACTTGCACATTCAGGGAGTGCGTGTGCTTCCTGTTGCGGTACAGGTGCTCAGTGGCCTGTGGTGGAACAAGGCCAACATGAGTGCAGTCAATGGCTCCCACGACGTGTGGGATTCTGCCAAGGGCATAGAATGCACCCTTCACTGCCGCCAATTCACGAGTGTGAGAAAGTGCCATCTTTCTTACATGGTATGCCCCCACTTTTTGCTGAATGGCTGATGTACTTTGACTGAGTGTGCCCTGGGCTCCTGCCAACCAGGTACCCAGGGCCTGTGTTCCTTCCCTAAAATTGCATTGATACCTACACCCAATTGACATCCCTGGCCACAGGTCAGCCCCTGGTAAATGGTACCATGGGTACCCAGGGCACTGTGACCAGGGAAGGCCCCTAAGGGCTGCAGCACTTGTTGTGCCACCCTTAGGGACCCTGCACCTTACACACACACACTGCCTTTGCAGGCTGCGTGTCTTGGTGCAGAACAAAAGTGAAGAGTCGACATGGCTCACATCCCTGTGTGCCATGCCTACAAGCCACTGCCCTGGCCTAGGTCAGCCACCCCTCTAGCTGGGTGCACTATGCCAGTGGTGAGGGCATAGAGGCATGAGCCCTGTGCCCCTACAGTGCCCAAGTCCATTCTTGGGCATTGTAAGTGCAGTGCTGCCATTAAGAGTATATGGTGCTGGGAGTCTGTCATTACGAACTCCACAGCACCATAATGGCCCCACTGAAGACTAAGAAGTTTGGTATCAAACTTCTCAGCACATTAAACCCCCACTGATGCCAGTGTGGGATTTAAAGTAAAACGCACTCCAGAGGGCATCTTAGAGATGCCCCTGAAACCAACCCGACCTCCAGTGTCCGGACTGAGTGGCTGCCCAGGCTGCCACCACCAGACATGTTTCTGGACCCCTGGGTCGAGAGCCTCTGCTCTCAGGGGCCTGAAACAATGCACATCCCGGGACGA